>CM055265.1:34974494-35574494 GCA_029237695.1 Conchocele bisecta | reverse complement strand
AATAGTGGAAAGTGAGGCATAACGGTCACAATTACGGCGTCCACGTCGTAATTATCAACAATTTGTGACTTAAATTCTGGACGTAGCCAAATTTCGCATATCTCTTGATCCATTTGTCAGATCATTACCAAACTTCATCAATAGCTTCCTCACATTGATAGCTGATGACTACAGCCTTTGTGGGACATACATTTTGGACATAGTCCAGAGTTTGCATAGTCAAGATTTCGCATATTTCTTAATCCGTTAGTCTGATCATTACCAAATTTCATCAATAGTTTTCTCACATTGGTGGCTATACACCCACTGTCATTCGGGTGACTGTAACCTTTGTGTCAATAATTCCGTTAGTCGGATCCTTACCTAACTTCATCAATACCTTCCTTACATTGATGGCTATCCACCCAGTGTCATTTGGGTGACCATGACCATTGTGACCTTGACCTTATTGTGAATAATTTTGGACATACATCCAAACGTTGAATATCTCTTGATCCGTTATTCGGATCATCTCCAAACTTCATAATAATATCTTCTTCATATTTATGGATATCTACCAGTGTAAATCGGCTGACCTTGACTTTGGTGACCTTCACCTTGGTGTCAACAATTTTGGACATACGTCCAAATGTTGAATATCTTCTGATCCGCTAGTCATATCTTTACCAAACTTTATAAATAGCTTCCCCACATTAATAGTTATCCATCCAGTGTCATTACAGTGACCTTGACAATCACCTTGGTGACCTTGACGTTTGTGTCAATAATTTTGGATATACGTCCAAATGTTGAATATCAAATGTTCATTACCAAACTTCACCAATAGTTTCCTCACTTTGATGGCTATCCACCCAGTGTCATTTGTGTGACATTGACCTTGTTGACCGTGCCCTTCGTATCAATCATTTTGGACTTTCTCATATTGTGACCTTGGTGACATTGACCTTGGTGGTGATCGCCTTGTTTAGTGGGTGAGACACTCTCCGGCGATCACCTTGTTGAATGATTTTCTACAAATGTTTGCCAAGAAGAGACGATGTGTTGTGTTCAATACCTACATGTCGATATTCAAGGTCAAGGTCATACGTAGAGGTCAAAGGTCCATAAAGAACCTCTCTAAAGGTCCCCAGAGTGTCTGGTTTAGAGAGATTACACTGTAATTGTGCACTCCATAAAGAGTTTTTGTCATTTTCAATCATGAACAGATGCGACAATGAAATAAATGATGAAACCCATATAAATTAACCCCCTTAGACCGCTACGCACAACAAGTGTCATCTGCTGTTGCTTTTATATCTTGCCTTATTTCTCAATAAAAACATGTTTTGACAGCACTTAAGAATCATTTCCAATGGAAATGATTCTAAAGTGCTGTCAAAGCATGTTGTAAATTATTCTAAAGTGATGTCAAAGCATGTTTTTGATGATAAAAATGGAAAATAGAAAATAAACAGCAGACGACAAAAAATTAAGATAGCAGTGTAAGGGTTAAACACAATATAATCCCCAGTGTGTCCGGATTAGCAAGGTTCTACTGTATTGCCCTATTGTCTGCAGGGCTGTACCAACAACATCACGTTCGGGGATGAGAAGTTTGGTCACTACGAGACGGTAGCGGGCGGTGCGGGAGCGGTGAGTGACCAGCTGTTCGCAACAGATTGTCTGGCAAATACCCAGCGAGATCATAGTCTGTTAATGGTTCACATACACAACCGCATGCGCTAATCTTGCCAATATTTGAATTTATTTTTATTTCGAAATACTTGAAGATTGTGTTGGAAATCAAGCAGCTTGATTGGCTGTGCTACAGCTCAGGCTCAGCCAATCAAACTCTTTGATTGCAAGGTGAGATTGATGTTCTGGGACCCGTTTCACCTAACTTTGTATGACTAAAATGTTCGTAAGTGCAAATTTAGGATCATCTAGAAATTTCAATTGATGTATTTACATTTATTGAACATAGGCTGTATATGCATCATTTTGCACTTACGAATATTTTAGTCGTACAAAGTTAGTGAGATTAACGCAGGCGGTTGTGTACTCCTGGTCAGTAATTATCATGGATCTTGAGAAATCTCTTGTAATACTTTATAATGGTGAGGTTTTAGGCTAACGTCGCGCACACAGGACCCACCCCCTTTCCCCCACCGCTAAGTATCAACTTTCTTTTGGCTAATGTCACGGACACAGGACCCACCCCCTTACCACCACCCCTACACCCCTAAGTATTTATTATAATGATAAACTTTTTTGGCTAACATCGAGGACACAGGACCCACCCCATTACCCCTACCCCTAAGTATTATAATAATCGACAAAAGTTGATTTATTAAAATAAATACTTAGGGGCGAGGGTAAGGGGGCGGGTCCTGTGTCCGCAACATTAGCATGTGGGTGAGATCTGACATGCATTTCGAGGGTAATAGGATTTCCATATTTTCTACTTAACCCTTTCCCTGTTTTGCGATATTTCGACTCATCCAAATCCAAAACATCTGAATAAAAGAATCAAATGCTGGGTCAAATGATGGTTAAATTATCTCATAGAGTAGAAAACATTGTGGGAAAAGGAGAAATTGCTTGTTACAAGCAATTTCTCCTTTTCCCACAATGTTTTCAAAAGACATCTTCTTCAGAGGCGTGAAAAGTCGTCTCTAGGGAAAGGGTTAAATGAGATGCATGTCACTAGAAACATGTACATTACAAATGCAGTTTTATTGTTTTACACACTTTAGTGGAAAGTGAGACATATTGGGTACAATTTCAACATCGTCGTATGTGTCGAAATTAACAATTTTGAAAAAACATGTGCATATCACTTGATATTGTAGTCGATTCTTTATCCAACTTCATCAGTAACTTCCTGGCATTGCTGGCTAGCCACATGTTTGGTTGACATCTACCTACTCTTTGCGTGGGTGTTTGCTGCGTCTTCCCGGGGATTACTTTGTTGCCGTTGTTCATTTGTGGCATGGACTGTACCAGTATTGTCTGTCAGTGACACATTCACCTTTATACGCTCAGAAAACTCGACTTTTATTAATATACATGTAATCATATTATTATCAAAACTGATACTGTTACTTGGACGGAAAAATAAAATAAATGATATCTATGATTGTCTATCATCACTTCATTCTATCATATCTGACATCTGCTTGTTTACATAGTTTTCACCCCACAGGGTCCTACATGGGACGGGAGAAGTGGGGTACACACCCATATGACCAACACAAGAATTACAGACCCAGAAATACTGGAAAGAAGGTCTGTTAATGTGAATGATGATTCCTCTTGCCAGTTATTATCACCTCGCCAACAGGCAAGATGGGATATAGAGGATATTCATATTTTTGCAACGAATATGACATATATGTTCATCGAGTGGTGTGAAATGTCCATATTTCACGAGTGAAATATGGACATTTCACACCACTCGATGAACATATATGTCATATTCTAACGGCACTCGTGAAATATGGACATTTCACACCACTCGATGAACATATATGTCATATTCGTTGCAAAATATGAATATCCTGTTTATTATATACCGCTCCATGGAAAAGTGAACACATTTTTTTTCGACCGAATATTTTGAAAAAGATATTTTGTAATTTAAAAAAAAATGTTTTTAAATAATTATTGAAAATTGTGTGAAACCAAAAAAAAGTGAACACATTCTTTTTCGGCCGGATATTTTGAAAAAAATACAGTACATGTATATTAATATAGATAGCGGAAGTAGTCGTATTCTCACCGGAAGTTGTTTATTTCATCGATGAGAACATATGACTTTTATTTACATCGTATAACTATGTATTTCATGGGTAGGTATATAATAAATAGCATTAGTCCATGTATGTACATACGTAGCTGTGGCTGGAGAAATGGGGCTTATGGGATTGGTGACCAGTGTAGCTCCTGATCAAATATCACATTCCCGTAGCCTGATAACGATCTCTACTGCTTGTTAGAAGCATGGCGGGTGTTTCATTGATGGAATGGCGAACAGTGCAGATCCAGATTAGACTGTGCGGATGCACAGGCTGATCTGGATCTACACTTATCGCAAAACATATAAGCCCCATTTCTCCAGTCATAACCGCATATGAGCCATTGGCTAAGAAAAGGAAATAGCCACAATGAAAGACAAGCTAGATCTGCATATAATAAAATGGGGTAATTTCAACTTTTAACACCCACAAACGAAATATTAATAAAATAAAAAGACGATCAATATGTACCAAGCGTAGCAAAGTTAATTACATGCTTATTAACACTATATGTCAACTATATTATATTATTGACATAAACGTTATACATCACATGTATTACGAATTACGAGAACAGAAGGAAGACCTCTTTATCTTTTTTCTCTCTTTCCTATAACTCTCTTCTTAAAAAAACTCTTCTTAAATAAGCTCACTTTCTAAATACATTATGTATGATCTTTTCTAGTAACATGTCATGTGATTTCATCCATGTTTTGTTATACAATATGTACATGATACATGATTTATTTAAAAATTGAAAATAAACCATTTAGTAAAAAAAAAAAAGAAAAGTTACCTTTTCAACATTTTGCAACAATTCAAGATCCTGATCGTCTTGCATATTGTTTTCCCACAGGATTAACAAGGGACATGGTAAGATCAGACTAAAAAGTCACATTTAGCAGGTAAAACTTTAAGAAGAATTATGTCACATTCAGCGCGTTAATACATGTACAACATTTTTAATAATAGCTGAAATTTACCTTATCATAAAGAATTATTCCGAGTTTAAATTGTTTGTGGAATAATGATAATGCATGTAATGGTGTCCAAGCAATGGTAATCATAATATAATAAAATAAAAAAAAATGTTTCTTTTGTTTACATTCTTTTTGGCAGCATGGCGCCTCCAAATGTTGGCATGGCATGCACTATGCTAACATAGGTAGGGTAAAACACAGTGTAGGCTCTGATCAGACTGCACAAATACAACCTGTGCACCCGCTGATCTGTAGCCTATTTCACCAAAATCGCAAAGTATACTTATCTTGCCAAGTACACTTTGAGGGAGAAATTTTCAATTTAAGGATAAATTTATTAATTTTTATTACCGTATACTGAATTTATTACATTATCACAGCCATTTTGGCTGTGATAATGTAATAAATTCAGTATAATAATTCTGCATAATTTTAATCATCACATATATGCAGTTGTTAGTTGTATATGAACTAATGCATTTCGTGAAAAATAAATTATTATTCCCTCAAAGTATACTTAGCTAGATAAATATGCTTAGCAATTTTGGTAAAATCGGCTACTGGGGCTATGCTGCCCACATATTTCAGATACCCAGTCGTACTCCAGCGATTCCACCTGAACCCTGACACTGGAGGTCAAGGTCACCACCATGGGGGTGACGGGGTCGTCCGGGAATACATGTGGAGGAAATCCCTCATGTTATCGGTTCTCAGTGAGAGACGTGTATTCCGGCCATATGGATTGTTTGGTAAATAGAGGATCTTACATGAGTGATGATTATGCCCCCGCCACCGAATGGTGAGGGGGGCATATAGTGTTACCGGCGTCCGTACGTACGTACGTACGTACGTACGTACGTACATCCCGAAACCTTAACGCTGGGTAAATGGCTTATAATTTCTGTTTCCTTGCTCGGATCTGCTTCACATTTCACACACGCATTGCTCCAATTGTCCTATACCGCCCTGTGACAAATCCCCATTCGTCCCGCCCCCGCTAAGCCCAGGATCAAGGTCACAGACTTGGTGCGTTCGAAACCTTATCGCTGGGTAAATGGCTTATAGTTTCTGTTTCCTTGCTCGGATCTGCTTCACATTTCACACGCGCATTGCTCCAATGGTCCTCTACCGCCCTGTGACAAATCCACATTCGTCCCGCCGCCGCTAAGCCCAGGGTCAAGGTCACAGACTTGGTGCGTTTGAAACCTTAACGCTCGGGTAAATGGCTTGTAATTTCTGTGTCTTTGCTCGGATTTGCTTCACATTTCTCACATGCATTGCTCCAATGGTCCTCTACCGCCCTGTGACAAATCCACATTCGTCCTGCCTCCGCTAAGCACAGGGTCAAGGTCACAGACTTGGTGCGTTTGAAACCTTAACATTCAGTTAAATGGCTTATGATTCGTATTTCCTTGCTCGGATCTGCTTCACATTTCACACACGCATTGCTACAATGGTCCTCTACTGCCCTGTGACAAATCCACATTCGTCCCGCCCCCTCTAAGCCCAGGGTCAAGGTCACAGACTTGGTGCGTTCAAAACCTTAACGCTCGGGTAAATGGCTTATAATCTAATATGCCTCGTTTTCTTTGGCTGCCAGCGGGGGCATTCGTGTGCCGACAGGCCACATTTCTAGTTTAATATGATTTAATAAGAAATGAGGCTATGCCGAGTTTCTTATGAAATCAAGTCAACTAGTTTAATAAATATCGTATTAAATCAACACAAATGTTGTATTCTATTTATTGCATAAGCACATCATTGCATAAGCAACTGTACTGGTCCAAACCTGTTTTCTGTAATGAGCTAATTTGCATAATTCAGTAATTGTAACGCGTGAGAAGGCCGGGACCATGCTGGTCCCGGCCTTCTCGCGCGTTACAATTACTGAAATTTATGTATTACACTATTTAACGATCTCCAATTTGAAAGCATAAACAGCTTTTTCTTACTAACCGCTTGTCCAATGCAGGCCAAACTTTCATAGTTTGGTGAAACATTTACAGATTTTTCAAATTGGAGACCGTCACATAATGCAAGATGGCCACCCTATAAAATTGAACAAAATCTTTAAACAATGTCTTCCCATTATAATCAATCACCAGACTGATTTCGACCAAACTTTGTAGAAATAATGAATGTATAAAGCTCTCTCAGATTTACTTGCATGTATATAAAGTGGTATCTCATCAGGAAACCGGTGCATTGTTTCACGTGCAACATTGTATTGTATGCCGGTGTGCCGTGGAGCAGGGCTCCACATAAGGTATTAGTCATTGAGTATTGTCACTCCATCATTTCTGAAGCAATTGGGTATTTCAAAATTTGAATTGGGTAAAATAAAATCACACTACTGTTTACACATCAACAGACTTGTCTTGGCATTTCATTAGAATTGTCTCCTTGGATGTGTTTCATGGAAAGTAAGAAAAATATGCTATATTTGTGGTCTGTTATTGTTTTCTGCAGGTACCACAACATTTTTATTGCTTTTTGATACTCGCTACCTCTGATTTCAATGGGGTTTTTGGCAATTTTGATTGGGTATTTAAGCAAATACGCAGCTTATCTGGAGCGCTGCCGTGGAGTGCAGCACCAGTGATTTGAGATGGAAGCCTATCTTGCGTGTTGTAGGTGGGGAGCCGGGTAAACCAGGGATAAACCTCATGTACTACAGTGATGGCAGGATCGTGAATCTTGGGGGCAAGACGTCCATTCCATGTGAAGCAGGGGTAAGGTTTCAGTTTTTCATCTTCAGAAACCTACCATGTTTATTCTATTAATCAAACCCCTCCTATTAATCCCCCCCCTCATCCCCTTTACATCGAGTGATAACTTCCGTATTTGACTTACAAGTTGTTGCATGTCGTAAAACAAACCACCGGGTAGAATGTGTAACTTTACCTGATAATTGGCAGTCGATGTACAAACATCAGAAACTAGCAAATGTTTTCTTTAATAGTTAAACTGATCATAACAATGAACTAAATACAATAATTAAACAAATTATCTCTTGTCTGGGTCACTTTGTGAGCTTGAAACCAAAACCAGTGTCCGGTTTCACTAAACTTTGTACAACTAAAACGTTCGTAAGTGCAAATTTAGGACCGTCTGGAAATTTCAATTGATGGATTTACATTTATTGAGCATAGGCTGCATATGCAGCCTATGCTCAATAAATGTAAATCCAATAATTGTTTACAAGAAATCATTGTTAATGTGAAATTTGCAGACTATCATAAATTTTGCACTTACAAACATTTTAGTTGTACAAAGTTTAGTGAAACGGCCCTCAGGTGTGTGGCACTGGTTGTTAGTTGTAAGACTGAACTGCACAGGATACAACATAATTACTGCTTTCCTGTTGTTTCCAGTCTTGTGAGAGTTATGGACCTTTAGTAACAATTGTGTTCGCAATTTTCGTAGATAGTTTCACACCTGCAAAGAGAGGCATTCACCGTCAGTATCTGTGTGTCTGAATTTTGAGAGTGAAACATTTAAACAATAATTTATGCATATGATTTTATTTGTATATAGTTTACAAGTAAGGCATCAATGGGAGTATAAACAGAATTATACAAATGGGATTGGATTGAAAGCAAGCTTAGTATATAAATCTTCTATATAAATGAAAGTTTTTAGACATTTTTTCTGTAAATACGAATTTCCGGCTTCTCTCAAAAATCTCTACCTCAGTTCTTTCTCCCATTCTTGGGAGACGGCATGCAAGGTCATAGAGCCAGTGCCGCCGTTAAATATAAGCTAAACAAACAATAAACAAACAAACATTTTTTTCCCATGTTTTATGCCTCTATGCAGTATTAAATGGGGCATGTGGCTTCTTTATTTCCCATTCATCTATGCATGGTGAGTTACATCTGTATATGTGGCTGTGACTGCAAAAATTGGGTCTTATGGGATTTGTGACGAGTGTAGCTCCTGTAGCCTGATAATGATCTTTATCCCGTCAACACAGTGCGTATGTGCCGTGAAACACGGTGCTGTGAAACATTTTTGATATCCAGTCAATACTATTTTTGCATTTTACAGCCATTTATAGGTGTTGCCGGGATAAATAGAATAGTAGGTTAGTGCCGTGATTGGATAAAAATGGCGCGGCACAGAAACGGGATGTGCTCGGCAGAGCCTCGCCCATCCCGTTTCCTGAGCCTTGCCAGATATTTTTTCACATTCACGGCACTAACCTACTATTCTCTATATATTCACACTCGGCTGGGGTTATATTTTTGCATTTTACAGCCATTTGTAGGTGTTGAGGGGATAAATAGAATAGTAGGTTAGTGCCGTGAATGGGGAAAGATATCTGGCATGGCACGGAAACGGGATGTGCTCGGCAGAGCCTCGCCTATCCCGTTTCCTGAGCCTTGCCAGATATGTTTTCCCATTCACGGCACTAACCTACTATTCTATTTGTATTGCTTGTGTGAAGTGTGACCGGTGTTTCATTGATGGAATGGTGAACAGTTCAGGGGGCCGTTTCACTAAACTTTGTACGACTAAAATGTTCGTAAGTGCAAAATTATGATTTCTTGTAAACAATTGATGGATTTACATTTATTGAGCATAGGCTGCATATGCAGCCTATGCTCAATAAATGTAAATCCATCAATTGAAATTTACAGACGAAGTCACGATCTTAAATTTGCACTTACGAACATTTTAGTCGTACGAAGTTTAGTGACACGGGCCCCAGATTCTGTATCTACACTGGTCGCAAAACTTATAAGAATCATTACTCCATGAACATTACCTATGACTGAAGGGTGGGTTGACTTGCGGCCTAGAGAAAATAGCACTGGAATCTGGATTTCAATACCAGAGGTTTTGGGTTAAATCCCAGCCTTCAACCAGAACAAATTACTTTATTGAAAAATCTTGAGGATTCTTGAAATTCCGATCCCCGTGTCCGACCTAGCGTAGGCGGGCGACTTGTGTCAGGTTTTCAGACTGGTACGGCTTCTGCGTGTAAAATGCGGATTATGTGTTGGTTTTATTAGGCGCAGGTGGGCCTTAGCTCTGTGTGGGCACTAGGAATAATGGGATTTTATGAGAAATAGAAAATATATTACTTCTTGAAATGGTGATGGTGAAATTGAGGCACATTTATTCAAAGCCTTGATTATAAATAGATTGACTTTCGACTGTTAATTTTTTTACTAAATGTCTGAGTATAATACACTATCATATCAATGTGCTGATCGCCTGTGATCAAAATCTGTCCATTCGTTCAGAAGATTTTCAAGAAAATCTGCTGTAAAAATGACGTCAAGTCGCGTCGGAAAACGTCATTCGGCAACTTTCGAAAACCACACGATCCTATACCCTGCTATTGGATGTTGCCAGGTCTGCATGTGCAGATTGTTTCACTTGCCTGTTGGTGAGAAATGGACATGGTCAGCGGTGATGTGGCCGTTATTGAGGTTGAAGGTTTTATTGCCCATCATACCTGTGCCTCGGCTGAGCGGGAACTTGTATCATGTGCGACCAGCGTAGCCCCAGATCAGCCTGCGCAATCTGATCTGGGGCTACGCTGGTCGCCATTAGCTCAATCTAACACGGTCTTTGAATAACATGTGTTTATCAGTCTACTAAATGTGTGATTTCAAATAATAATCATAACCGACACTGGTCACACATGTCGTAAGGATCGTGTTATCAATCAGCCTGTGGTCCAGATGAATGCATGTGTAGATCCACTGCCTGATAAGTAATGAGTTTGGTGAGGGTAGCTTGTAGTTTCCTGTGGGATAATTGCTCACCAACTCAGCTGGTACTCAGACGTTGTCCGATATGGTCCGCGTTTATGTTTTTGTACTGCTGTTTATCGGCTGATTGCAGACAAAAGGGAGCTCACGGTATTTTCAACAATTACCGCTCATTATCGTCTCACACATTCACATAGTTGGGTTTTAATTTTTTTGATGAGAAATGGCGAGAATATCCAACATTTTGTGCTTTATTCATACATTTCATCTCCGCGGATAGAGGGTATGCATATCTTATGTCCATCCTTACAAATTCATATTTAAAGGTACAAGCCCATTCAGTTGGCACAAAATGTTCATTATAGGAATTAAATAAGTGTATAATTGTGTCACTTTTCCACCAGTTCTAAAAATTACAAGTGCCCGCTATACAGATATAATCATTTAGTAATACATGTATTTATTTTACTGATTGTGAGTCATGGTGGTATCTGGCTATTTTCATATGCAAATGAGGCATGATATTTTTAAATATTTATACTAATTACAGTAGCGCTTTTCTGCTCCTTACCTATTTGTATATACTAATATCGTATACATATCGTAATCGAATAGTATTGGTATATTTAATGAGCATATCGTATGATCTTATAATATTGGTATGTTTGTACCGTATCATCGTATAGTACAAACGTACTATACGAATATTATACAAACATAGGATATCCGTTCGTATATACGATATATCCGTACGGATATGGTATGGATATACCATAATCTGGTATGTTTGTACGATACAAACGTACCAGAATTATACACATGTATAAAATCGTATAAATGTACGATTTGAATGGTATATCTATACGATATTGGTTGGTATGTACGGTACAAACATACCGTACGTTTATATTATATGCATATCGTATAGGAAACATATCGTATTGGTATAGTATACGTATAGTATTGGTATAGTACATATTGTTGACCTGCAGAAAAGCGCTACTGTAAATGCTTCACCGGAAAAAAATAATGTTTTCGGCAGATTATGAAAGTATGATCATTGCACATCAAAAAATAAACACAGATAATAAATAGTAATGTCAGTTTTAAGGAAACACGGTTATCGCCCCTGAAATTTACGTCTGATATAAAATGTATAATAATGCCAATCAATACGTGGGGTAATGGTGTATAGCTGGCACTCTTAATTTTCAGAACTGTTAGAACAATTATACACTTATTTAATTCCTATAAAGAACATGTTGTGCCTACTGAGTGGGTATGTACCTTTAATGGTGAATCTTACTTGAAGTCACACCTGGGGACTAAAGGTCTGGTGTAGTAAAAATGCCTGGCACCGGATCAGGCACTGTCTTTCAGGGCTGAACATTTTTATTGTAATTTTAATGCTGAATGTTCAGTGCATCTGCTGTACAGGTTCATTCACAGGTATTTGACCTTGCTGTTGAATGGACATAAAACCCCAATCAATCAATCGTCCAGCCTGAGGTTAATTTTCAGACTATTCCACTAACGGGGTAGTGATAATTGTGTGAACAATCTGAAAACAACCCCAATGATTTTTACTGTTTCTTTGCCCCATGCGTATTCGAGTATGAAGGCAGCAAAACTTGTTGTAAATGGCATACAGTAGAACCTGTCTAAACCGGACACCCATACAATCTATGTCTAATTAGAGGCTTCCTCCTTATAGGAATCACGATTTGCCTGGTTTGGCCCTCAGGTACGTTTTTATCTTTGGCTTTTTCGTTACCTGGGAGTGGAATTGGGTTATTGCCCATTATAAAAGTAGTAAGATTATTACTAATTCTACTGCTTTTGGGAGGGGCCAGTGATCCCCCATTTGTACATGTACTTGTACATGTACTTGTACAGGTAATATATGGGATTTAGTACTAAACCCATTGACCCAGCCTTAAATGACCTTAGCTGTTGATAGGCCGTTAAACCCCAACAAACAAACAAACAAACAAACAAACAAATTCTCACCGTGGATGACGTCTGTTCGTGATCGCAAACCACATATACAGTGGAACCTCTCTAAACTGGACTTACAGAAAACACATGTGATCTTATTTTTGATGAGTTTCTTGTTCATTTATCTCAGGTAATGTCTGTTCCTGATCGCATAACACACACACCTATAGCTCAGAATGATCAAACACCTGATTTACACTGAAACCTCTCTAAGCCGGACACCGGTGTCCGGTTTAGAGAGGTTTCATTATACCTATTTTTGCGGTGCCCATAATTATACCTGATTTACAGTGGAGCCTCTCTTAACCGGACACTGTGGGGACCTCCCAGGATGTCCGGTTTATAGAGGTTCCACTGCATTAAATGTTTTCTCATGGCAACCTAGTGAGATGACTGACATATTGGCAAACGATCAACAATCTGCAGAACAGATTACTGGTAGAATATCCATATGCACAGGTGCTTATGCGGCCGTTGATAAGCTGCATAGTCGACAATAATTCAGGCTCAACATGATCTACACCATTCAGGCGCATAGCAGGGTCTACACGTGGTTTACACACCATTCTAGAAGGATCTGAGATGAATGTTGTGTATATTTCACAATATGTAATGAGCCTACTTAATACCACATATGTAAGGCTGCCTTATTTTGTGTATACATACTCGTAAATATGCCTTACTAAGGCATATTTACGAGTATATATACACAAAATTCTTATCAATGCCAGTTTTCATGCTGACCCCCCTTAGGGTTCAGTCTTTATTGTATTTTTTGCTTTATTTCATTTTTATACGCCCGTTTGAAAAAACGGGACGTATTATGTATTCATCTTGTTATTTTTTGGAACAGTCAGAATAAATTTTACGCACGTGCGTAAGTGTGTAAGTCCAGCTACGCGCCTGCCATTTTGAGCATTTTTGTCTCTATTTCCATTGACTGTGAGTAGCCACTTCTGGGCTACTGGCAAGAAAGTTGACATTTTGTATTGATTCAAAATTTAAATCTTCGATAAACACAATAGTGTCAAGGAATCTAGACTAAAAAGTGCAAAATTAAGATAGTCTGTAAATTGCAGATTAAATTGTTTCCTTGTAAACAATTATTGGATTTATATTTATTGAGCATTGGCTGCATACAGCCTATGCTTAATAAATGTAAATACATGAATTGAAATTTACAGACGATCCTAAATTTGCACTTATGAACATCTTAGTCGTACGAAGTGTAGTGACACGGGCCCCAACTTCATATTCTGGAATATTTCACAGCACCTCCTACAGTAAATTGTAATAAGAAAATGCAATCCCAAAATCTTTGTCTGCAAAAAGCGTTTCCATGATCCCAGTGTGGTGGAATGTTTCAACATTTCCGTGTAAAACATTCACGGGTCTGATTACAGTAATTTTTTCCTTGTACGATAACAGTATATTTTTGATTATCCATCATATTTACATGCTTGTTAGTCTCACATTGGCACTAGGGCATAACAGAGATAACTGCAAATAGCATTACCCACAACTTTGGTGGTTTGAAACCTTAATATCCAGCGATATTGTAATTACTTTAACATGAACGTGGCTTCCTCTGATAAGCCAGTGCTTATTGCCTTCGTGAGTAATGTTGGGCAAACTGATCAGGCACTCGTATGTGCAGTCTAATAAACCGGCACTTCAGAAACTTTTATCACGCATGCTTGCGGTGAGCGCAAGTAATCAACGCTATTGGTATGTGTCTGTGTGTTCGTGCATCCGGCATTTGCAGTAAAGTGTTTAAGTACCAAGTATCTACATATCCTTAAGTCTGATTGACGTGAAACTTCACATCCTTCTTTATCGCTATCCATATTTTCATTCTGCGACCCCATGCCCGAGGTCAAATTACTCTGAAATTTGCATTAAAGTTTTTGTAAAATATGTGTTAATCTTTGTTAAAGTTTTTAAGTACCAAATATCTTCACAACCCTATATTTTATTGACTTGAAGCTTGGCATACTTCTTTATAGCCATCCATATTTTGTTCTATAGACCACACCTGTGCCCAGCCTGCCACCCAAAAGAAAACAACAAAACAACAACAAAAAAACAAAACCACCTCCACCCCCAGCCGTGTCCAAGATCAAGGTCAAATTACTAAAAAATCTGATTATTTTCAACAGAAAAACGGTGTATGCTTAGTCCTTAATGGTTTAGCCTGAGTGATTCAGTCTGCAGCAGTCGTAAAAGCTGACCATTGATCAAATAATATCATGCATACACATACGCTCGCACACATGCACACACACGCACGCACGCACAGACGCACCAGGCACAGACATATACTGCAAGATACAAAATGTATCGTGGTTATTCTGGATTAACAAACTATTTGTGCTGATATTTTATTTGTTGAATGACATCACATTGACCTATGTTGTAGGTGTGACACAATGCAAAAAACACAGTAAATAACCATAATATTAGCAGTGTTATGTAACCTGAACCCTTTCACCCTCAATAACTAATGGACTATTCAATGTTAATTTTCACCCTATTCCATTATTCACAAAAGCGATCAATCTGTGTAAAAATCTGAAAATTTTCAAACAGCGCAGATCCTGATGAGACGGCTCGTTACGAGCCGTCTCATCTGAATCTACGCTGTTTGCAAACATTAAGACTATATCAAAGTCCCCTGAAAGGGCTTATTAGTAGTTTATACCTTTGCAAAAAAATAAATCATATATATTCATGGATATAGTGTGTCCTAATACAAGATGATCGCCATAATAGGTCCCATGTTGAGCCCCGTTAGAGTAATTCCAGGTATGGCAAGATCAGCTCCGCTGCTTCTTTGAAGTTGGGCAGAGCTATGCAGGTGTATGTCTCGCCTAGTTATTCTGTAATCATGTGAGGCGCATTATTACTCAACAAAACCGAGGGGTTATAATTATTTCATCAACCAAGCTTCTATCAAGGTATATGAAAATGTTGCTCGCTATGTGAAACAAGTATTCTGCCACATCAGCGGTGTCAGATCTGACGAAGCATTTGCACTAGTGGGGGTCGGTGGCTCATGGGTTTTTCACAATGAACGAGGACCATCAGAGGCATGCATGTGAGACATTCAGTAAAAGGAAACGGAATAGTTGTAAAACAAATTACCCCAATGTCTGCAACGCAGACAACGACACATTTTCTAGTTTCTTCAAGCGTCACAGTTTTTGTTCAGCTGGTTGGATATACAATGTACTGTTGTTAATGGAGAAATGGAGCTTAAGTTATGTCTTTTGCGACCATTGTAGATAATTGTTGACCTTGATAGCCTGTGCATCCACACAGTCTTATGAGGGCATACACTGCTCATTATTCAATCAGTGAAACGGCCACTATTACTCTAATTAATAGCACTTGATACTTACCCTATTACAGTCTTTGGATACAATATATTTTTCGCCGAGACGGTTCTTATGAGTGGTAACAATATATACTTTCCAGAAGCAATAAAGAAAATGATGAAAAAAAATCTCAAAAATTTCATACTACTGTAATTGTATCCAGTGTATGATGGGATAATGGGATAACTGATTTGGAGTTATACTAGTCACAAATGCGATAAGCCTCATTTCTCCAGTCACGGCCACATATCTGATAAGCGTGGAGTCTTGTAATAGTTTTCGCATCATAATTATGCTTATAAACTAGATAATGATGTGTTGCCAACTCACAAAAGTCTCATTGAGCACAGTAACTTACGCAAGAAGGCGTAAGAAACATATCCGCAGTTGTGATTAAGAGATAGCGGAAGATTACGCTCCATATTTTGCTGTTTGAAGGAGATCTCACTAGAGAGCTAGAGCAGAGCGTGATTGACGGAGCAGAGATATAATTGTCAAGAGAATATTCAAATTCCAACAACAAAATTTGACTTGGTGTAATAGAGCGGGTTTTCATGTTTGGTTTACTATTTTGATTTGCAGTATTTTATTTTGGATAACACGCATATTGCTTTTGCTTGGTTGCGGGTTTAGTATCCAGAGAATTTCCAGAACACTTATCTAATTAAATTCTTACTTTGATTTATTGCATAACATTGGCCGTTGCAGTGTCATAACAGGGTATTAACTTAGCACTTTAGAATAATTTACAACATGCTTTGACAGCACTTAAGAATCATTTCCATTGGAAATGATTCTGAAGTTCTGTCAAAACATGTTTTTATTGAGAAATAAGGCAAGATATAAAAGCAACAGCAGACGACAAATGTTGCGAGTAGCGGTCTAAGGGTTAACCCTTTGCACGCTAGCGGTGAAAATAACATGCTAATGCATCGAAAATAGAAATGACTGATTGGTCAATTGTAATCAAACGCCTATAAAATATGAAAAATCATAGCATATAAAACCTCTGTTTTACCAGTCTGTGTTTTATTGACAGATTTATGTAACCCTACGCGCTTGCTTTTGTAAACTATGCATAATAAGCTGTATTGCAGATGGGTAATCACCTGAATTAGGTGTAAAGTCTGTTTACACTTGTTTGAAAGTTCCATTCTTCTTGTTCTCCGTTCAAAAAATCACACAAACCCAATACTGGCAATTAAAAGTTGACATGTTTTTTTTTTAAATGAATAAAAGCAAATAACTGTTTAAACTACACATAGAAAGCAATGCAATTTTTAAAATAAACTTAGAGTTTTGAGTACATGTGTATGTGTGTATAAAAAGTCCCGTTAATCTCAATTTGAGTTACATTTCTTCAACTTCATTTGGTGTGAGGCGGTTATCGATGACAACAACAACCGGCTGACGTATTGAAAAACATCGCTGTTTGTGATATGCTCCAACGTTCAGAAAGCAGGGAGCACACTATAATTCATTAGAATAGGGATAACCATGCTTTGCGTTTCGATTTGGAGTGGTATGTGTGAGGTTTTATGATCTGAAAATTTGTTTCACGACCCCGCTTTCGTGTCGCCGTAAAACTGATTCACAGACCATAAAACCTCCCACATACCGCTCCAAATCGAAACGCAAAGCATGGTTTTCCCCTGGGCCAAATATGTCGTGGTATTTCATTAGAATTGCATCGGAACGATGCAATTCCAATGGAATTCCACGACATATTTTCATAGTTTTCAGAGAGCTATAAGAAAAAAATGTTAATGAAGTGTCATCTGCTGCTATATTTTAACTATTTTAGCCATTATTTTCCCAGCGTGCAAAGATATTCTTAGTAATTAAGCCATCACTCATGTAAGACCTCTTGTTTGTTATTTGAACGGGTTTCGCTGTGAGAGAAAACCCGCAATCAACTTGTTACAAATAATACACCGTGAAGAAAACACCCGTAATTGCGCATGTGCTTTCTTGGAAACCACCAGCTACCATACAGAATGTTTCATTTTTATTACAGTCAAAATAAAGTTATTGAAAACTTGGGGAGAGTCTCGTCTAATCTACAATCTTAATCCGATTGAACACAATCCAAACATGCACTAAAATATATCTAGTGCATAAAAACCGCTGCGTAATTGTGATTTCCAAAAGTTTACATGACGTCACGTTTGACGTCAGACATCGTGACGTCGTACGGCGGGAAATACGTTGTTGTGTATAACTATTCATCCGCACAGCACAATTCATTGCTTATAACCTCAAAAATAGACTACATTTGCATTTATATCCTCCTTGGAAGTGTAATAAATATGATATTCCATCGTGCATG
This sequence comes from Conchocele bisecta, assembly GCA_029237695.1. NCBI lineage: Eukaryota > Metazoa > Mollusca > Bivalvia > Lucinida > Thyasiridae > Conchocele > Conchocele bisecta. Next base: position 35,556,308 of record CM055265.1, on the reverse strand, counting down.
TTTGAATAGCGGAAATAATACACCTGTGTCCGTCGGCGTATGTGCAAACAACTTGTTCACTACGCTCACACGTTAATTATGAGGAAGCCGATACACACTTGTGTATTATTTCCCACTATTCAAAATGTACGATGAAACATCCTCTATTTATTAAAGAAAAGTCACACTATACCCACATCTCCAAAATTCAAAGTCCTAAATGGGGAGATAATCCATGACCCTGGAATCAAATAAAAAATCAGGAGCATAATTTGAATACCCTTTGGAATATTGTGATGAAACTTCACACATGCATAGACCACGACCTACATGTGTGTCACACACACACATTACAACTCTTGTTTCACTAATAATCAAGTTATATCCCTTCGTCTATTTCGCACACTGATGTCTTCTCTGGAGCTTAACTCGAACGCCTTTTGGAATATTTTCATGAAACTTTACACATGCAAAGGTGTCATGTGCAAGATTGACAACTCTTGCTTCGATAATTTTCGAGTTTTCTCTGTTTGTTTTCTCACATATGCATATACCACGACCTAAAGGTGTGACAGGCAAGAACAACAAATCTTGCCTCGCTAATTTTCAAGTTATCTCCCTTGTTTTTCACACACTAATTTCTTGTCCTTAGCATAACTTGAATACCTCTTGGAATGTTATCATGAAACTTCACACATTCATAGACCATGACTGAAAGGTGTGTCACGCTCAAGAATGACAACTCCTGCATCACTAATGTCAGGCATGAGAATCTTCAGCTGATTTCAGTGGATTTTGTCATAATTTGCATTTTCAAAATGATTCAGAATCAATCTGGTATGCTCAAATTTTATACTTTTACAAGTGGGGTGAGGGGGTTTCAGTGGATTTTCAGATGTTTTCAGCGACAGCCATTCTCATGTCTGTAATGTTTTAGTTATCTCACTTTTTTTGTGCAATGATTTCTTGTCCAGAGCATAACTTGAATGCCCTTTGGAATATTTTCATAAAACTTCACGCACGCACAGACCATTACCCAAAGGTGTGTTGCTTGCAAAATAGACAACTCATGCAGGGATTCCGCTGGGGAAAATAAAAAAATGGCCACTTCAAAAAAAGAAAATAAAAAAAAGAAAAAAAAAAGAAAAGGAATAACCAATAGGATCAAAATAAACAATTGGCGATAAAAAATTAGAATTTTCGAAAAAAAAAAAAAAAGGATTTTTTTTTTTTTCGAAAATTCTAATTTGTTATCGCCAATTGCGAAAGTGGCGATCGCTAGCGGAATCCCTGACTCATGCCTCACTAATCTTTTAGTTATCTCCTTTTGTTTTTTATCATGCAAAATCAACTCCTTACTAACATATTAGTTATCTCCCTTTATTTTAAGTGGCTGCTTGTAGGCGGGGAGGGTGATCGATACACATACGCCTGTGGACAAGCATCAATTTATAGTTTTCTGTTTATAAATAAAAATTGCTTCAATGAAATCACTTTCCTTTGGTATGCGCTTCTGGTGCTAGCTAGCTTTTCTTATATGACTGATACTTAAAAAGCTCTTAATCCTTCCTACGCTGTTGACGGAAATTGCCATCTGCTGTTTTTAATTTTTGCTTTAATTCTTAACAAAAAAATGGTTTTGACAGCACATGAGAATCGTCTCCACTGGAGACGATTCTCATACGCTATCAGAACAGGTTTTTGTCGAGAAATATTGAAAATAAAACATTTCCAGCAGACAAAAACATTTAATTCAGCGTAGTAAGGGTTAAATATCACACAAAATCAATTTTATAAATTTTTTTGGTCTGGTAACTTTTTGAATGTCCTGTAAAATTTTGGCAGTTTCACGGAGACTGAGTAACCAACAGTCGGAGTAGACTGATAGCTTCTCTCATCTAGTATAATGTTCACCCATGTTAGACCCCATTATAAATCATCATTACAGTTTTGCGCCAAAGCATATTTTACCAGTGTATGGAAATCATGTCTAACTCTTGGCTTTTTCAACTAGCATATACATGTACTCAGATAACCGGGTATAGGGCTGCATGCAGCACCATCACACATCCAACACGGTAAATGTACATTTTATCGCCTTCTCTTGTACGATATTCATTCAGTCCTTTTGCCCCTAAGCTACTGGTATGGATCTTGTTTAAAAACTTTTGAACTATTCCATTAATGAAAAAGGGGTGATTTTGCAACAAAAAAATCGGAAAAAATATCTACAAACAGTGTAGATCCTGATGAGACGGCTCGTTACGAGCCGGCTCATCATGATCTACACTGTTTGCAAATATTTGGTAAGAAGTCGTCTGCTGTTGCTTTATATTTTGTCTTCTTTATCAATAAGTACATGATGTGACAGCACTTTAGAATCATTTCCATTGCAAATGATTCTAAAGTGTTGTAAAATCATGGATTTTGATGAGAAAAATTGAAAATAAGAAAAATCAGCAGACGACAAATTTAATTCAGCATTGTAAGGGTTAATATCAGGTAATGTACATGATCTGCACTGGTTAGAATGATGTTTAGTGTAATCCTAATGCACAGGTTCATGCCCACTCAGTAGGCACAAAATGTTCTTTATAGGAATTAAATAAGGGTATAATTGTGTCGTTTTCATATGCAAATGAGGTATGATCTTTTTATACCCCCCCCCCCGCAACGAGTTGTGGGGGCGTATACTGGAGTCAGATTGTTCTTCCGTCCGTCCGTCCGTCCGTAAACTTAACATCAGAGACATATTGTTATAATTTCTATTTCCTTCATCTAAAATGCTTAATATTTCACACATGCATTCCTGTAAGGCGCTACTACCATGCTGTGCCAAATCCACGACTGTCCAACCCCCGCTGATCCTAAGGTCAAGGTCAAATACTTAAGTCTCTTTACAAAACTTAACATCAGAGAAATATGTTCATAACTTCTATTTCCTTCATTGAAAATTCTTAATATTTCACTCACCATGCTGTGACATATCTCCGCTGATTTCAAGGTCAATGTCACATACTTACCGTAGTCTCTTTACAAAACTTAACATCAGAGAAATCGGTTATAACTTCTATTTCCTTGCTCGGATCTGCTTCACATTTCACACTCGCATTGCTCCAATGGCCCTCTACCACCCTGTGACAAATTCACGTTCGTGCCGCCCTCTCTAAGCCCAGAGTCAATGTCACAAGCCCACACACTTGGAAAATTTTACATATTTAGGGGTACCTGGGCCCACGCGGGGGTATTCCGTAAGCCTCACTTACTGACCAATCTAGTTTAATTATTATACCCCCCGCATCGAGTTGTGGGGGGTATACTGGAGTCAGGTTGTCCATCCGTCCGTGCATCTGTCTGTGCATGCGTGTGCATCCATCCGTCCAACCGTGTCCTTGCGGCACTTAACTTAACATCAGAGTAATATATTATAACTTCTATTTCCTTCATCTGAAATGCTTAATATTTCACACATGCATTCCTGTAAGGCTCTACTACCATGCTGCGCCAAATTCACGACCGTCCAACCCCCGCTGATCCCAAAGTGAAGGTCAAATACTTAGTTTCTTTACAAAGCTTAATATCAGAGAAATATGTTATAGCTTCTATTTCCTTCATCTAAAATGCGTAATATTTCACACGTGCATTCCTGTAAGGCTCTACTACCACGCTGTGCCAAATCCACGACCGTCCAAACATAACATCAGAGAAATATGTTATAACTTCAATTTCTTTCTTCGAAAATTCTTAATATTTCACACATGCATTCCTCTAAGGGTCTACTATCATTCTGTGACAAATCCATAACCCCTCCGGCTTCCGCTGATCCCAAGGTCAAGGTTACAGGCCCACAGACTTTGCAAAAATCTACATATTTTGGGGTACCTGTACTCACGCGTATTCCGTACATGTAAGCCTCGCTTACTGACAAATCTAGTTTATAATAATTGAATGTGTCACCTGAAAAAATAATATTTTCGACAGATTATGAAGTATGATCAGTGCATGTCAAAAATTAAATACAGAGAATAAATAGTAATGTCCGTTAACATTTTAAGGAAACACAGTTATCGCTCCTGATATCAGTGTAGAAATTTACATCTGATATAAAATGTATAATAATGCCAATCAATACATGGGGTAATGGTGAATGAATGTTTATTTTACCTGAAAATGTCTCGGATGATGTCTCTGATATACAGAACATTTTGTGCCAACTGAGTTGGCATGTACCTTTAATATTGCATGAAGTTTTAACATAAATAAGAAAATAAATAAATTGTTTATTTTGTTGATGTTGACGAGTTTGAAAAATACGCCTCCCGGATGGCATTCGTGTGCAATCTTGTTTTTCCGTAAATCTGTTTATTTTTTCTACAAACTGTTACCACATCAGTTCATTAGATTCTCCCAATCAATCACATGCAAAACAGCAGAGGATTGAAAGCCGGCTAACAGACGTAGACCTACAGTGATCATTTTAATCCTTTCAACCATACAGCCAACATGTGCAAACATATTAGGCAACTAATTAGTGTTTTCCTTCTTTCTCTCTGTAAATATGTCTCGGAATTTCATTAGAATTGCATCTTCCACTCGAAAAATAAATTTCAGTCATTTACAGGCAGAAATAGAAAAAAATATAATGAATTGTCGTTTGTTATTTTTTAACTATTTGTAGCCTACAGGTTTCCCACCATGCAAAGTTACATTTTAAGATACATGTACATTCATTCATACAAGCAGAGCTCCAGATAAGTTTTGTATCTAAAGAGTATTATACCCCCATATTTCAAATTCAATGTGTATTTTACTTTTACAAATGTATTATTGATTTTCTTCTTTAATAAATAGGGAACAAATGATAAAACATATAACAAATTCACTTATTTGAGCGCTGTTTGCTTTTTGCAGTTCAACTAAGTAAATGTTCAACTTTATTACAGTATTTTCACTACTCAATTTGAAAATCAATGTACATTTTCACATTGCTGTGAGTATTTTGTACTCCCACTTTTGATAATGAATGCGTATTCTGCTAAAATAAGTGTGTAAAATATGACATTACACACGTTATCTGGAGCTATGATACAAGTGATCTTGGTGGTGTGATGGTACCTGGCTCCAGATGAGGATGTGACATATTCAGTTTTAGCCACCACCCTATCCGTCGTCACTTCACCTGTCCAAGATTTCTAACTACTGTCTCTGTTACTGTACCGTACGTCAGATTGGCTTCAAACTTCATATATCTATTTGTCATCATCCATAGTTTCATTCATTAGCCTACCCATGCGACCCCTGTGCTCAAGGTGAAGGTTACATGACTTAAACATTTAGGGTTTCTTTTTCCATTTGTGTTGAAGGTTTTCAGGGGTTACTTCCATTACTGATTTAACTCTTTGCATGCTGGGAAACTTGTGGGCTATAAATAGTTCAAAACTAGCGGACAAGAATTCATCATATTTTCTTGTATTTCTCCCCGTAAATATCATGAATATGTCTTGGAATTTCATTAGAATTGAGTCCTGAGGACTCAATTCTAATGAAATTTCAAGACAGATTTACAGAGAGAAATAAAACATATACTCCTAATTCGTTTGGCGGATATTTTCGCCGCTAGCATGCAAAGAGTTAATGTTTTTATTTGTGTTATTTCTCAATGAAAGTTTGTGTTGGGACTACACACTTGGTGGTCACGACATACACTTCTGAACACACACTGTATACATGTATATATAAATAAAATATTTAGAATTTTCAACAAAAAAAATTGCGTATCCTCAGCAAGAAATGGGTTTATGGGTTAATGCTACAAAACAAATATAATGAAATATTGGAAATTAGTACACTGTAATTAAGCACTGCATGAAAATTTGTGTCATTTTCAATCATGAACAGACACGACAATGGCATTAATGACAGTGAAACCCATCTAAATTAAACACAATGTGGTCACCAGGGTGTCCTGTTTAGAGAGGATCCACTGTAATTAAGCACTCCATGGATTTTTTTGTCATTTTCAACCATGGACAGACACGACAATGGCATTATTGACAGTGAAGCCCAGGGTGTTCGGTTTAGAGAGGTTCCACTGTAATCGATTTGCTGATGGCAGTTATCCTACTTTAACCCTCGCTACGAGGGAGACGAAAATTGTCGTCTGTTTTTCATTTTTGCCTTAATTCTTAACAAAAAACATTTTTTGGCAGCCAGTGGAGACGATTCTCATGCGCTGTCAAAACAGGTTTTTATCGAAAAATATTGAAAATAAAACATTTCCAGCAGAGGAAAAAATTTAATTCAGGTTTGTAAGGGTTAAGCTCATGATGGTGAACCACATAGGGCCTGATCAGACTGCGCAGGCTGTTATTCGCAGATGCTGGTCACAAATGTTGAATTTGTAAAAAGGTAAATTTTCTCTTTTTATCTTGGTTATTTTGGACAGTAACATAGTATGAGAATAATTCCAATAAATTAATATTGCTGATGGTGGGTGGTTGGTCGGGCGAACGCGACTGTATAAATTAACGGTAGGGGTTCCCCCTTATAGGAATCACGATATGCCTGGCTTGGCCCTCCTGTACATTTTTATCTTTGGCTCTTTTAAATTTGTTACCTGGGAGTTGAATTGGGTTATTGCCCATTATAAAATTAGCAAGATTATTACTGAACCTACTGATTTGGGAGAGGGCCAAGTGATTCTGGTGTGGCGAGGACCTGGCATCAGATCAAGATTATTCTGATTTCCGGGCTGAATTTTTTTTTTATTATTGTAAATATTCAGTTCTAATTTTGGGATTTTACTCCCATCTGTACAGGTAATGGATTTAGTGTTAAACCCACTGACCCGGACTTAAATGACCTTAGCTGTTGATAGGCCATTCAACCCCAACAAACAAACAAACAATATTGCAGATGACAACAAAGCTACATTAATGACTGAATGACAAGCAACATAGACCTTGATTAGATGGTCAAGCTGTTCATTGGCTATGCTGGTCGCTAACATCGTAAAGTCCATTTTCTCGGCCTGCGACCTGTGTATGAAACTTCCTTATCTGCATGGAGATTCCTTGGATATTCAGTTGTGAAAGGTTTTAATTGGAAGGCGTTGAGATATTTATGTAATTATTGCGATTGATCGGCCCCCTTGTATTTACTGAGTTTAGTGAGATGCGAACCAGGCACGGACAGGAAATTAAAATTATAAATACCGTTGCACCTGAACATGGTAGAATATATTCACATACATGCCTTAGCAAACAGTGTGAACCTGATCAGACTGCACATGTGTGCAGTCTGATCAGGGTCGCACTGTTTGCTGTTAGCTAAATGTGAAACTGTCTATTTCACTCTCAAACTCGGACTGTAATCTGCATGAACATTTTTCCTAGTCTGTGTTTTACACTTTTTCAAAGGCAGGGTTGTATATTTTCTACACTTTGAAATAAGTAACAGTCTATGGTTCCCCTTGGTACAGGAAAGGGAAAATTAGTGGCACATGTTGTGTATATAATGGCTAATACACATGGTTCTTATCAGTCGTGATGTGGTCTCTGGTGTTTTAAAGTTAGAAATCGGCAATGCAAGTGAACAGGTGAAACACGTGTCCCGAATATGAAAGTTGGCCTGCACATGGGAAAGAGTGCATATTGAGCATGGTGCAGCTCACATCTGTATGAACTTAGTGAGTAATGTTAGCGCTCCAGATAAGTCTTGTATCTCAAATAGTATTATACCCCCACATTTCAAATTCAATGCATATTTTACTTTTACGATATATTATTAATTTTCTTCCTTATTAAATGGGGAACAAATGATAAAAATTTCAACAAATTTAAAAATTCCCTTATTTTAGCTGCAAAACGCAAACACTGTTTGCGTTTTGCAGCTCAAATAAGTAAATTTGTTGACTTTATTACAGTATTTTCATGACTCAATTTGAAAATCAATGCGTATTTTCAGATTGCTGTGAGTATGTTGTACACTTTTGATAATCAATGCATATTCTGCTCCAATAAGTCCGTAAAATACGCCAATATGCTCCTTATCTGGAGCTCTGTAATGTATTATCATGAATACTGTATAATGACGCATATACCTGTCTTCCGACAGGTGAAAAATCTCCTGCTTTTTCACCATTTCTCCTGCCATTTCAAGCAATTTAAGTATGTTTCATTTCTCCATTCTCTTTCAAAGATTACAAGCTAGACAGACCACAAATGTCATAACCCTGAATTCTCCATTCACATGTCACAAGCTAGACTGTCCTCAAATACATACTAGTTTTAAACCCTGAATTCTCCATTCACATGTCACAAGCTAGACTGTCCTCAAATACATACTAGTTTTAAACCCTGAATTCTCCATTCACATGTCACAAGCTAGACTGTCCTCAAATACATACTAGTTTTAAACCCTGAATTCTCCAATCACAAATCTGAAGCGACTGGTGACAAATACAATAATCCGAGCACAAAAATATTTACACAATTCCCTAACATTTGATTGGGCCGTAGCAAGTCTCTGTCCAAAATTTATATCCCAGTAAACTCCCACGCCAAACTACTTTCCGTAACCGTGAGGCGCAGTTAAAATAATTAAGAAAACGGAAAATAAATACATTTTCTTGATGAATGTATTTCAAATGCTGGAATTATAAGGAATGAATGGCCTTTTGTTGAATTCATCGGGGCCTTCGTCCAGTATTCCCGCGACTTTTCCAAGTTTATATCCCCGATAAATTCCACAAAAATGCCATTCATTCCTATAATAATCCCCTTCTCCTTTCACAGAGCATGAGTTACACTGGCCGCACATACAATAACCCTTAATTCTTAAAGTCAGAGGCATATTAATTTAATGTTTTTCTAATTAGCTGCAAATGAACAGCAGGTCCCTGTGTAATTACCAACCGCTGCTACCAGAAACTGTTTTACCCATCTGTAGTCACATGGCAAGGCTGGTCCTGTTTAATTGCTATACCACTTAACCCTAATTAGGGAGAGACCTATCTAAACCGGACACCCTGGGAGGTCCACATGGCGCTTGGTTTAGATATGTTGCTCCGTAATTCATAAATATATGGGGCACTCAAGCTGCAGGGCTTCTAAGATTTCAGAATGTCAATCAGTCCAGATGTAACACTGTCGGCCATTGTCGGCCTGAAAGAACCCCCCCCCCCCCTTCTGAAGTTCAAACAAAATACTAGAAAGAATATGATAAATGTTATATAGGGATAAATAAGTCATTGTGTTTTATTACACAGAAATGACAACACAATATGTCCCCAATGAGCCACCATATTATGGTGGCTCATTGGGGACATTTTGTGTCGTCATTTCTGTTGACAGGTACATACAAATTTAAAAACCTAAAATTGTTCCTTCATTTCGATGCTGCATAGAAATCAAAATTAAGATCATTAACTTTGTCTGTACGTTACAGAGTCCCGAAGGGGACGAAGAATTCTTTTTTTTTTATTAAGTTTTTCCCACGAAATAAAAATTTGTTCCCTCAATTTGACTATTCGTTCCCGCAAATTACAATTCGTTCCCTCAATTTAACAATTCGTTCCCACGAAATAACAATTTTGGAACAAATTGTTAATTCGTGGGAATTATATCGTAGGAACGAATTGTTAATTCGAGGGAACAAATTGTTAAATTGAGGGAACGAATTGTCATTTCGTGGGAACGAATTGTTAATTTGAGGGAACAAATTGTTAAATTGAGGGAACAAATTGTTATTTCGTGGGAACGAATTAATAAAAATAAATCCATGTCCGCTGGGGCTCCGTAGTATATGGTGTAGAATTGAAGGAATGAAATTGAAGGTTCTTGATTTTTGTTGATACATGTCATAGGCATGAAAGAACAATACGGGGGAAAAGTGCTAACATATGAAGAAATATCCTTATCTAACCACCATGTATGTATTATATATACATATGAGCACTCCAAGACAGCACTCCAAGACGTGTGTTTGATTAATTTTCCACTTATGAACATTCATTATCATTATAGAAAACTCCATTGAAACACTGTTGAGTTTTTCCTGACGTCTCATTTTGTACTGTGGCTGTGAAGGGACATGGGTAAAAAAAAATTTACATTTGAAGAAAAAAGAATATGTTCACGCTCAAAACATTTACGTTAGGACACAAAATATAGAGGAATATAATAGCAGGGGTGGATCTAGAGGTTGCAACCCCCCCCCCCCCAAGCCATATATCACAGTTTACCACCAGTTGGAGTCTGAATTTAAAGGGGGCATGACCCCCAGGACAAATTTATATCCGTGGAGCTCGAAAATAGGACAAACCCCCGTTCCCCAAATGCTGGATCCGCCCCTGAATAGAGCTGTACATATAGCAATGTTTCATCCCAATCCTTATACTGCTTGTGTATATAAAATTTATGTAAATTTAAATAAACCCCCCAAAAATATATATTTGCAGGATGTGTTCCTGCTACAGACCCCTGGAGGTGGTGGGTACGGTCTGGTGGGAAATGACAATGCAGAGCAGGGTGGGAAGAAGAGACAGTTGGCAGCGCATGGGCCAGCATTGACGATGGTGGGCACAGGAAGCGTGTTTGATTATCAGCGGTCTCAGGAGTCCGTCTGATTAAACCTGAGAATGCTTGAAAATTGTCGTCTGCTGTTGTTTATATTTTGTCTTCTTTCTCAATTATAACATGGTTTCTCAAGTGCTGTCAAACCATTTTGTTTTATGAGAAAAATGGAAAATTTAACACGAACTGCAGACGACAAAATTTAATTCAGCAGGGTAAGGGTTAATGCTGCTGATTGGGACAGCAATTTACTATGGTGGGCTCTGGAAGCCTGTTTGATTATCAGTGGTCTCTGGTGTCCATCTGATTAACTCTTAGATTGCTGGAAAAATTGTCATCTGCTGTTGTTTTAAATTTTGTTTTATTTCTCAATAAAAACATGATTTGACACCGCTTTAGAATCATTGCCATTGGAAATGATTCTAAAGTGATGTCAAACCATGTATTTGATGTCAAAAGTGGAAAATTGAACACAAACAGCAGACGACAAAATTTAATTCATCATCGTTAATGCTACCGATTCTCTATAAAAACATGGTTTGACAACACTTTAGAATCATTTCCATCGGAAATGATTCTAAAGTGATGTCAACTGTGTTTTTATGAGAAAAATGTAAAACTGAACACAAACTGCAGACGACAACATTTCATTCAGCAGTGTAAGGGTTAATGCTGCTGATTGATGCTACTGTGACGGTACTGTCTGTTCCACATTTCCCTGCAGACCTTTCTACACCACAGGCCTGTATAGTGGTATTGGCAAAAAGTGTAGATCCAGATGAGACGGCTCGTGACGAGCCGTCTCATCAGGATCTGCACTTTTTGCAAGTAATTTTCATATTTTTTAGATTAAAAACACCCCCTTTTCAGAAATGTACTAGTCTGAAAATAATTTTGTGACAGTTGGATTTGGTTACAAAATTAACATCAATAGTTAATTCCAGTTATTTAGGGGTGAAAGGGTTAAAACTTAGTATTTGTTACCGAGTTACAGTGCGTGCACTGTAACTCTGTAACAAATACTCAGTTTTGAACAGTCATAGTCAAATGTTACTGGCTATAACCATGAATGGTTTGTAATCTGGAATCAATATTTAACCAAGTTTATAGTTATTACATGTAATTAGATATTGTGAGTTAACAATTTGTTCCCACAAAATAAAAATGTGTTCCCACTAATTGACAATTCGTTTCCACGAAATAATTTGTTCCCTCAATTTAACAATTCAAACAGCTTCAAAGTAGATCAAACGTGTTGCGCGCGCAGCTGGGTGCCAGAACAATTTGTAGGAACAATTGTTAATTCGCGGGAGCAAATTGTTAGTTTGTGGGAACAAATTGTTAAATTGAGGGAACTAATTGTTATTTTGTGGGAACGAATTGTTATTTTGTGGGAACGAATTAATAAAAAGGAATTCTACGTCCCTTGCTGGGCTCCGTAGAATACAATGGCCGCGGAGAGACTGATTTACGAAGGATGTAGATCATCATGAACATTTGCACATTCAATGGTGGTCGACAACACAGATACAAACACTGATCTACTGTCTGTTCCACGTTTTTCTGCCGACAAACTTTTAGCTATTAAAACACATTAAATCTACAAAATATTTAAAAATAAGTACTTTTTTATCAATATCAAAAAAAATTTTGGATTAAATTCCATGAAATATTTATTTTATTGCGGAAAAAATATTTTCCTATGGGAATTTAACATGGGGGGCTAAAAATAATTTTTTTTTAAATATTTTTTTATTTGTGGACGACTCCCCATGTTAAATTCCCATAGGAAAATCGTTTTTTCGCAATAAAATCAATATTTGATGGAATTTCATTAAATTAAACTTTTTGGGGAGAGTGACTTTTTTGTTATTGATGAAAAACTACTTACTTTTAAATATTTTTTAGATTTAATGTGTTTAATGGCCAAAAGTTCGTCGGCACAAAAACGTGGAACAGACAGTAGTCCATGATCTCATAAGATGGACTTATGAACTTTGCATGCTGGGAAACTTGTGGGCTATAAATAGTTTAAAATTAGCAGGCGACAATTCTTTATATTTTTATTTCTCTCTGTAAATGTCATGAATATGTCTTGGAATTTCATTAGAGTTGTGTCCGAATAGGTTCGAAAGAAATTCCAAGACATATTTACAGAGATAAATAAGAAAACTTCTAATTTGTTGGCTGCTATTTTTACTGCTAGCGTGCTATTGGGTATTTGTCACGCCTGCTTTAGCAGTAATTTCCATCGTCTGCGTCAACAATATCAAAAGGTTTGTATAACTTTAATATTACTCGACGGATTGCTTCAATAATTGGACACTTGATACATGTGAACATTTGAAACTTTGGGGAAACACTTCGCATTTTTTTTTGCATCAAGATGTTTGTACAAGTTTCTTCATCATGATATTTGATATTACTTGATGGATTGCTTCAATATGTGGGCACTTGATACATGCGAGTGTCACGGTACGTAACTCACTATGGGGAGGAAATGTGTATTCGTGCCCGGCTACCTCCGTCGGTTAGAGCGATGGTACGGTAAACCAGAGGTCCCGGGTTCGAGCCCCGAGCCGGAGCACACTTTTTTCACACTGACATTTGGCGCCCAACGTGGGACCGTGACTGATGTGTACTACCCAAAATGTACCAAAAACATGGTATGGCTTGCAGGCGCGGATCCAGGATTTCGGGTTACGGGGGGCGTAACTATTTTGCAATACTTGACTATATTATCGAACGAGCTTAGAATATGGTCAAGTATTGCAAAATAGTCGAGATAGCGTTAGGGGGGTCCGGGGGCATTCAAACCCGGAAAATTTTGCAAATCTACATCGCATTTCCTGCGTTCTGACGCATTTTGGAGAAAAAATATTGACACTGTCAAAGTATGTTTAGACATGATTTTTGATTGAAAACGTTTAAATTTTGAAACAATAAGAAAATGACCGAAAAATGCATGGAAAACATGGCACTTGGCATGAAACGTGCCTTGTAACTTGTAAAAAATCTTTACTAGGCGAATTTTAGGGAGAGCGTGCGCCGAGTCCGCCCCCCCCCCCCCCCCCCCTGAATCCGCCCATGGCTTGATTCGCGAAGGTAACATGGTGTACAAGTTTCTGCATCATCATATAACTTTAATAACTTGATGGATTGCTTCAATATTTGTACACTTGATACATGTGAGCATTTAGAAACCCCCAATTAACCCCCATTAACATGACATTTTGGACCATCACATGGTTGTGGAAACAAGTACCGGTAGTCGTTTTTTACATCAAAAAGTTATACATGTAAGAATTTTGAACATTTATGCTGTCATTAACATGACCATGACATTTTTACCTTCACATGGCTGTGGAAACACTTGGCCCTTTTTTACATAAAAAAATTGTACAAGTTTCTTTATCATGATATAACTTTAATATTACGTGACCGATTTCTTCAATATTTGGACACTTGTGAGCATATAGAATACACTCATACTGCCATTAACATAACTTTGATCTTTTTCTGGTTTAAAGCATGCACTTCTCTGATGGTTTTTGTGATGCTTACTTTAGCCTATGATCATGTTGCGGTCAACTGTCTCGGCCGGTAGGTGCAACACGGCGGAATTCTTGTATATACACAGTAGATATGATAATAATGTAGCCTCTGCTGCACTTGTAGAGAGTGTAGTTTAATCTATGAAAATATTTATCAAGAAATTATATCTGAATACACAACCGCGTGCGTTAATCTTGCCCAGATTATCAACGTTTCTGAACATCTATTGTCGACGCCAACTCACAATCTAGCAATTTGATTGTCTGAGCCTGAGCTGCAGCGCAGCTCAGGCTCAGCCAATCAAACTGCTTGATTTCCAGCATGATATTCAAGTAAAATGTATGTTGAAATGAAGGAATTGACAAATATTGGCAAGATTAGCCCAGGTGGTAGTGTACATATTCATAATTTACTCGACATGTGATAATATAATTAAGCCTTGCCATTGTTTTTTCTCTGTTAAGCATCCACCCTGGCCAATTTTAACCCTACTTACATATCCAGTAAAAACAAACAATGCCTTGAAAAAAACGAATGTAAAGGGTGCAAAGGGTTGAGGAAGTTTTGAACATAAAGTTAAATTGCCGCTAAATAATAAGAAAACACTCTTTATTAAACTTATCAAGTGGATTTAAAACTTAGAGAAGTCCCAAATCAATTTTCATATTACTTCACCAGTAAATACATGTATTGTAAAATAGCATACACAGTTTGTTTGTTTTTTCATAGAACCACTCTCAAAACCTACGCGCACGCGCACGCTTAACAGAGGTATGGCCTTATATTCAATATTTTTTATAGAAGAACATACATGTAACTATATCTTAGACATGATGGTGCTTTTACAGATCTATACATATCCCTGATTATTGATGATTATAACTTGGTACGGGTGTTCTACTATATAAACAGTATTTTACTATTGATCTACATATGCAATAAATTGATACAGATGTGGATATCATGCATGTTTATTTCTTTATCCTCTTCCATCAATGGCTGATGAATGTGGTCAAGGATATGCAAGGCCTGTCCACAGGTTGAAGTAACGGACTGAGGTCTATAAATACATTAAATATGCCTAAAAGCATCAATAAATGAAGAAAAAAAATAAGGTAAACAATTTTGTTTACTCCCTCCATATACTCCATCTATGTGCATCTATTGATGTGTATCTATTGATGTGTATCTATTGATGGAGTATATGGAGTGAGTAAAAAAAAAAAATTTTCTTCATTTATTGATGCTTTTAGGCATATTTATTGTATTTATAGACCTCGGTCCGTTACTTCAACCTGTGGGCCTGTCTTGACAAAATGGAGCTCATAAAGTGTAGTAGTGTAGTGATGATCGCCCCCCCCCCCCCCCCCGCCCCCCCCCCCCACCCCCACCCCACCCCCACCATACAGGTGAAATATGGGATTCGGCCCTGATAACCCGGACTAAAATGACCGTAGCTGTTGACGCCATTACCATTAAATAAATTGGCCAATGCATGGCTAGTTACAAAAATACAGATAATAATCAGATCCTCAATGACTGTTGCTGGTTACAAAAAATGCTTTGATTTAACGATGGGGCTTGCTCGATGACCTTGCATGTCGGGACCGACTATTTAAGTCCCCATCCGATAGGACTAGGGTAGCATGAAGTTGTCTTGTCCAAGGACATGCCGAATCGGCCACTGGCAGCTGGTCGAGGTGGGATTCGAACCTGGGGTGCGTTTCACTAAACTTTGTACTACTAAAATGTCCGTAATCCGCTCTACGTACTGAGCTAATACGGCCCTGTTGGTTACAAATGTCAAGTCCCTTGTAATGAGGGATCGTAGCTAGTTATTATACCCACCCCCCCCCCCCCCCCCCCCGGCATACGAAGTATGTCGAGGGGTATATAGTTTTCGTGATTCCGTTGGTCCATCCACGTTAAAGTTTTTGGATACCCATTAGTAACGGTAAGTATGATATTGACTTCATATATATCATCATCCATATTTTCTTTCCATACCACACCCATGCGGCCTTCACATCCAAGTTCAAAGTCAAATTACATGTACTTAGAAATTTGCTTCCATGCGTTAAAGTATTTGGGTACCCATTATCTCTGCAACGGTAAGTTGGATTGACTTCAAATTGCATATGCTTGCTTATCATCATCCATATTTTCATTCCATACCACACCCATGCGGCCTTCATGTCCAAGGTCAAGGTCAAATTACTTAGAAATTTGTGTCCGTAAGATTTGCGTTAATGTTTTCGGGTACCCATTATCTCTACAACGGTAAGTCGGACTGACTTCAAACTTCACTTCCTTATTATCATCCATATGTTCATTGCGACTGTCGCACAATTTGATCTGTAAGGAGCCATTATAGTGTTTTTGACTAGTGTTGATCCAGGTTATCCTACATATCTGCAGTCTGATCCGGAACTGGATTATTTGCCAGATTCATATTTTGACACATTTTAATTGTATTGCAAACGGTGTAGACTCGGATCAGACTGCACAAGAAGTGCAGTCTGATCTGGGTCTACCTTGTTCGCAGTCTTAACTTTTGCACTATTCAGTAAGAAATAAACACTAAAATAAACCATATGACCGGATTTCTATAAATAGATTTGCAAAGAGAAATAACTAACTACGATCCCTCATTTCATACCTACAATTGGTTCCCACGAAATAACAAATTGTTATGTCGTGGGAACGAATTGTTAATTCCAGGGAACGAATTGTTATATTGTGGGAACGAATTGTCATTTCAGGGTAACGAATTGTGAATTAGAGGGAACGAATTATTATATCATGTGAACGAATTGTTATATCGTGGGAACGAGTGGGGACGAGTTGTTATATCGTGGGAACGAGTGGGGACGAATTGTTATATCGTGGGAACGAGTGGAGACGAATTGTTATATCGTGGGAACGAGTGGGGACGAATTGTTATATCGTGGGAACGAGTGGGGACGAATTGTTATATCGTGGGAACGAATTGTTATATCGTGGGAACGAGTGGGGACGAATTGTTATATCGTGAGAACGAGTGGGGACGAATTGTTATATCGTGGGAACGAATTTACATTTCATGGGAACGAATTGTTATATCGTGGGAACGAATGGTTATATCGTGGGAACGAATTGTTATATCGTGGGAACGAATTGTCATTTCATGGAAACGAATTGTAAATTAGAGGGAACGAATTGTTATATAGTGGAAACGAATTGTTGTATCGTGGGAACGAATTGTTATATCGTGGGAACGAATTGTCATTTCATGGGAACGAATTGTTAATTAGAGGGAATGAATAATTATATCGTGGGAACGAATTGTTAATTCGAAGGAACGAATTGTTAAATTGAGGGAACGAATTGTCATTTCATGGGAACGAATTGTTAATTCGAGGGAACGAATTGTTAAATTGAGGAAACGAATTGTTATTTCGTGGGAACGAATAAATAACAAAAATCCATGTACCCAGCGTGGCTTCGTACATACCGGTGTTCTTACATACAGATGAGCTATCAGGTGTGCAATACTCACAGATTGCTATATTTACCTCTTCCTGTGTATTGTATATCTATACATTTATATGTTATTGACATGTGGAATTGTAGGGAAACATGCCGACACTGATATCGACACACAGTATGCCCGCTGTGGGGATATAGAGGCCGCATGCATGTGATACTAAACGGTTTATACTTAAATGATCCAGCATTTCCGGATTAAATTGTCGTTTCTTGTTGTTTTGTCGTCTTTCTCCATAAATAACATGGCACTTCAGAATCATTACCACTGAAAAGCAGGGGTGTGAATTTTCAGTATAATTATCTCCTGATAATTGCAGAAAAATACTAATGTTTCTTTCAACATGTAAAGTACACTTTTACGCACTTATGAGTGCAAAAATATGTGTTTTTTAGAATGGCAAAACACTAAACTTCGTACGACTAAACTTTCGTAAGTGAAAATTTAGGATCGTCTGGAAATTGTAATTGATGGATATACATTTATTGAGCATAGGCTGCATATGCTCAATAAATAAATCCAGTAATTGTTTACAAGAAAACATTGTTAATGTGAAATTTACAGACTATCATAATTTTGCACTTACCAACATTTCAGTTGTACGAAGTTTAGTGAAACGGCCCCCAGTAGCCTATTTCATCAACATTGCAAAGTATACTTTACTAGCAAAGTATACTTTGAGGGAGTAATCATTTATTTTTCCAGAAATGCATTATTTCACATAGAACTAACAAATGCATATATTTCATGATTAAAAGTATGCAGAATTATTATACTGAATTTATTACATTATCACAGCCATTAAATGGCTGTGATAATGTAATAAATTCAGTATAATAAAAATTAATAAATTTAAAAAAAAAAGGAAAATTTCTCCCTCAAAGTATACTTTGCTACTAAAGTATACTTTGCAATGTTGATGAAATCGGCTACAGTATGAGGTGGCTGTTAGGATCTAGTGTCTGCAAATGTTGGTGTTATGGTCTGTGGAGTTGAATGGGTTGATGGGATTCAGTTAATTGATAGTTTGGGAATGTATAGGGCACCTGCCATAAAATCAGGATCCATGAGTTTTGGACTTGGAATTTGTCCCCGGACAGGTGCAGACTAGTTATACCAAGTCATTTGTCTGTATATAACCTTGCTGCTGACATTTTAAACCCTTTTCAGTCAAGCAATGTATAGCAAAATATGAACCTTTTCAACCCTACTGACCATAAAGCTAACATTTGTAATGCAAACACTATAGTCTGTTTCACGAAAGCTGCCCAAATTTTACGGCTACATAAACAATGCAAAAACAATATTTGTTTAGATAATGTTAAATGTTATCATAATTTAAGAATGAGCCTTCTTTTTATTTTATGAAATTTGGTCAAATATTGATTTTGTTACGAAAAATTAGTTCTCTATGGGAATTTAACATGAGGAAAATAGTGGTGGAGAACCTGGAGGTGGTGTCGAAAAACAAAAACATTTGGAAATTGATTCTGAAACCTAGCTAGATAGCTTGGAAATGATCTAACTAAGAAAACAAAAGTTAAATTTTGAACATCGGTTAACTATTTCAGAAATTACAAAAAAATGTTCACCCATGTTAAATCCCCATAGAATTGTCTATGGGGATTTAACATGTGGAAATTGTTTTTTGGCAATAAAATCAATATTGGACCAAATTTCACGAAATGAAAAGTAAGACTCATTCTTATATTTTGCTATGATTTAATATTATCGGCAAATATATTGTTTTGGCATTATTTATATAGCCGTAAAACAGACAGTAGATACAGATGAGCCTGTGGGTAACAGCCATCGGGATCTGCAATGTAGTGAGCCATCTCATCAGGATCTGCAGTGCTTATCATTATTTTTCAGATTTTGAAACAATATACTTTTTTGGAGCAATTAACATGGAAGATACCAACCATGTTTAGGGGGTTACTAGGTTAAAGTAAACCTCTACATTGTGCAAAGGTACATTGGAACCCCTCTAAACCGGACAAAAAGAAAATACATGTGGTGTTATTTTTTATGAGTTTCTTGGTCATTTATCTCAGTTGATAATGTCTGTTCGTGATCGCATAGCACACAACTATGGCTCAGAATGATCAAATCCCTGTTTTACAGTGAAACCTCTCTAAGCTGAACACCCTGGGCTCCCCAGGGTGTCCGGCTTAGAGAGGTTCCACTGTATGTAGTTTTACATTGCTTGCAAACAATACGTTTCTACTTACCCAGCCTGTTTGATAAATGTTTCACTGGAAAACCTATTTTCATTTGACCTTTATTATTTTGACACCGGCTCCTTTTTATGAGACCCTGCCTCATAAATCCAATTACCATATCACTTATATGCATGGGTCAGTGACGGAGTGACCAGTGGTCAAGTGCTGACCATCACCACTGGAGCAATAAACGGACTGTAATGAGGATGAAGTAAGACAGATGGCTCTAGAATATCTGCTGTCTGGCTACACTATCGCCTGCACGAATCTTGTCAATATTTATCAAGTACATGTATTTCAAAATACTTGAATATTGTGCTTCAACAAAAGGAAATTCTAATGCACTCTATAAATATCACGCAATCTGATTGGCTGATGGGCATACGTTACAGGTATATCATTGTTGATGAACGGTTGCAAATTATTTCACATATTCCTACGCCAGTAGTAAAGGAGTGCATTAGAACTAGGTTAACCGCATTGTAATTTTCAAATTTGCGACGTATATCAGAAAATGATTTTCTGATATACGCTGCAAATTTCAAAATTACAATACAGTTAACCCTATATTGATTTGCTGAGTGAGTCAATACAATACAGTTAACACTGTATCTGTTTGCTGAGTATGAGTCTGAGCTGTACTACATCCCTTGCTCAGCAAAACCAAGTTGCTTGATTTATGTTTGCATTACGGATAGATGTTCAGACAGGTTGATAAACCCGGCACGATTAATGAATTTTGCACACGAAATATGTCGAGGGGTATATATTTTTCGACTTTCTGTCCGTCCGTGAAGTGAATGGCCCTGGTGATATGTTAAGATTGTTCAACTCCTGTCTTTCCAGAACAAATGCATCGGCATGCTGATACCATAGTTGAGGCAATGGCGTGTATATTCATTTCAATGCTTGGATGTTAATTTAAAGGTACATTCCCACTCAGTAGGCGCACACTGTTCTTTATATCAGAGACATCATCTGAGACATTTTCTGGCAAAATAAGCCCCGTGCAGGCACCGGGGCGGGATCAACTGATCCTGAGAATAGTGCTGCAGTAGCCATTGCTTGTCGTAAAAGGCGACTAAACTGGCTTAACGATTGGGTTCATACTTTCCGGAACCCACTATACCGGATTTGGCCCTCATGTACATTTTTGGCTTTCTTGTATGTGAGAGTTGAGTCGGGCTATACCCCATATATAAAAGTAAGATTAGCGCTAATCCTATTACTTTTAGGGGATGGGATAAATGATGCTGGTGTGGCGAGGGCCTGGCACCAGATCAGGTTGTTCTAATTTCAGGACTGAATATATATTTTGATTGTAAATATTGAGTTCTGAAGTTGGGATTTACCCCCCTTGGACAGGTGGATACGGGACTCGACCCCGTTGACCCGTCTGCGTGTAGACTCCCTGAGGCTTGTACCTCTATGTCAGAAAAGCGGACGTTAAACCCTATTCACTCACTCACTCACTCTGGCAAAATAAACATTCATTCAGCATTTTCGCACGTAATTATTGTCATTATTAATTGATTATACAATTTATATCAGACGTAACTTTCCACACTGATATCAGAGGCGATAAGCGTGTTTCCTTAACATGTTAACGGACATTACTATTTATACTCTGTATTTATTTTTTGATGTGCACTTATCAAACTTTATAATCTGTCGAAAATATTATTTTTTCAGGTGATTTAAGTAGTATAAATAATTAAAATATACCGTGCCTCATTTACATATCAAACTAGCCTGATACCAACGCGCGTCACTATCAGTAAAACTAAATATTACTAAATTATTATATCTGTATAGCGGCGACTTGTTATCTGTATAACTGGTGGAACAATGACACAATTATACACTTATTTAATTCCTATAAAGAACATGTGCCTACTGAGCGGGCATGTACCTTTAAACTATATTTATTACCATCGCATTAATGATAATGATTCTTGTCTCATTCGAAGACTGGTGATTACTAATCATTGACCCCGGGATGCTAAATGTCACTATACCGGATTTGTGACGTTTTGATGACCGCCACCCTACCCCCAACACGTGCGTGGTCGTTTCAATGGCACTGACAACCTAATTCGCCACAACAAAAAGTGACATTGAGCACGTCATATTCAGAGTTGTAGCTAGTAAGGTCACGGTCATATTCAGGGTGGCATGGATGTATGAAATGTGTCTCCGGAGAGCCAGGATGCGTACACTTACAAGTATAGTGTTGGGACTGTGTCCGTTTTCTAGTCCAATTAAGATGTTTGGCAGAGTCATAACTTTTCTATTCCTTGAAGTGTGTGAGGGATTACAGTGGGGTCAGCGTGTAAGTGCACACACTAACGAACACGACAGGTTGGTTCCAACCTGTCGTGTTCGTTCGTGTGTGCACTTACACGCTGACCCCACTGTACTTCACTATATCAATATATTATCCATGTTTACAAATGCCGCATACCAATGCTGCCCTTAATATGACACAACTTGGCGTTAACCGTCATTGAACACTTAGCAGTTTATGTTTAAGTTTGCCAGCATTTCTACAATCTGCCACCGGGGGGGCATTTGTGTGCCGACAGACCAGTAGCCAATTTAATTAAAATTACAAAGTATACTTATCTTGCTAAGTACACTTTCAGGGAGAAATGTTCAATTTAAGAATACATTTATTAATTGTATTGTACTTAATTTATTACATTATCACAGCCATTTTGGCTGTGATAATGCAATACATTCAGTATAATAATTCTGCATACTTTTAATCATCAAATATATACATGTACAGTTGTCAGTTCTATATGAAATCATGCATTTCGGGAAATTAAATGATTGCTCCCTCAAAATATACTTGGCTAGATAAGTATGCTTAGCAATTTTGGTGAAATCGGCTACAGATTTACCTACGGAATATGCCTCTGGAAGTTAGAAAGCTGGAAACGAATATTGACGTCTGCTATTCGTTTACAGTTTAAATTGTTGCCTCGGTTAAAAAAGATTGTTTGGCAGCACTTTATAACCTTTTCCAGTGTAAATTATTCTAAAGCGCAGCTAGACCATTTATTTTGCTGAGAAAAAATGGGAATGAGAAAATAAATCAGACGACAATTTATTCAGCATTGTAAGGTAGTACAGAACTATCAAATTTCACATCCAATAACTGGTTCTTCCGTTTCGGTTCGAGATGAAAGATAAGGCCAATCCGCGCAATCAAAACAAATTACGTTTCTTTATCCAATCATTCAACAGGAGTGCGTTTCCATGGCAACTACAGTCGGTATCCGCGCCTGGCGCCCTGCAATTCAAAACAAAACTTATTTGAAAATGGCGAACTTCCTGTAAGGAGATTACTTCATGAAGTTGTAACTGTCTTTCGAGAGCGCAGCTGGGGCCCGTTTCGCTAAAGTTAGTACGACTAAAATGTTCGTAAGTGCAAATTTAGGATCGTCTGGAAATTTCAATTGATGGATTTACATTTATTGAGCATAGGCTGCATATGCAGCCTATGCTCAATAAATTTAAATCCAAAAATTGTTTACAAGAAAACGTTGTTAGTGTGAACTTTACAGACTATCATAATGTTGCACTTACGAACATTTTAGTCCTATGACGTTTAGTGAAACGGACACATGGTGTACACAACCGCCTGCGTTAATATTGCCCAGAACAACTATTGGCAATGACAACTGACAATGAAGCAATTTGATTGGCCGAACTTATTTGAAAATGGCGAACTTCCTGTAAGGAGATTACTTCATGAAGTTGTAACTGTCTTTCGAGAGCGCAACTGATTTTTTTAGCAGACGAACATACATGTACATGTATGAATGGTTCTGCGATTATCAAGGTGTATGATCACGTGGTACTAACAAAAACAACAAGTATCGATTCAAAGTACGTATTTTTGTATAATGTCATTACGTAACGGATTTTGATGAAATATGGCACATCAAACGCGTCTTGTTAAATTGCATTTGGTGGTCTCTGTATTTTCGCCCAAACTTCTGTCGTTTTTGCGAAGAATCGTAAGTTTGTGGCAAACTCCCTAGACCACCAAATGCAGCTCATGAAGACGCGTTTGCTGCGCCATATTTCATCAAAATCCGTTGCATATTAAGGAACATATCAAATAATACTTACTTTAGAGTGGGCGACGTTGTTGTAGTTGTAACCAAGTGATCATGCACCTTGATTATGTACCTGTAGCCAATTTTGCCAACATTGCTAAGTACACTTATCTAGCTAAGTACACGTTGAGGGAGTAATCATTTATTTTTTCCGTAATCAGAGATATATATAGGCTAACCATGCTTATTTATTATTGTGCCTCGTCAAAATTAACATGCAAATCAAGGTGGGTGGGGTAATTGTCAAATATATGTGCATCCACTGAAAAGTGTTTGCATCTTGCCTAAATCATTTGTAAGATGTATCACGCAAATGTAACATTAGTTGTGTCATATATAATCAGTAGCAAAGCTTTGTATTGAGCAGTGTTGAGTTGAATTCTACTTTCTTTATTAAACATCGGCTCAAATTATATTGTATTTTTTTGCCGACTGGTATTTGTATTGTTTTTTTACGTACAACTGGTTGTAACCGGCTGTTCTAATGCTACAACTAATATGTATTCCTTACAAATAACTGTGAAAGCATCATAGTTTGCAGAAAATAACTGAATGTGGCTTTATAGTTACAAGATGCATTTGCATTCACCACACACTTGTATTTCAATCTGTCCGTTTTTTAGTCATGTTGTGACGCGAAAATTTTTTTTTCTAACCAATGCACTGGTGTTTCGCTTGCTTTTTACGCCTTATATGTTAGTTTTAACGCGTAATCATGCTTGATTCATATATATTTAACATTTAGTCCAAAAAATTATACTTCAAAAGAACTACATATATAACATATAGTTTGTTAGGATTGGTACGGCAAAAGAACACAATGTGATACATTTTATTGTTTTTACGGCATATAAATTATTTATATATGAGTTTTTAGATTGTTTTCCTCCAGTGGTAGCTCCTCCACTCACCAACACCACAGTTTCTTTGATACAGTAATGGTAAACACTGTTTTTTTAAGATTTTTTGTTTAGTATATTGTTTTAATGTTATGCACAAATACGTTGAAAATAAACAGTCGAGATTGAAATTTTTATAATCTTGTGACGCGAAAAACTTTTTTTCTGTTCATTTCATGTGAGAACGGCTTCATATTATGAAAGATACCCTATATCTTTCATGTTAAATCACATTGTATTAATGTTTAATCTAATAGGTTATGCCAAAAACATGCACTAAAGTACCTATATGTTTTTTCTCCTCGCAATAACTTGTTATTAAACAAACAAAAAAAAATCTCGCAGGAAACATCGGTTGACATATGCCAACAATATCTTTTTCCTCACTATATTTCCAAATTGTTAATTGCACATGATACTTATAAGAAACTAAAGGATATTTTTGTCATAATTATACCCCCGGCATATTTTGTATGCCGAGGGGTATATAGTTTTCGGCATTCCGTCCGTCCGTTCGTTCGTTCCGTCGTTCGTTCTGTCCGTCGCACTTGCGTTAAAGTTTTTGGTTACTCAATATCTATGTAACTGTAAGTCCAATTGACTTCAAACTGTAAGTCCAATTGACTTCAACTTCATACACTTCTTTATCATCATCCATATTTTCATTCTATATCATGCCCATGCGGCCTTCAGGCCCAAGGTCAAGGTCAAATTACTTATAAATTTTGTGTTAACTTGAAATATTTGCTTTAAAGTTTTCGGCTACCCAATATCTATCTAACCATCATCCAATTGTCTTCAAACTTCATATACTTCTTTATCATCATCCATATTTTTCATTCTATACCATGCCCATGCGGCCTTCAGGCCCAAGGTCAAGGTCAAATTACTTAGAAATTTGTGTTAACTTGAAATATTTGTGTTAAAGTTTTCGGCTACCCAATATCCATGTAACCGTGAGTCCAATTGACTTCAAACTTCATATACTTCTGCCCCGTGCAGGCACCGGGGCGGGATCAACTGATCGATCCTGAGAATAGTGCTGCAGTAGCCATTGCTTGTCGTAAAAGGCGACTAAACTGGCTTAACGATTGGGTTCATACTTTCCGGAACCCACTATACCGGATTTGGCCCTCATGTGCATGTTTGGCTTTCTTGTATGTGAGAGTTGAGTCGGGCTATGCCCCATATATAAAAGTAAGATTAGCGCTAATCCTATTACTTTTAGGGGATGGGATAAATGATGCTGGTGTGGCGAGGGCCTGGCACCAGATCAGGTTGTTCTAATTTCAGGACTGAATATATATTTTGATTGTAAATATTGAGTACTGAAGTTGGGATTTACCCCCCTTGGACAGGTGGATACGGGACTCGACCCCGTTGACCCGTCTGCGTGTAGACTCCCTGAGGCTTGTACCTCTATGTCAGAAAAGCGGACGTTAAACCCTATTCACTCACTCACTCACTCATATACTTCTTTATCATCATCCATATTTTCATTCTATATCATGCCTGTGTCACCTTCAGGCCCAAGGTCAAGGTCAAATTACTTGGAAATTTGCATTAAAGTTTTTGAAATATTTGCGTTAAACTTTTTGGCTACCCAATATCTATGTAACCTTAACTTTGATTGACTTCAAACTTCATGTATTTCTTGCTCATCTTCCATATTTTCATTCTATACAATATCCATGTGGCCTTCATGCCCAAGGTCAAAGCCAAATTACTTGAATATTTGTGCTTCCATTGATTGCTGTGTCCAGGAGGTGGCCGGGTATACGTGAGCCCCCGCTCACTGATTTTGCTCTAGTTGAATATATGCTCAATTATTCCTTGGTTAACCTGGTTTATGTGAATGGGACATTAAACAACATTTTAATTTTCTATATTTCCATAAAAACATACATTATGTGCCGGAATATGCATGCATGTATTGATAATTATGAGTCATAGGCCTACCTACTGGTATAAATTGTTGACCTCTGTACAGTTTGTGTCAGTGCAGCCAGTACAGCTTTGGATTTAATGCCCATAATTGGCCCGCAGTCCTTACATGTTGATAAAATCCTAACGGTCAATGGCCGTTGACCCAACTTTTTGAAATAAAGTGGGTAACAATGTGAAAGCTTTAAATGCTGCTAGAATGTGAAAATGGTTTTAACCCGACTGCTGCATGTACAACAGCAGTTCTGTATGAACGGCATGTGCATATAGTATATGCCTACATGTACTGGTCACAGCCATCATCAGGTCCCTTTTCCCAATAGTCTGTTGTCCAACGTGTTCATTCCGACAGTGAGTCTACTCGGGACTAAATTGTTGTGTAGTGGCGTACTCCGAGCAGAACTACATGTATGACTGGATCAGTTGTAGAGACGGTTGCTTCTCAGATTCCTAGAATAGTCCGCAGTAACTCCGGCTTGTCATAAAACAAAAATGTGGACTGTTTTGCAGCTTATTATTCCACAAAAGTGGCGATGACTGGAGAAATGGGGATTATGGGTTACGCGACCAGTGTAGCCCCAGATCAGCCTGCGCAGTCTGATCAGGGCCTACACTGTTCGCCATTCAGTCAGTGAAACATTCATCATGTTTCTATAACATACATTACTTAGGCATTTTACAAATGTTCACCTTGTGCGTTTAAGTCTATTTTTCACTACTACCTTTTATCACCTACACTCACCAAACTTGCACACATTCATCGCCCAATGCTACTTATCGGAAACACACCAGCATATGACCTTCATTTGACGATCACCTACATTTCCGCGGAATTTACTTAGGCATTTTACATGTTTCCTTATTTGTCTAATTTCAGAATGCCACGCAAACGCAAGTCCAGTACCGGTGCCGGAGAAAACATGATCGTGTGCGACCATATCCAGCACCGTCTCATGAAGCAGACGTATCAACCGACAATTCGGAGCTCCGTGGAACTGATCAATCAACCGACACGTCGGAGCTCCGTGGAAACCGATCAATCAACCGACACGTCAGAGCTCCGTGGAACCGACCAATCAACTGAGACTTGCGACCTTCATGGCGCATATATTGGAAATTTTGATGTATTGACCGAGTTTGAAACTTTAAGACAGCAGCTACAATCTTCAGTGGAATATCCGTTCACATTTGTCACTACTGGAAACGGTCATAGATGTATACAGATTATTCAACTAAACCAAAGTGATGATAAATCAGCAGTACGACTGAAGCTCGAGATCGACCAATATTTTGTGCCAAAACTTCATGTTCATAACAAGGAAGTGCCAAAATCTCATGCATGTGGGACTCTGTACCTTTCCAGTTAAACAGAGAATGGCATGTGTTGAAGCTACTTGCAAATATCAAGAAGTTCCATGTATGCATAGGTAATCCAGATGACGAGCTTACTGCTATTACTGCAGTTGGAACATCCCTCAGTGACAATAAGGCTCCAGTAGTCTTAGCCTACCATGAAGGAGACTTTTGTGCGCGTCAGGGAGATTTTGCATTCAGCTCCACAATCAGAACAGTAAAGTGCTCCTTACTTGCCAATGGCGTTCGGTGCCAAATCTGCCAAGAGTATAGGCGAAATCTCCGCAAGCGAAAAGAACGCATTGATGAAATCAAGTTGTCGTACAAAGACTTCACAAAATCAACCTTCAAGCATTCTGACATGCCCAGAGAAGTTTTAATTAAAAAGCTATATCAACAGAAGGCACAAATTAAAACCCTGGCGCATGAAGTGGACAAACTGAACCGCGACTTAAGGAAAGAAATAAAAAGGAAGGGATTTCAAGCGAATGAATACGAAACAATTGAACTCACAGACTTGATGTCCTCATGTAGAAGTGAAGTGGAGTCAGCCTTTCCAGATCCCAACAGTTACCAACGTCTGTTTTGGGACCAGCAAGTGAAATATTCACAGTCTGGAAAGTTTGGTATGCGTTGGCACCCTATGATCATTCGCTGGTGTCTGTATTTAAGACATAAATCTGCCAAAGCGTACGATGCTCTGAGGGAGTCCGGTTTCGTGAAGTTGCCAAGCAACAAAACTCTTTTCGACTATTCACATTATATTAAATCTGAACTTGGTTTTCAAGCGGATGTACTAGTGATGTTAAGAGACGAGGCGAATAAGCTTGAAATGTTCGAGAAAGACGCCGCCAAATCATTTGTTGGAATCCTCTTCTATGAAATTCGAATTAAAGAAGACCTTGTTTATGCAAACATTCTGGTGAACTAGTTGGGTATTGCAACTTAGATTCAATTGGAAACAGTTTAATGAATTTGGAGAAAATGATGAAGAACTCAAAGTCGAGCGTTGCAAAATATATTTTAGTTTTGATGGTAAGGGGCATAACAACAAGTTTAAAGTTCCCATTAGCTGGATTTGCTACTACAAGTATTACGGCCGACTTTCTGTATCCAATTATTTGGAAAGCCATTTCATATTTAGAGACATACGTTAAACTTAAAGTTCTATTCTTAACATGTGACGGAGGTTCAGCAAATAGGCGATTCTACAATCTCCACAGAGCGAACAATAATGAGTGTGTCTTCTTTGTCGCAAACCCTCATGATTCTGAGAGAAATATATTTTTCATCTCGGATGTCCCACATCTCGTGAAAACAACGCGAAATTGTTTTAGCAATTCATTTTCTCATAAGAAAACAAGACGGATGTGGAAGAATGGTAAAGACATCTCATGGATGCATCTCGTACGGTTGTTCGAGGAACATTGTGAGATGGACTTATACAGTCCATGCCCCA
Organism: Conchocele bisecta; assembly: GCA_029237695.1. Lineage (NCBI taxonomy): Eukaryota > Metazoa > Mollusca > Bivalvia > Lucinida > Thyasiridae > Conchocele > Conchocele bisecta. Next base: position 35,526,664 of record CM055265.1, on the reverse strand, counting down.
AGTTGACTCGTCACCACATTGACCTGAAAGCCTTCAGTTACATGAAAGTCAACTTAGCTGCTCAGGTACTTAGTGACACAGTGGCAAATGCGCTGGAAGAATTCTACGACAACAATGTTTCAGAAACTGTACATTTTATTCGCCAATTCAATAAGTTTTTTGACATTCATTAATGTTCGGAGTCTCTATGAAGCTCGTAACAAAAGAAATCCAAACATGAAGCCTTTTGTCAGTGTCGATGATGAAAGAATTGATTGGCTCGCTGAGGATTTCTTGAAGTACCTCGACTCCTGGTACGATGAAGTAATGAACAGAGTTGGGGTTTATAATGCAAAGAATCGTGCTGGTATGCTACTAAGTCATCAAACACTAACTGGGTTGCATATGTCTTGCCAGTCAATTTCAGAATGCATAAAGTTCATGCTTGTAAACGGTGCAAAATTTGTGTTGACACATGCATTCAACCAGGATCCACTTGAACAACACTTTGGTCACTACCGACATAAAGGTGGGGCGAATAAAAACCCAACTGTGTATGATGTGCGCAACACAATGACTAACATACGCACGGTTGGAGCACAGGCACTGGCACCAAAACGTGGAAACACACAGGGTCACTATGAACTGCCTATTATTGACAACCGTAAGTTGCCTAAGAGGAAGTAAATTGAAATTGTACATCGGTAGTAGCAGAGAATAAAATGTAGTTTCTGAAACATTGTTGTCGTAGAATTCTTGAACGGGTGATAAATACGCAACATCATCACCTGTGACTTGTGTTAAGGCAGAGATATCTACAAGGTCAGGGTATTACAAAAATGTACCTGGACATTATTTTGTAGAAATGACATCAATTCTCAGAGGTATTATTATCTATAAACCTTACCATACAGAATCACTGGGGTTTGCGACAACGAAGACACACTCATACATGTCTGTTTGTGCATGGACTTGTTTCTTATTCGCCTCGTCTCTTAACATCACTAGTACGTCCGCTTGAAAACCAAGTTCAGATTTTTTATTTTGCTAGACTGGACATTAAACCAAATCATTTATATATAAAGTATGATGGATGCCCCGGTATTCGGCCTCCTAAGCAATAATTTACTCACACCGTGAATAACAATACATGTAACATAATTGACAAAAAACGTAGCGGACAGGGTTTTATTCCGTCCGTTCATCTGTGTCATAGGCTGTACCAAAATAGGCACAGCGAATGACACAAACGCCACCTAGCACCGGCTTAAGCGCTACTCAATGTAAAAAGGAACACACAAACACCAGAAAAGTGAAATGATATTCTAAGAATGTGACTCCACTTTTTTTCTGTAAGTGACATTATGTCTACAAGTTCATTGGTTTTGTATTCATTAGCATGCCATTACCTGGTTACGTTTTTGATTGTTCCTATTCTCAATTAATTATTTCTCATTTATTTGTCAACTTCATGGGACATCTACATGTATATTATATGAGACGCACCATGTGAATTTGAACCTTCAACCATCTGCATAATTTAGTGAAATATGTGTACATTGTATTGAAATAATTAAAATTATATTCCGCATGTACTCTGAAATTGCTGTGAAACTCTGAAGTTATATACAGAAATTAAATTATATGCCCTCTACGGAAATTATTCAATTTTCTGTAAATAGATTTCATGAAATTACGCATGTGCCCAAACATACAAAATCACAAGGTGTATCTCATGATCGTGACCACAATTTGAAGTTTTCTACTTTCGAAAGGCGGTCCAAATTTGTGATCACTACATGTAATTTATTCAACACATTTATAGAGTAAGACATATTTAAACATATTTATTGTGAATTTACATGCGTCTGAAATCGCTGTCATGTCAAATCACTAGTGTATAATAATTATGTACATGTATGTATATATTCTGTACAATGAAGTAGTAATGATCTCATTTTTGTGTCAAATATTTAACCACATCATCGGAGGTACCCTGGTACTTGAGAGCTAAATCCTGTTATGCCCCATTAAGAAGTAATAAGCTTATAGCTAATCATGTTACGTTGTGGCAAGAGGTAAGTAACTCTGGTGTGGCATGGATCTGGCACCAGGTTAGGATATTCTAATTTTTAGGGCTGAATACCGTAATTACCCTAAATATTCGGACACATAACCAATTGCTGTAAATGTCCCAAACCTTGGACAACTTGATTATGTTGCCCAGTGAGGCATCCATTGCATTCTGTCAAGATGGCAAATAGTGCAGACCCTGATCAGACTGCTCCTTCAGGAGCAGACTGCTCTGGGTCTACACTGTTTGCTCAGACACTTGTGTCCGAATACTTAGGGTAATTACAGTATATAGTTTATGTAAATATTGAGCCTTGATTTGCGGAATTTTCCCTCATTTTTTACAGGTTGAATGCGGGATAGTCCATCCTGTTGGCCCGGCTTTAAATGACATTATATGTTGATAGGCTGTTAAACAACAATAGTCAATCAATAAATAATCTTCATGGTTGAGTAGTAATCATACTATATGAATTTTAGTGAGTAGTAGAATTAGAACTTTGGTTTAGGAAAAACATACATGAGACATGCCATGACACACGGTACATTCCAGACTGTAAACCTATATCAGGGAATTACTTATTACTCCTATGTCCCGATTCCCGAAGGTTCAAAGTCTCATAACGTGCAAAAGTAATTAATGTTTTCTCCATTTTCAAATGTAACCGTTTACATGTCGGTTTGCATATTTGTGGGTTTAAGTGCTTGTCGAAAGCTGTCTCCCTTGCGTGATTGTGAGATGTTTGCCAGTTGTTTTCGTTCTCTTCGAGCAGTAGCATACCCGCGCACTGTCAAGAAAAGGTTGACTACATCGTCGGTTATAATATCCACATTAGTTTCATCTTCATCGGAACTGTCATCAGTACTATGGATGGGAAAAAGTTTATCTCTGCACATTTTTGTTGTGTAATTTTCCAGTACTTTCTCTTTTAGTACACATTTCTGGAGAGAGTTGGCAGATAGATTTACACTGACATTCTTTCTAACTACCAATTCCATGCTGCGAATGAAGTTGAATAAGTCATCTGATGGACGTTTAAGGCCACCCCTATCTTTTTTATCAAGCCATGTAGAATACTCATGGAAAGATCCCTCATTGCTACTTGACAGTAATTTCACACATGCTAACTTTTCATCCCGAATACTCGACTTCTTTATTTTGCTATACTTTTTTTTGAGCGCGTGAACTATGTAGCCAGAAATGTAATAAAGCACCTTTGGATCTTGACTACCGAGATCTTTTTCATCCACATCTGATATTTGCTTCATATGCTTTCCCAGTTGTTGAAAGAGGCAATTTATAATTTCAAGTAAGAATATTTGCATGAAGTCATTGATGCTGTCTTTATGTGGACAGTCATTGTTTTTCATGCTGTCTTGAATATCGCGCATAACGTCATCTGATCGAATTTTGTGGAAATTATTGAAAAACTTTTCTCTGTCGTGAGTTGTATCCAAGTTGATTGGCTGTCTTGTTAGTTTATTAAATACAGACCTTAAACTTTCTTGTACCTCTGTATTATTTGCACAAAAGTCAGCAATAGCAGACATAGCAGGGGTAAATGTGGTATGAAGTGGATTTGATTTTATTTCACTGATGGCTCCATCATATGCGCACGGAAATATGTCATAAACACCATCTTCAATGAGTTGTGTAGGTTTTGGTGTCGGTTCACATGCTTGGCTCATTTCTTTATCCGGGACATTTTCTGCACATTTGGGTGATCTGTGCTCTGAAGCTGAAACATGTTTAATATGCATTTATGTATGGCACGCCGTTCTTATATTTATTCCCGAAACAAGTTATCTACTACTAAAATTTACTAGATATCTTATATATTATATGAGATCTACTAAAGTTTATAAGATATCTTATATACTTTTTTATATAAGATATCTACTAAAGTTTAGTAGATATCTTATAAACTATATGGTGGGTGGTGGGTGGGAGCATGCGATGGGTAAATTTAACGATCGGCGTTCATCTTGACTTTACCGGAATGCCGATTTACATGGTTTGGCCCTCATTTTACCTACATTTCGGCCCCCCTGGTACTTGAGAGCTAAATCCTGTTATGTCCCATTAAGAAAGTAATATGATTAAAAGCTAATCGTATTGCTTTTGGGGTGAGCTAAGTGATTCTGGTGTGGCATGGACCTGGCACCAGGTCAGGATATTCTAATTTCAGGGCTGAATATATCTAAGGGTCCCAGGTTCGAATCTCGCAACACCCATAATTTTCGGTTTCATTGAGCATCTTTAAGACAACTTGTGAAAGCCTAGTCCTATAGTCTCGACAAGCAAGGTCCTTGAGCCAGTGCCGTTTGTTAAATACAAGCAATTGGAACTCTGGGGGATGCCTATCCTATGTTTGGAATCAAACCCACACAAAGTTCCCTACTGTACATGTACGTCATCGTGTCTTTCATATGCATCATGTCATTTATGTGTCCAGTGTGATAAAATATTTATATGTAAATGTCAAATGAGAATGGTAAACACAATAATACCTTGTTTTCTTCTAATAACAATTATTGAAAGATGCATACCACACATAAATATTTTTTTTACAGAAATTAAATGGATACCTAATTTTGTAATCATTCCACACGTTGTGTTGTGTGAAATACAGTCACTTCTGATGTTGGAAACGTGTGAATGATTACAAAATTAGGTATCTGTTTAATTTCCGTAAAAATATTGGTTTGCATAATGTGTGGGTATCCATCTTTAACACAAAATTGTACAATTGTCAGAACATCGTCTTTGTATCCACCGTGAATTATCGTGTATATATATTTAATAGTAATATGATAAATAAATATGTATTGATACACCTATATTTTTGTTTGTCACTTTAATAAGGCCAGGTAACAATAATGTGTAGATGTGAGATGTTTCAAATAAATAAGAGGTTTCACAATGTACGTACCTTTTACATGCAGTCCATGTTTCTTTGAGACATGGCCTCTGAATCCAGATATAGATTTTAGTTCCTTTGGACATTTTGGGCATATATATGCAAGTACTGTCATCAAACTTTGCACCTTTAGATTTGCGTCTGTTGCCAGTCTGTGTTGCAAAGTTCTCTGTCTCATAATCTGTATACTCCTCCAACAGTAAATCCAAATTTATGTCATCATCATCCCATAGTATAAAGTCTGAAGAAGCCATATTGAAGCACAGCAGTCTATACTTGTGTGAACAAGATACTAAGTATAAAATGTACAGTAGTGTCAGCCTTCCTTGTGGTGTCCACTATATGACTACTTGATAGTATGCTGAAATTGTGCAGCCTACCTCAGTAACCCAGCATATGCCTGGAGATAATTAACACAATTGAGAGTTAATTAATCCAGCCTGTATTGACCATATGTACATGTTGAAATGTACATATACATTACCATGAAACATACTTGTCACCAGATTGTACAATTAGAGCTAGTCACTTGAAATTACAGCGTATCAGCCCGGCCTTAAATGACCTTGGCTGATGATGGGCGGTTAAACAATTTAGAATCATTGGTGTTGGTGGAGAAATAAGTAAATGCCCACCAGAGTTGATCAAATTACGCATTCTGAATGTAAATTTCACCAAGTGTCAAGTTGGGAGTGCTTTAGAATCGTCTCATTTGAGGCCTACCGACTTGACATGTTGGTGAAGAAATAAGTAAATGCCCACCAGAGTTTATCAAATTATGCAGGTTTCACCAAGTGTCAAGTTGGGAGTGCTTTAGAATCGTCTCATTTGAGGCCTACCGACTTGACATGTTGGTGAAGAAATAAGTAAATGCCCACCAGAGTTTATCAAATTATGCAGGTTAACTGGAGTTCTGAATGTAAATTCGTACGTTCATAAATGTTGTCACAGTTGGTTGTTTATGAAATAAGTATTGCTGTTAATGTGGATGTGATTTAAACTACGAGTCGCTCACGAAACGCAGTTTTACAGTCGTGCAGCCGACTATTGGTATGCAACGTCAATTGGTAAATTGGTATGCCGTGTTTTTTTGGGGGGTTGCATCATTGTATGATTTTATTTGTCGGTACGAAGTCAATTGGTTGTTTAAGAAATAAGTATTGCTGTTAATGTGGATGTGATTTAAACTGCGAGTCGCTCACGAAACACAGTTTTGCTAATCAAAATTATTTATGCGTCCTAGCAACTGACAGCGAGTGCGTAATCTCGCCGAGTCTCGCTACAGGTTTGTCGACAGGAAGTGGCCACGAGAAAGTGCGTTATCTTGTCCAGCTTTCAATCTCCGTACGGCTATTTATATCTCTGCCGTAATGCATTATTTCATATAGAACAAACGGCTGCATATATTTGATGATTAAAATAATGTATACTTATTATACTTAATGTATTGCATTATCACAGCCGAAAACCTCTGTTAGCTTAACAGACTGTTAAATCCTTAGCAATGCTAAGGATTTAACAGTCTGTTAAGCTAACAGAAGCTTTGAGCAACCGGGCCCAGCATGTTATTGACAATTCGCTCCGTCTGTTTTGTTTACTTTTTATTTAGTTAGCTTACATTTAAGGGTGGGAATTGGATCGAAGACGTTCCATACCCGGACATATAAGTCTAAAAAGACCGAATTTGGAAGTGTTTTATGTGATATATGTTGGTGCTAATACATAGTGTAAAACAACATTTTAGAGAAATATTAAGAATCTGTCGTATGCGCCTCGGGTGAATATAGATTCAGACAAGCAATATGACACCATATTGACTGTGTAGAATGACAATATCTTATAATATTGCGGACTGTGTGACTGGGTCATATTCGATTGATTGGTTGTTCCTGTGCGGTGCCCATCCTGCCTACGATGTACAGAGAGAAACATCAGTGCAAAGTTGTAGCCCTATTGAGGCTCGATGTTTATTGACGCTGTGTACTTGTGTGTCCTGACGTTAATGCAATACTCGTGTACCGTTCGCCACCTATACAAGGCGTACATAACCGCCTGCGCTAATCTTGCTCAGATTATCAACGTTTCTGAACATCTATTGGAAACACCAAGTCGCAATCAAGCAATTTCACTGTCTGAGCCTGAGCTGTAGCACAGCTCAGTCAATCAATCTGCTTTGTTTCAAGCTCAGATTATCAACGTTTCTGAACATCTATTGGAAATGCCAATTCGCAGTGAAGCAATTTGACTGTCTGAGCATGAGCTGTACCACAGCTGAGGCTCAGCCAATCAATCTGCTTGATTTCAAGATCAATATTCAAGTATTTTTTGAAATTGGAAATTGACAAATATTGGCAAGTTTAGTGCAGGCGGTGATGTGGACGTTGTTTACCAGTGTTATGAATGAATCCGGTCATCCAGGCATCGAATTATGTATATTCAAACAGTCATGAGGTTTGTCTATTGATTTGATTTCTAACCACGCTCGATCATGATTGATGCCTAACTTGTATTACGTTTACGTGGGTACAAGTAGCACGAACAAACAATTATGTTTACTTTATAGTGGAAAGTGGGCGTGGCAAATAGCACCCGCAAACCCGGAAGTGTTGCTTGTATGTTGATGGCGTTTGAAAAGGAAATTTGTATAGTTGAACTCTGTATCACCTCACTGGCCAATCCGATGTTTTGCAGACTACTATAGTTAGCTAATATCTATGGAGCCCCGCATGTTACGTAGAATTCTTTTTTTATTAATTCGTTCCCACGAAATAACAGTTCCCGCAATATAACAATTCGTTCCCACGAATTAACAATTCGTTACCACGAATTAACAATTCGTTCCCTCAATTTAACAATTCGTTCCCACGAAATAACAAATCGTTCCCACTGGAGCGAATTTTTAATTCGTGGGAACGCATTGTTAATTCGAGGGAATGAATTGTTAATTCGTGGGAACAAGTTGTTATTTCGTGGGAACGAATTGTTATATCGAGGGAACGAATTGCTAAATTGAGGGAACGAATTTTTATTTCGTGGGAACGAATTAATAAAAACATTCATGTCACAGAACAGAACATATTTTTATTTTTTGAAATCTCAGACCGCAACATGCGGTATATGAGTACATAAGCATGATGTAACATGATATCACTTCGCTAATGTTCACAAACTATCAATTATACCGTGCAGAAATAAAAACAACATTTGACGAGCTCAGAAAGTCCGCATTTGATAGGTAACACCGCAATACAGCCATATTAAAACTGTTCTTTATAGGAATGAAAGTTGACGAATATTAATGTAGAACGAAACCGGAGTGTATAATTGTGTCACTATTCTACCAGTTCCAAAACGTAAACAAATGTAAATGCTTTGTTTTAACGACTGGCTCGATGACCTTGCATGGCAGGACCGACTATTTAAGTCCCCATCCGATAGGACTAGGCTAGCACGAAGTTGTCTTGCTCAATGACACGCCGAATCGACCATTCACAGCGGTCGAGGTGGGAATCGAATCCGGGTCTCCCGGTCCACAGTCCGACGGTCTACATACTGAGCTAATCCGGCCATCTTCTAAAACTTACGAGTGCCCGCTATACAGATATAATCATGTAGTAATATTTATTTTACTGATGGTGACTCGCGGTGGTATCAGGCTATTTTCATATGCAAATGAGGCATGATATTTTTTTAATTATGTGTACTAATAAAGTTCGTCACCTGAAAACATAATATTTTCGACAGATTATAAAGTATGATTATTGCACATCAAAACATATATACAGAGAATAAATGGTAATGTCCGTTACCATTTTATAGAAACACGGTCATCGCCCCTGATAACAGTGTGGAAATTTACGTCTGATATAAAATGTATAATAATGCCAATCAATACGAGGGCTAATGGTGAATTAATGTTCATTTTGCCAGAAAATGTCTCAGATGATGTCTCTGATATAAAGGACAGTTTGAGCCTACTGAGTGGGCATGCACCTCTAACTTTGTCACTTAGTGTGTTTTATCAACACCGTGTACATCATGCTACTAGGTACACGAAAATCAAGCAGCTTGATTGACTGAGCCTGAGCTGTGTTACAGCTCAGGCTCAGACAATTAAGTTGCTTGATTGCGAGTTGCGAATACCTTTAAATGATGCGTTTCGTTCCACATTAATATTTGTCAAATTTCATTCCTGTGTAGAACAGTTTGTGTCTACTGAGTGGGCATGTATACCTTTAAATAATGCCAGGTCCCTACGCCCGGTGCCCTATGCTCGTTACCAGTTTCAGTAAACGGATAACCGTGTTACCCACGTGCCAGGTTTCGTCATCTATAGATAGGCGATGTAGTAGTTGCCAAAGGAAATAATCGGGAATGTAAAATTTCACATTAATGTCGTGTCTAATTCCGCGTTATATCTCGGTTTGTAGCAGAGCTGGATTCAGAAAACGGACATTTGTAACTAAATTGTTTATATTATACAACGGAACCTCTGTGCACAGAGATTCCGTTGTACATGTATTATATAAATGATTTAGCTGTGCATGTACATGTGTGCCAAATTTCGACGTTAAAGAAATTTTCGTAGCAAATGTGGATTTCATTCCACACTTACACTGACAATTTTCGTCACATTTCAACGCTATTTACGGAAACTAATATAATTTCGTAAATATTGGATACAGTGGGGTCAGCGTGTAAGTGCACACACGAACGAACACGACAGGTTGGTTCCAACCTGTCGTGTTCGTTCGTGTGTGCACTTACACGCTGACCCCACTCTCACAACATTGCATGGCTGGTGTAATTTCATGCTTCATGTTTTGTAAAGGCATATATATAGAGAATAGTAGGTTAGTGCCGTGATTGGGTAAAAATATCTGGCAAGGCTCAGGAAACGCGTTTCCGTGCCGCGCCAGATATTTTTTCCCATTCACGGCACGAACCTACTACTCTATTTATCCCGTCAACACCTACAAATGGCTGTAAAATGCAAACATATAACCCCAGCAACCGCACATATTCATACGCAGTGATTAGGTCGTATTGACAGTCACGGCACCGTGTTTCACGGCACGTACGCACTGTGTTGACGGGATAAATACATGTACATTGTATGAGCTCATTTTCCGATGGCACGTCCAGACAATATAATTATGTTCGCTGGTATCTGCTACATCTTACAAGTTGTTAACACTACTTGTTGCGTTGTTTGAAGCCAATCTTTGTAATGGGGATGTCATTTATGACCTGTGTCCGGATAATTCCCTCTTTCATCTGTAGGAATATTATAAATTATATACAGTCGAACCCTTCTAAACCGGACACGCATAAAAGTGAGTTCTACTTAATTGTAGTCGGGTTAATTGCCATTCATCTCCGTTGAGTTTGTCTGTTCGTGATCGCAAAGCATCCACCCGTGTCTTGGAGTAGCTTTCTGTCTGTTTTACAATGGAACCTCTCTAAACCGGACACCCTGGGTAATCTCCCAGGGTGTCCGGTTTAGAGAAGTTCCGCTGTATATCTGTATATATATTTTCAGTCTGACCAATTTCTCTGGTAAATGCAATACACCACCGCCTGCGCTAATCTTGCCAATATTTGTAATTTTTTTATTTCAAAATACTTGAATATTGCACTTGCAACCCGGCAAGCAATTCGATTGCCTGAGCCTGAGCTGTGCTACAGCTCAGGCTCAGGCAATCAAATTGCTTGATTGCGAGTTGACGTTGTCAAATTGCCAGTGTAGCCAAATACATTAACAGTGGAACGTCTCTAAACCGGACACCGAAATATTATATGTGATCTCATTTTGAGAGGTTTCTTGGTAACGCATCTCAGATAATAATGCGTGTTCATGATTGAAAACGATATAAGTATGTCCCAGAATGGTTATATGTCTGATTTACAGTGGATCATCTCTGAACCGGATATTTTCAGATAATAATGCATGTTGATGATTGCAAAATATATAAGTATATCCCAGAATGGTTATATGCCTGATTTACAGTGGAACATCTCTAAACCGGACATCCTGGGTGTCCGGTTTAGAGAGGTTCCACTGTACTGGGGACCTCCCAGGGTGTCCGGTTTAGAGAGGTTCCACTGTACTGGGGACCTCCCAGGGTGTCCGGTTTGGAGAGGTTCCAAAGTACTGGGGACCTCCCAGGGTGTCCGGTTTAGAGAGGTTTCATTGTACTGGAGACCTCCCAGGGTGTCCGGTTTAGAGAGGTTCCACTGTACTGGGGACATCCCAGGGTTTGTCGGTTTAAAGAGTTCCACTGTACTGGGGACCTCCAGGGTGTTACGGCTTAGAGAGGTTCACTTTACTGGGGACCTCAAAGGTGTCGGTTTAGAGAGTTCACTGTACTGGGGGACCTCCCAGGGTGTCGGTTTTTAGAGAGGTTCATCTGTACTGGGGACCTCCAGTGTGTCCGGTTAGAGAGGTTCCACTTGTACTGGGGACCTACCAAGGTGTCCGGTTTAGAGAGGTTCCACTTTACTGGGGACATCCCAGGGTGTCCGGTTTAGAGAGGTTCCACTGTACTGAGGTCGGTGTCCGGTTTAGAGAGGTTCCACTGTACTGGGGACCTCCCAGGGTGTCCGGTTTAGAGAGGTTCCACTGTACTGGGGACCTCCCCAGGGTGTCCGGTTTAGAGAGGTTCCACTGTACTGGGACCTCCTCAAGGTGTCCGGTTTAGAGAGGTTCCACTTTACTGGTACATCCCAGGGTGGTCCGGTTTTAGAGAGGTTCCACTGTACAATGTCGGTGTCGGATTAGAGAAGGTTTCCACTGTACTTGGGAACCTCCCAGGTGTCCGGTTTTATGAGAGTTTCCACTGTACTGAGGTCGGTGTCCGGTTTAGAGAGGTGGAAGACATCCCAGGGTGTCCGGTTTAGAGAGGTTCCACTGTACTGAGGTCGGTGTCCGGTTTAGAGAGGTTCCACTGTACTGGGGACCTCCCAGGGTGTCCGGTTTAGAGAGGTTCCACTGTACTGGGGACCTCCCAGGGTGTCCGGTACTGGGGACCTCCCAAGGTGTCCGGTTTAGAGAGGTTCCACTGTACTGGGGACCTCCCAGGGTGTCCGGTTTAGAGAGGTTCCACTTTACTGGGGACATCCCAGGGTGTCCGGTTTAGAGAGGTTCCTCTGTACTTGGGACCTCCCAGTGTGTCCGGTTTAGAGAGGTTCCACTGTACTGGGAACCTCCCAGGGTGTCCGATTTAGAGAGGTTTCATTGTACTGGGGACCTCCCAGGGTGTCGGGTTTAGAGAGGTTCCACTGTACTGGCGACCTCCCAGGCCTCCCATGGTGTCCGGTTTAGAGAGGTTTTCATGTACCGGGGACTCGTGTGTCCGGTTTTAGAGAGGTTCCACTGTACTGGGGACCTCCCAGTGTGTCCGGTTTAGAGAGGTTCCACTGTACTGGGGACCTTCCAGTGTGTCCGGTTTAGAGAGGTTCCACTGTACTGGGGACCTCCCAGGGTGTCCGGTTTAGAGAGGTTTCATTGTACTGGAGACCTCCCAGGGTGTCGGGTTTAGAGAGGTTCCACTGTACTGGCGACCTCCCAGGCCTCCCAGGGTGCCGGTTTAGAAAGGTTCCATTGTACCATCCGTCTCGTCAAGACACAGCCTGCTTCCAATTTAATACCCCGGTCTATTTAGAACCGAGTGGCATATTCTGTCTGGACTGTATGTGTGTCCGTGGGTTCGGTTACATCTCCGTTTCGGCATGCAGCCGGTTTCATCTAGCTAAGTAATACTTTGAGAGATTAATCATTTATTTTTCTCGAAATGCATTATTTAATATAGACCTAACGACTGCATCTGATTGATGATTAAAAGTATGCAGAATGGCTGTGATTATGTAATAAATTCAGTATGATAATGATAATTAATAAATTTATCCTTAAATTGAAAATTTCTCTCTCAACGTGTACTTGGCAAGATAAGTATACTCTGCAATTTTGGTGAAATTGGCTACAGAGACTGGGAACGTTCGATGCGAAATTATAAGTGAGATGTTGGTTAGAATGTTTTTTCTTTGCTTTACTTAGATTGAACACGGTAATTAGGGTATCAGGCTGACATAACTCTTACAAATCTAAAAAAAACAACGCAATGGTCTCACATGTCAGTCTGAGGCCCATTCGATGTAATAATGGCAGATACAGTTCATATTTTTGGTAATATTAATATAAACAAAGGGTTTGAGCCAGATTTTAGCTTTAAACAAAACAACAGAAAACAAAAAATATGAGGATGAGAAAGATAACGACACCTAACTAAAACGATAGACAAAGAAAATGAACATAGAGAAAAGAATAAACATGAAAAGTAAATAACAATCATAAAAGTATTATAAGTGTATGAATTTGCTACAGGAGGGTCCACGTCGTCTGATCATTATAGGAATGAATGGCCTTTTTGTTTGTGGAATTTATCGGGGTATAAATTTGGAAAAGTCGCGGGAATACTGGACGAAGCGATAAAAAATTACAATTTTCGAAAAAAAAAAAAAAAAAAAAAAAAATTATTTATTTTTTTCGAAAATTGTAATTTTTTTAAGGCCTCGTCCAGTATTCCCGCCACTTTTCCAAGTTTATATCCCCGATAAATTCCACAAAAAGGCCATTCATTCCTTATAATTCCAGCATTTGAAATAAATTCATCAATAAAATGTGTTTATTTTATGTTTTCTTCAGAATTATTTTAACTGCGCCTCACGGTTACGGAAAGTAGTTCGGCGTGGGAGTTTACTGGGATATAAATTTTGGACAGAGACTTGCTACGGGCCAATCAAATGTTAGGGAATTGTGTAAATATGTTTGTGCTGGAATTATAGGATTGTGAAATAACCATATATGCAATGAGTTGTGAAAAACAAACCAAACATATCAAGTATACATGCACTGTGCAATTTTAGTGAAATCTGTTACAGAGACTGGGAATGTTAGATGCGAAATTATAACAGATGCTGGTTTGATAAAAACACCTGTGGTTGTTCGATGCGAGTTACACGAATTGTTCCCTCAATTTAACAATGTAACCCATAATCCTCCCGTTATCAGTTTGTCATGTCACGAAATAACAATTCATTCCCTCAATTTAACAAATCGTTTCCTCGAATTAACAATTAGTTCCCACGATATAACAATTCGTTCCCTCGAATTAACAATTGGTTCCCACGATATAGCTATTCGTTCCCTCGAATTAATAATTCGTTCCCACGAAATGACAATTCGTTCCCTCAATTTAACAATTCGTTCCCTCTAATTAACAATTCGTTCCCTCGAATTAACAATTCGTTCCCACCATAAAATAATTCGTTCCCACGCATTAACAATTCGTTCCCGTGGGAACGAATTGTTATTTCGTGGGAACGAATTGTTAAATTGTCCGTCCGTGTACGTTTACGTCGAAAAGTTTGTAAGAGTTTCTTGAACATGCAATATCTTCAATATTACGAGAAGGTGTGTTTCGAACCTTGGACACTTGAATCACCTGAACATTTGTCACACACTCGCGCCACCATTAACACGACCTTGGCCGTTGTCACCTTCGAAATTTCGCTGAACACAGCCATTTTATTGCGTCGAAAAGTTTGTAAGAGTTTCTCGAACATGTAATATCTTCAATATTACGCGAAGGAGTGCTTCGAACCTTGGACACTTGAATCACCTGAACATTTCGTTGTTGAACCTTATGTGTCACAGAAACGAATATATCACACGTGTGATATATTCGTGCGGATGCGTCACACATGGTGAAGAATACGTACTAATACATCACACAAATGTGTGACGTTTACGTTTGGCATCACTGCCCCTTGCAACAAAAACGAATGTGTCACATGTTACAAAAACTCGAACAGAAATTAATAAAATATTGTCTAGACGAATATTTCACATGAACATTCGAATGGAGGATAACAGTGCGATAAAATAAAACAGAATAGAGCAGGCATATTCGCCCGGTTATTTGAAAGTCATGCCACGCATGCAGACAAGGTAAATGTAAATGCTTTGATTTAACGACGGCACTGGCTCGATGACCTTGCATGTCGATACCGACTATTTAAGTCCCCGTCCGATGGGACTAGGCTATCACGAATGTGTCTAGTATTGCCCAAGGACACACCGAATCGACCAGTGGCGGGATTCTAACTCGGTGTCTCCCGATCCGGAGTCCGATGCTCTACCCACTGAGCTATTCCAGCTGATTTCAGACAGCACTAGGGGCGTATCATGTTATGGCGCTTATCGTCTGTCCGTCTGTTTTGCGTTTGGTTTGCGATCAAAATAATATTGACATAGGATCCTCAAACTTGGTATGCAGGTCAGTAACGACCAGTGTATGACCAATTTGACTTGACTACAGTGTGTCAAAGGTCAAAATCGCGGTTACTTTAGACAATAAAACAGTTGCCGCTCTATAACTCGAGAACGCCATGACATAGGATGCCCAGTATTCGTTTTCAAGTTAGTCATGACCAGCAAATGACCTATATTGATTAGGTTATGCCTTTTGTATTTGTATATTTACGTAAAGCCGAATAAGCATATGCAACTTTTAAATGACACCCATCTTATGATAGTGATGATGCATTACGCAAGGTCACAGTTTCAGGGGGCATGCATGCATTCGAAGGTAAAATATGTCTGAAAATGATGCCATAATATCTGTGTAAATAGTACTAAATACCCGCTCCACACCTCATCCCCCCCCCCTCCACCACCCCCCCCCCACCCCCCCCCCCCCCCCCCCCATCCCCACATGGCAAAACTGACCATCGGTTAACAATTCGTACCATAATGTTTTATATTTAGTTTCTATTATCATAGAAGTTTACATTCCATGCGATAGACTCTATATCACAGACATGGAGATTAAAAAGTAATATATAACAAGAGGCCCAAATATGCCTGCGTCGCTCACCTGAAAGTATTATCCAAATTATAAAGTAAGTCAGAAATGGTCCAGACTGTCTAGTACATGTATATGTACCATCACAATTGTTCTGTCCACCATAGTAATAGTTGGCTTGAAACATAAAAATTGAGAACAATGTAAACAGTACAATGCTTATAAAACAGCATTAACACATGTGATGCAGAACAAATATGAATAAAAGATAAACGGTATATATAACAGACAGTCTGATGCACAAGGAAAAGACGCTTGAAATCACTAATAAACTTTCGGCGGGCGGTCATCTTAAATTATGTAATCATCCGATATCGACAAAAAATGCTCCAGAGTCATCGTATTGTCGATACCTTTGAGTTGATATATGACTTGACCATAAACGGTAAGATCTGAAATTTGACCCCTACTTGACACCTCCGGCCCGCCCTTTCTTGACCCATCGCCCACCATTTGAACAAATCTACAAGTGTCATCGAAGTTTTTTTAAGAATTTTACATACTTTTTGACGGCGGCCATTTTGGATTATGCGATGATCTCCATTTTAACAAATATGAAAAGTCTTCACCCACGGACCATAACTGTGAAGTTTGTCCAATATCAGCCCGGCGGTTCATGAACATAAGACGTTTGAAATATCTAATAAAATAATGACCTTTTGACCTTTCGGCGGTCATCTTGGATTACGTAATTATCAGATTTACTGAGACAATAAATGCTCCAAAGTGATCGTCTTGTCGATACATTCGATTTGATAATGATATGACCATATTCGGTCAAGTTTGAAATTTGCGATTGTGTGACATATTCGTTTATACCAAAAAGTGAAAAAGATTTAGGTGAGATTTTCAGTTTGTGATGTATTCGGCCGAATTCGGCCAGTATTCACCGAAATGTGTGAGGCATTCGCACAAATATAATCACACGTGTGATATATTCGTTTCTGTGACATATAAGGTTCAACAGACCGTTGTGACCTTCGATATGTCGCTGAAACACTTTGTTACTCAAAACATATGTACGAGTTCATCCAACATGTAATATCTTCAATATTACGCAAAGGATTGCTTCCATAATTGGACACTTGAAACACCTGGGGCCCGTTTCACTAAACTTCGTACCACTAAAATGTCCGTACGTGTAATTTCAGGACCGTCTTGAAATTTCAATTGATGCATTTACATTTATTGAGCGTAGGCTGCATGCTATGCTCAATAAATGTAAATCCAATAATTGTTTAGAAGAAAACATTGTTAACGTGAAATTTACAGACTATCATAAATTTGCACTTACGAACATTTCAGTCGTACGAAGTTTAGTGAAACGGCCTATAGGCTACTGTCATGTCCCGCTGTGCGTAACACAAACATCATCACACCACCTCAAATCCATACGGAAGTATCCCCTTTTTTTGACTACGAAATTCTCATTGGTGTCTCGTACACATAGACCTCCATGCACATTTCCCCCATGACCAAATTTATATTTTACAAACCTGGGGCCCGTTTCACGACAAAGTTTAGTGAAACGGCCCCCCTGACCACCTCAGATCCTTACCGAATTATCCCCCTTTTTTCGACTCCAAAATTCCCAATGTTGGCTCATACGGCGAACTAGTAATTCATTTCATCCAATTCATACATTGCATACCTGATCACCATCAAGTGCCGCAATACGTAATACAAAATGTTCACTCCAACTCATATCCTTGCAGATTTATTCCCCTTTTTCGACTCAATACATTCCAGAATGGCAGGTATGTCCAAGTTTGTGGTGAACCTGTCGGCCGACTATGG
This sequence comes from Conchocele bisecta, assembly GCA_029237695.1. NCBI lineage: Eukaryota > Metazoa > Mollusca > Bivalvia > Lucinida > Thyasiridae > Conchocele > Conchocele bisecta. The sequence goes on along the minus strand of CM055265.1, from coordinate 35,508,969 downwards.
CTGCGTAATGGATTCGATCAATCAATCAATCAATCATTTGGTCGGTCGGTTGGTCGGACGGACGGACCAGCCAACCAGCCAGCCAGCCAACGAACGAACGAACGAACGAACGAACTAAATCAATCAAGCAATACATCGATTCCAGGATGGCGGGAATGTCGAGTCTGGTGGAGAGTCTGCCCCAGGACTACGCTGGGTTATCCTCACTGGCACCAGTAGCGTCTTCATCAACATGTGGATGGCAATCAACGTGTCCCGCGCCAAGAACACCTACGAGGTTCAGGTAAATACACACACTGCATGTATACAACTTTCATGCACTGTAGAACCCCTTACTGTTCACCCTCCCCTAGTATAACCACGACTGTCTTAGGGGAGGCTGATGTACGCACGCACGTACGTACGTACGCACGCATGTACATGGACTAACGCTCCCATCTTGCATATCAGAGAGGGGATGAATATAGCTAAGAGTTGTGTAAATTAATTTTCGGAGGCAGGCCGTCGTGTAGGCGACTATCAAGCAAGTCAAAGGGTGTGCCAGAAAAAATGTTTCGATTGGTTTAAGGAAACATGACCTTGTACATACATGTAAACGTTACTGACTAAATTTCTCCAAATATGGGAAATAAAACACGCGAGTGGTGTAAACTACTACTGCTCTATATAATCGAGTGGTGTAGGTAGCCGTAATATGTGTGTAAAGTACTGGCTGAAATGTAAGAAAGTAACATTTCCCAATGCCTATTATCAGTACCCGCTAATGTTCCATCCGGAGACGGACTACGTTTTCAACTGTATCCAGCGGGCCCACCAGCACACCCTGGAGTTGTACCCAGAATTCCTCATGCTCTTGTTCCTGGGGGGTCTCCAGCACCTGCGGATATCGGCCGGCGCTGGCGCCCTCTTTCTCGTCTCCCGCATCTTCAGCGCCACGGGATACTATACGGGCGGTAAGTCGTCTGTCACCTGTGCCCGGTTGCTCAAAGTTTCTGTTAGCTTAACAGACTGTTAAATCCTTAGCATTGCTAAGGATTTAACAGTCTGTTAAGCTAACATAGGTTTTGAGCAACAGTGCCCTGGTGTAGGTTACATGTGGCTGTGCCTGGAGAAATGTGACTTATGGGAGTTGTGACCAGTGTAGATCCTGGTTAAATAGCACACTCATGTAGCCTGATAAAGATTTAAAGTGCGTGTTAGAAACATGACGTGTGTTTTATTGATGGAATGGCGCAGAGTGCAGATCCTGATCAGACTGTGCGGATCTGTATATACGCTGGTCGCAAAACCCATAAGTCTCATTTCTCCAGTCACAACCACATTATATAGAACACAGGGCTAATACATAGTATTTTGTTATCCAGATTATCTATCAAGCCTTGCATTTTCCACATCGTGTGTCACTGTAACTCACCATGTGGCCGTTGTCAAAACTGTCATCTGAAGGCTATTTCACCAACATTGCAAAGTATAATTTTCTAGCAAAGTATAATTTGAGGGAGAAATTTTAGGATAAATTTATTAATTTTTATTATTCTGAATTTATTACATTATCACAGCCATTTTGGCTGTGATAATGTAATACATTCAGTATAAGAATTCTGCATACTTCTAATCATCAAATATATGCAGTTGTTAGTTCTATATTAAATAATGCATTTCAGGAGAAATAAATGATTACTCCCTCAAAGTATACTTTGCTAGAAAAGTATACTTTGCAATGTTGGTGAAATCGGCTACTGGTGTGGGTTACATTAATGACTGACTACATAGAATATGACCTTTTGTTTCAAATGTAGTAGAATCATACATGTGACTGAATATCTATGTAAAGTATAGTTGACCCTGTTCTTCTTAGAGTATGTTATACAGAGCATTGAGTTGCCATCTCTGCCATTTTAGTTTGTACATGCTATCGGAAAGTTTCACCACGTGGAGCGTTTGATACGTACAGCCAATAATATGGCAGCAAATATATTATAATTTGGTGAAAAACTTCACAGATATATAGAACGACAACGTCCTATAAATATTTCAGCAGACTAAACAAAACGCTAGATATCTGAGCTTTTCTACCATCACTCACAAAATATACAATGGACACAATGTCAAACTGGTGCACTGTTTATTATTATAAGTACATCTGACACAGGTAAAATCCGTATTTACTCGCATAGCAGGCAAGTAGATAGTATACAAGGTGTATGATCACGTGGTACTAACAACAACAACAACAAGTACTGAAACTTCCAGAATCCATCAGATTGAAAGTACGTATTCTTTTATATTGTCCTTATTTTTTATTTTATTTATTTTTTTTTTTTAGTTTTAAGTTTTTTATTTCCATACATAGTCATATACAAACAATAAATGAGTTACAAGCAGTTTAACAACATCAATTTATAGGTTACACTCCTTGTTTGCAATCAACTATGAGTACATGTATTGTAAATAATTATAGATTATAACGTATTGTTCATACATGGTTAGGTTAGATTTATTTAAGAATGTTATTTAGATGAGAGAATAGAGTTGAAAATGAGATATGGTGAAATAGGTTTGGTGAATAATAATTGAGCAACACATCACGATACAATACTATTACGGTATATGCTGTTATACCTAACTGTAATATTTGTATGTATAATCAGAAGGTTCGTGTATCTCTAAATGAGTGTTAGTCTAATTGGATAACATTCCATTTTCGTTCATGAACTATGAGCTTATTTCTATTCATTGCAATTTCTTTTTCAATATTTTGTGTTGCCTTTAGGTAAAACATAATCTCTGGAAATTTAGGTTCCGTGTTTCGTAATTTACATGTATATATAAAGTATTTTCCTAGTATGATACAAAAGTTGAAAAACTTGTTGTCTTGCTCATATTGCCCGATGCAAACAGTGTGCCAATCAAAATTACATACAATATTATTATTGTTTAAAAAGGTATTCAGCTGTGACCAAAAATGTTGGCTTATAGTGCATTCCCAAAAAAGGTGCTTATTTGTTTCTGGAGCCATGGCGCTAAAATCACACAAATTGGAGCTGACAATGTTACACTTAAGTAAATAATCGTTTGTAGCAACAATTCTCATAAAAAATGTGTACTGAAAATTCCTAAGTTTAGAACTTATAGTGTTTGTAAAATGATTTGTGTAGACTATCTTCCAATTTATATTTTTATCCGAGAATTCGTCATCCCATTTTGTCTGGGCTTTATGCATAACCGGTTTCTGTTGATTAAGAAACATGTTATATAGCTTCTTATTACATTTGGTCGTGGTTTTTATTTGTTCTATTAATAGTATCTTTGTATTAATCGTGTTTATTCTTTCATTTTTAATTCGTGTTCTACAGTCTTGAGGAATGCACGAAATCAGTTTGAAGAATTTTAGGTAATCGTTATTACTAACATCAAATAGTTCTTTTATTTTTGTAAAATTGAAGAATGATGTAGTTCTATAATCGTATAGTTGTTCTATATATTTAATCCCCTTATTAGCCCATTCCTTGTAGTAAAACATTCTTCCATTACCTTTTATTTTCGAATTGTTCCATAAAATTTGCTTTGATATTGTTTCTGGAGTATCGCAGAAGTTTAGCTTGCACCATGATTTAAGAACATCTGTCAAAAATTTATTTTTTATCAAATGTTTTACGTCTGTTTGGTTTACATTTCCTTCAAATATATGTACACCACCAAAAGGCTTCAAATAATTTAAATTGTCCTTATTACGTAACGGATTTTGATGAAATTACCACGGAAATCGATTCTTCGCAAAAACGACATAAGTCTGTGCCGAACTCCATGGACCACCAAATGCATCTCATGAAGACGCGTTTGCTGCGCAATATTTCATCAAAATCCGTTGCATATTAAGGAAAATATCAAATAATACTTACTTTGGATTGGGCGACGTTGTTGTTGTTGTAACCACGTGACATGCACCTTGGTATAGTAACAATACACGCAGATATCTGCCTACAAGACACTGGACTTGATATAGCGTGTATTTTAATACAACTGTTACACAGTCTTTACTGAATTCTCAAACATTTTAACAAAGGGTCAACAAACCCTTCATATATTAGACTTTGTATATAAATTTGATGAAAACAAGGCATAGCACGCTGTTGTATGATATATCCCCATCATGTTGCACCAAATTTTATTCATGTGTTTGTCATATTATTAGTGGTATGTGTCAAACGAAGTTTGATGGCTTGTACACACTGAGATGGCCGACATAGCAACTCCATGCACTGTGTGGGATATAGTAAGAAGAAAATGTTGACATTTATGTTATGCATATATCCCTTCACATTTACGAAGCAAGTATGCATTAATCATTGGATTATCAGGGACACCACGGGTCCTTAACACACGATATGGAAACTACAAGGCTGTCTTTTGGTATCAAGTTTATCAGGCAAACCCTTAGACTGCCTAGCACGAAAATTGTCATCTGCTGTTGCTTTATATGTTGTCTTCTTTCTCAATAAAAACATGGTTTGACAGCACTTTATAATCATTTCCATTGGAAATGATTTTAAACTGCTGTCAAATCATGTCAAATCACGAAAATACAAAACAAACAGCAGACGACAAAATTTAATTAAGCACTGTAAGGGTTAAAGGCACATGCCCACTCAGTAGGTACAAAACGTTCTTTAAATCAGAGACATCATCGAAGACATTTTCTGGAAAAATAAACATGCATTCACCATTACCCCACGTAGTGGTTGGCATTATTATACATTTTATATCAGACGTTAATTTCCACACTAATATCGGGGGCGATAACTGTGTTTCCTTAAAATGTTAACGGACATTACTATATATTCTCTGTATTTATTTTTGATGTGCAATAAAGTGACGTATTTAATTAGTATAAATACTTACAAAATATCACTCTAGGTTCGCACATGGCGACACGTTATTTTCCGATACACCTGCGCTTGATTAAATGGGTGGAAATGAGTTGTTACATTGTAACTCCTGATGCGCTCATTGCAGACAAAATGACGCTTTGTTCCGTGCCAACGTGATGTGGTCTACCACAGTGCAAATGTGGTGCTTGACGATTAAACTTCGCTGTTTATTGATATGTTGTTAGAGGAATGAATACACTATGACTATAGCCTGTTTATGTGTTGTGTCTATTTTCATAGGACAACAGTGAAGGTTAGATAATTTATGTACGTCTGAATGAATTGAAAGACAACATACAGTGAACCCTCTCTAAACCGGACACCTTGGGAGGTCCCCAGGGTGTCCGGCTTAGAGAGGTTTCACTGTAAATCGGGCATTTAATCATTCTGAGCCATAGTTCGGTGCTATGCGATCACGACGAACAGACACTATCACCTGAGATAAATGACCAAGAAACTCATCAAACATACGATCACAGGTGCTTTCTTGGTGTCCGGTTTAGAGAGGTTCCACTGTAATTCCAGAACAAAAATATTTACACAATTCCCTAACATTTGATTGGCCCGTAGCAAGTCTCTGTCCAAAAGTTATATCCCAGTAAACTCCCACGCTGAACTACTTTCTACAGGTGCGCTGTCAGTGCTGTCAATGTAAAAAATGGATGCCGTCTGTCAAAATAAACACATTTTCTTGATAAATTTATTTCAAATGCTGGAATTATAAGGAATGAATGGCCTTTTTGTGTCGCTCGCCTTCCACAAACTCGGTATCAGTAGCCTATTTCACCAACTTTGCAAAGTATACGTTTCTAGCAAAGTATACTTTGAGGGAAAAATTTTCAATTTTAGGATAAATTTATTAATTTTTATTATACTGAATTTATTACATTATCACAACCAATTTGGCTGTGATAATGTAATAAAGTCAGTATAATAATTCTGCATACTTTTAATCATCAAATATATGCAGTTGTTAGTTCTATATGAAATCATGCATTTTGGGAAAAATAAATGATTACTCCCTCAAAGTATACTTTGCTAGAAAAGTATACTTTGCAATGTTGGTGAAATCGGCTACTGGCCGTGCAATAATTAGGTAAGAGTATCACTATAGTTCAATTGATGGATTTACATTTATTGAGCATAGGCTGCATATGCAGCCTATGCTCAATAAATGTAAATCCAACAATTATTTACAAGAAAACATTGTTAATGTGAAATTTTCAGACTATCATAATTTTGCACTTACGAACATTTTAGTCGTAGTAAGTTTAGTGAAACGGGCCTCAGTAGCCTATTTCACCAAACTTACTAAGCATACTTATCTTACTAAGTACACTTTGAGGGAGAAATTTTAAATTTAAGGATACATTTATTATTTTTTATTATACTGAATTTATTACATTATCACAGCCAAAATGGATTGGATTGGTAAAGAAACTGTTTGTATTAGTCAAAAAGAACTAGCGTCGCGAACGGCTAGTTTTTGTTGCAATACATAGTTATTATGTTGTTTTATTTAAATTAATTAAACTCATATATGTATAATATATCTTATCCAGTTTCTAGAGAATCTAAAAGGACTAGCACCATACGAGGACCGGCACCCAACGAGGACTAGCACCAACCGAGTACTGGTACCCATCGAGGACAGGGTTTCAAGTTAACCATGAAAGCCGGTAGTTTCTATGGAATTTATTACAACACAAGCGCATGTTGTTCTTGTAAATCACGTACACTGGTACTGGCATATGATACGCCACAAACGGGGTAGGCAATACTACACACCGGGCGAATGCATTCGCCCGGTGTGTATTATTGCCTACCCCGTTGGTGGCATAAAGATCAATAAAACAACTTTTCTTTTTATTTCTTTAAATGAAAGAATTTGATAATATGAAATGAATGCTGAAAACCGTATGCAAAACTACCAAATACTTGAGCAGTTAAAAAGTTTGAAATTTTTAATTATGCGTGTTCCACCATGACGTCATCAATTTTATTTTATTCAAATGTATTTGTTCTGTTTATTTTATTACATGGACTTAATAATGTATTATCAAATAAAAAGAAAAAATGTAAAAAACTATTTTTATTTTCATGAATTCTTTTTTATTGTAATTTTTAGAATAGGGTTGGAAAATTTGCATAAATTTGCATAAAATCTACAAATATGGAAACTGGCATAACTTTTGATCAGATTAAATATTTTAGATTGGGTTTTCTGCATGTGGTTTGGACTGCCATTATCTACCAGTTTACGAAACATATTTTGAAATTTATTTTTTCTATTTACTTCCCGAATTACACTACTAGGTGCGTTCTCATTCCTAATACATGTATATGCAAACAATGTAGATCTAGATGAGACGGCTCGTAATTAAATATAGAGTGCGCTAACGTTCCAGAAAATGGTAGGGTCGGGATTCGATCTCAGTCTTACACTTCCGACCCGCTTAAAATATTCATGCCACTTAAATGCTATTGATCGGCACACCGATGGTGTATTATTCAATCATGTCATCAACTGTAAGGATGGCATTGTGATTTTCACTAAATCCACTCAAAACGGTTTCATTGCACTTCTGACCATTCTGACGACGCCGTTTTCCGTGTAATAATATTTAGCGACGGATTTCAAAATGCAGTTAATTACTACACACACGCACCATGTCATCTGAAATAATAGACACGTTTAATATGACTGATCACTAGCAGTAACGACGTTCAGTGGACATTGCTGGTCATATATGATACTTTCTATTACAATATTGCATAATTCCAGCACACAAATATTTACACAATTCCCTAACATTTGATTGGTCCGTTGCAAGTCTCCGTCCAAAATTTATATCCCAGTAAACTCCATGCCGAACTACTTTCCGTAACCGTCAGGCGCAGTTAAAATAATTCTTAAGAAAACGGAAAATAAACACATTTTCTTGATGAATTTATTTCAAATGCTGGAATTATAAGGAATGAATGGCTTTTTTGTTGAATTTATCGGGGATATAAACTTGGAAAAGTCGCGGGAATACTGGACGAGGCCTTCCGGCCTTCGTCCAGTATTCCCGCGACTTTTCCAAGTTTATACCCCGATAAATTCCACAAAAAGGCCATTCATTCATATAATAATAAAACATGTAAATATGTGGGTTGCGCCGGTGCCTCGTTACTGTGGATGCAGAAATGCACATATAATGTTCAAATGTTTCAAGTTTTAGATGTGCATATGTCAATTTGTGTACACTTGCTACATGTACATTGGTGTAAAATGTTAGGATTCTACACCTTGTCATAAATAAACTATTGCAAAAATCCACACCCTCACCCCTCGTATATCGAGAATCTACTTCTCGCGGTAACAATAATTACTCAACCGGTTTCAATGAGTAATTTGAGTGTTTTTAGGATAATGTTATCGCTATTTTTGGCGGCCATTTTGTATTTTTCTCATAAACTGGCTATTGATCGTAAAATATATATTATGCACGTTTATGACAGTTTAAATTAAGTGGAAACTCATTTTTAATCAAACATATCTTGCTTAAAAATACATGTACTCGATGAGACGGTTCAAATGGTGGTCACGACATATACTTCTAAGCACATTTAAACAAAATACATGTATTTAGAATTTTTCACAAACAAAATGACATATCCTCAGCATGAAATGGGTTTCAAAGCCTGTGGCGAAGATTAATCGCTTTTTTCACACATACATGTACCTGCATGAATTACAGCAATACGGTAAGCATTATGTAATTATTTTACAAAGTTAACCCAAGGCATGTTTCTAATAAATGGGATATTGTCAAATAATACGTTCCACATGAGTAACATTATATAAGTGAGCATTTATACGCAGTAGCTATAACGTTGCGAGTCTGAGTAGTTCCTTCGGAATTTATTACATTTGCATGCTCTTTATGAATAATGTTGCGCTGCCAAGAAATACGACGTACTTTATGAGGTTAATGCAGAAGATGCATGATGGCATTCCGTCGCGGGGGAACTATTATGCTCGCAATTTACGTCATTCTCGCTACGATAGGTATTTAGCCACTACATGCAGTATACGGAAGCAAAATGGAGCTATTAACTAAAACCAACTGTATTGGTCAATGAATAGTTTATAAAATAGTAATGGGTCACTGATCAGTTGATATGGAACGGACATAACCTAGCTCGCCCCCTCTTAATAATGTCGCGCACCTGCCATCGGTTCCTTGAAATAACGTTCGCACTTTTGACGCCAGGTCATTGAAATAACGTTCGAGCAGATGCCGTCGATGTCTTGCCACCAGTGCCTTGACATATGTTCGCGCAGTTGCCGGCAGTGCCTTCACATATGTTCGCGCAGTTGCAGCCAATGCCTTGACATACGTTCGCGCAGCTGCCGCCAGTGCCTTGACATACGTTCGCGCAGCTGCTGCCAGTACCTTGACATACGTTCTCGCAGTTACCGCCAATGCCTTCACATATGTTCGCGCAGTTGCAGCCAATGCCTTGATATACGTTCGCGCAGCTGCCGCCAGGGCCTTGACATACGTTCGCGCAGCTGCTGCCAGTACCTTGACATACGTTCTCGCAGTTACCCCCATTGCCTTGAAATTAATTCTGCGCAGCTGACGAACCCAGTTGCCTTGACATGGTTCGCTCAGCTGCCACAGTGCCTTGGACATACGTTCGAGCAGCTGCCTGCCAGTCCTTTTGTCATACGTTCGCGCAGCTGATTGCCAGTGCCTTGGGAACATACGTGCGCTCAGCTGTCCACCAGTGCTTGACATACGTTCGCGCTGCTGCCGGCCATGCCTTGACATACTTTCGCGCAGCAGCCGTCAATGCCTTGACATACATTCGCGTAGCTACTGCCAGTGCCTTGACATACGTTCGCTCAGCTGCCACCAGTGCCTTGACATACGTTCGCGCAGCTGCTGCCAGTGCCTTGACATACGTTCGCGCAGTGGCCACCAGTGCCTTGACATACGTTCGCGCAGCTGCTGCCATGGAGTGCCTTGACATACGTTCGCGCAGTTACCGCCAATGCATTGACATACGTTCGCTCAGCTGCCACCAGTGCCTTGACATACGTTCGCGCAGCTGCCACCAGTGCCTTGACATACGTTTGCGCAGCTGCCACCAATGCCTTGATATATGTGCGCGCAGCTGCCGTCAATGCATTGACATTCGTTCGCGCAGCAGCCGTCAATGCCTTGACATACATTCGCATAGCTACTGCCAGTGCCTTGACATACGTTCGCGCAGCTGCCGTCAGGGCCTTGACATACGTTCACTCAGCTGCTGCCAGGGCATTGGCATACGTTCGCACAACTGCTGTCAGTGCCTTGACATACGTTCGTGCAGCTGCTGTCAGTGCCCTCACATACGTCGCGCAGCTGCCACCAAGACCGCTGTCAGTACCTTGGCATACGTTCGCGCAGCTTCCGTCAGTGCATTGACCTACGTTCGCGCAGCTGCTGCCAGTGCCGTGACATACGTTCGCGCAGTTACCGCCAATGCCATTACATTCGTTCGCGCAGCTGCCACCAGTGCCTTGACATACGTTCACGCAGCTGCCGTCAATGCCTTGACATAGGTTCGCGCAGCTGCCGTCAATGCCCTGACATACGTTCGCGCAGCTGCCGTCAATGCCTTGACATACATTCGCGTAGCTACTGCCTGTGCCTTAACATACGTTCGCGCAGCTGCCGCCATAGCATTGACATACGTTCGCTCAGCTGCCGCCAGGGCCTTGGCATACGTTCGCGCAACTGCTGTCAGTGCCTTGACATACGTTCGCGCAGCTGCTGTCAGTGCCCTGACATACATTCGCGCAGCTGCCGCCAGGGCCGCTGTCAGTGCATTGGCGTACGTTCGCGCAGCTGCCGTCAGTGCATCCGTCTGTGCCTTGATAAACGTTCGCGCAACTGCCGCCAGTGCATTGACAAACGTTCGCACAGCTGCCGCCAGTACCTTGACATACGTTCGCACAGCTGCCGCCAGTACCTTGGCATACGTTCGCGCAGCTGCCGCCAGTGCCTTGACATATATTCGCGCAGCTGCTGTCAGTGCCTTGACATACGTTCGCGCAGCTGCCGTCAGTGCCTTCAGTGCCTTGACATACGTTCGCGCAGTTGCCGCCAGTACCTTGACATACGTTCGTGCAGCTGCCGTCAGTGCCTTGACATACGTTCACGCTCTTGTCGCCGGTGCCTTGAAATACGTTCGCACACCTGCGGTCGGTTCAGTTAAGTAACGTTCACGCAAATGTCGCCGGTTCCTTGAAATAACGTTCGCGCACCTGCTACCTGTGTGTTTTGTTGTTGTTCGCGCACCTGCTACCGGTTCCTTTGAAATAACGTTCGCGCACCTGCCACCGATTCCTTGAAATAACCTTTGTGCACCTGCTACCTGTGTGTTTTGTTTGCGTTCGCGCACCTGCTGCCAGTGGCCTGTACTGTGGCTCCCTTACCTGTTACCGGTCTCTCGTAATGCCGTTCGCGTACCTGTCGCCTGTTTCTCGAAATAACGTTCGCGCACCTGCCGTACATGTATGTGCCTTGTAGTAACGTTCGCTCACCTGCCGCCGGTGTCTTCGTGACGTTCGTGCATTTACTATTTTAGTGCGCCATTGTCCATTCGCGTAAATATAATCCGGGGGAAAACAATCGCAGGCTGTAAATGACAAAAGTTAATTAGTTTGTAGCTTCTCTGAACACCGCTTGTCAGATCTTTATCAGTATTTTCTTCTGGTGCCAAACCTCGGTGCGCCTGCCATCCGGTGTGACTAGTTAGGTATAAATATGTATGTGACTTGGACTGGAGAAATGAGGCTTATTCGTTTTGCGATCAGTGTAGATCCAGATCAGCCATTGCATCCGCACAGGCTGATCAGGATCTGCACTGTTCGCCATTCCGTCAAAGAAAGACCAGCTATCCTTCTAACAAGCAATTTTGATCGTTATTAGGCAACAGAAGTGTGCTATTTGATCAGGAACTACGCTGGCCACAACTCACATAAGCCCCATTTCTCTAGACACATCCACATACATGGATTGCACTGCCACCTGCGCTAATTTTGCCAATAGTTGTCAATTGTTTTCTTGAAGAATGCTTGAATAGTTTGCTTGAAATCCAGCACTGAAGCAGCTTGACAATCACATTTCTTGATTGCGAGTTGCGATTACCAGTAGATGCCCATAAACATTGGCATCACGGGGCCGTTTCACTAAACTTCGTACGACTAAAATGTTCGTAAGTGCAAAATTATGGTAGTCTGCACATTTCGTATTAACAATGTTTTCTTGTAAACAATTATTGGATTTCCATTTATTGAGCATACAATGCATATGCAGGCTATGTTGATAAATGTTAATCCATCAATGATTGAAATTTCCAAACGATACTAAATTCGCACTTACGAACATTGTAGTCGAACAAAGTTTAGTGAAACGGCCCCCTGAACAAGACTAACGCAGGCGATTGTGTAATAGGCATCAACATTGGTACATAAAGTTCTGTATTTGTTAATATTTCCCATGTTATCAACGTGTTTGAACATATATTGGCAATGTCAACTCGTACACGTAATCAAGCAACTGGATTTGCTGAGCCTGGACCCGTTTCACTAAACATCGTACGACTAAAATGTTCGTAAGTGCAAATTTAGGATCATCTGGAAATTTCAATTTATGGATTTACATTTATTGAGCATAGGCTGCATATGCAGCCTATGCTCAATAAATGTAAATCCAATCATTGTTTACAATACAACAGTGTTAATGTGAAATTTACAGACTATAATAATTTTGCACTTACGAACATTTTAGTCGTACCAAGTTTAGTGAAACGGCCCCCAGCCAGTCAAGTTGCTTGGTTGCTTGATATCAATCACACAAGTATACAATTATCGTGAGGTCAATACGTGGTTGAATCTACCCGATAAACGTGATATCGACCGCGGAAGCAGTCCGAGGTCGATATCACTTTTATCGGGTCGATAAAACCCCGTATCGACCGATACGACAAGGTGATGCTTGTTTTATTATCAATTGAGAAATTCCCACATGTACCCCCTTTTCAATAATATAGCATAAATATCTAAATATTTAAGCTGAGGACATTACGATTAATCTTGCTTTACGCCATTTTGGCGCAATTCATAATCATCATGTTCAGCGACGTTGCTGGTGAAGTGCTTGATATGCTTGATATGATTAGCAACTCCCTGGATGACCAAATGCAGCTCATGAAGACGCGGTTGCTGCGCCATATTTGATCAAAATCCGTTTCATATTAAGGAAAATATTAAATAATACTTACTTAGGAGTGGGCAAGATTTCAACACTGTCAGCCACTGTTGTTGTTGTTATAACCACATGATCATGCACCATGCATATACTCATGTTGAGAAAAATATAGTGGGTACTGTTTGTTCAATTGATATAGCTCTAGCATAGACGATATTTATGGAACGCCAAATCAACATAAGCTCAAATAAGTAATGCTAGCTCTAAATTATTAGAGCTAGCATTAAATATTTAGAACTAGCTTATGTAGATTCGGCGTTCCATATATATTCCCCATGTAAATGATTATGTCTACCAAACGTAGACGGGCAATATAAATCGCCGAACATAACTACTATACCAAAACCACCATTACCAAGGTGTATGATCACGTGGTACTAACAAAAACAACAAGTACTGAAATTTCCAGAATCCATCTGATTCAAAGTACGTATTCTTTTATAGTGTCCTTATTACGTAACGGATTTTTATGAAATATGGCGCATCAAACGCGTCTTGTTAATCTGCATTTGGTGGTCTCTGTATTTTCGCCCAAACTTCTGTCGTTTTTTGCGAAGAATCGATTTCCGTGTCTACCGACACGGAAATCGATTCTTCGCAAAAACGACAGAAGTATGTGCCAAACTCCATGGTCCACCAAATGCAGCTCATGAAGACGCGTTTGCTGCGCCATATTTCATAAAAATCCGTTGCATATTAAGGAAAATATCAAATAATACTTACTTTGGAGTGGGCGACGTTGTTGTTGTTGGAACCACGTGATCATGCACCTTGATTACAATACCAATGGAATCCAAAAATCCCCATATAGTACAGTACACTAGGGTCAGTGTACTGAATATGTAACCACCACCCCCTATCTATGCTGGAATGCATTTTAATTTTGAAATTAAATACCGCGAAATTTCACACGAAAACTTCGGTATTCACATTTAAGTTATTGCATTGTTAATTTTGATTAATGTATATTTGTGGCGGAAATGTGTACGCTTCGCCGCGAATTTCTGCGGTGGGCGCCAATTAACATACCGCGACTATGGAGATCATGTAACGCTGCTGTATTGGAAGTCAACCTGAAACCTTGCCTCCAAAGTTATCTGTTATCACATTACATGTTGAGGTTGCAGATTTTTTCGAACGAAAACTAAAAAACAAAAATCTTAATTATGCGCAGAAGTATATGTTGTTACCACTCATTAGAACCGTCTCTTCAAGACGGTTTAACTGAGTGGTAGCAACACATATCGAAAATATGTCAAATTGAGCCTGAGCTGGGCTACAGTGCAGGTTCAGACAATAAAATTGCTTTCTAAATACCGAGTAGAACGTTTCGTGGCTATATATTATCGTATACCCGTTACATAATTCCTGACAAATCGCCTAGGTGTTCATCTGGGGGTTGTTTCACTAAACTTCGTACGACTACAATGTTCGTAAATGCAAATTTCGGATCGTCTGTAAATTTCAATTGATGGATTTACATTTATTGAACATAGGCTGCATATACAGCCTATGCTCAATAAATGTAAATCCGATAATTGTTTACAAGAAAACAATGTTAATGTGAAATTTGCAGACTATCAGAATGTTGCACTTACGAACATTTTAGTCGTACGAAGTTTAGTGAAAGTGGCCCCTGACTACTTCGATGTGTACACAGCTATATACACCGACTGAGAAAATGTACATGCACCTTACACTGGTTCTTGAAGAACGGTTCATATGTCGGTGTTTTATGGGTTATTTCGGTATCTCTGGTGGTTTGGGTGCATTGTTACAAACATAAATTTACGTCACCTCCCGCGAGTTACATGTATTAGTACGAATTTACAAGGTGAGAAACGGGGCTTATACCCGCGTACGTTTTTAACCAATAAAACCATTATTTGTTAACCAATAAAAATAAAATCAGTACCAAAGTGTTTTTCATGTACATGAACCTTGATGGATTTACATTTATTGAGCATAGGCTGCATATGCAGCCTATGCTCAATAAATGTAAATCCAAACTTCGACAATGCAAGTCAAACATGTATATATCGTCTGAAAAACGTAAAATATTCTCGGTTAGATGGTCGAGCTCTCAAAGCGGGGAAATTTGGTTACACATCCTTATATAGACGTGTAAACCTCTTTACATCGCGACGCTCATTGTCTGACATACATATGCATCGGACAATATAGCAACATTTATTTTCTGATAACTGTTTGCATACACTATCCAAAAATGTGTAATTTAGTAATATAAAAACAATCATAACAAAGTATCTCTCAAACACCCACTCATATGCAGCAGCATTATTGACAATAATTCAGCAAATGCATATTGTTTTCACTTTCTGACACCGACTACATTGGCTGACATACATGTGTCATCTAATAATAGCGTGACGTAGTTGATTTTGACACTTCGCGGGAAATGGCTACCCAATAAAATGGCGTGCCACGCGTGTAATCTCCACTTGGAGGGCTCGTTGGAAAATCGCGTGCATGATCACGTGGTTACAACAACAACAAGTCGTACACTCCAAAGTAAGTATTATTTGATAGTTTCCTTAATATGCAACGGATTTTGATGAAATATGGTGCAACAAACGCGTCTTCATGAGCTGCATTTCGTGGTCTATGGAGTTTGGCACAGACTTATGTCGATTCTTCGCAAAAACGACAGAAGTTTGGGCGTAAATACAGAGACCACAAAATGCAGCTTAACAAGACGCGTTTGATGCGCCATATTTCATCAAAATCCGTTACGTAATAAGGACACTATAAAAGAATACGTACTTTGAATCGGTACGTGTTGTTGTTGTTAGTACCACGTGATCATACACCTTGGTATCTATCGGCATCAGCAAATTGATACAATTATATCTCCTGAATCGATACAACCCGAATTTGGAGTTTGTGGTTGAAAATTGATGATATAATCGGTGTGAAAGCAACGCATGGTGGAAATTTTATTGGCCAAATATTGAAAAAGCTTTCTTGCCTTTGGGTATTTTAGCAGCACGAAAGGGGCCCGAAAAGTCGGAACGTGAATGAAAAGATAATTGACGATTTATGTCGAATGTAATGATTGAGCATTAGTAGTTGCAGAAAACTATGTTTAACAGATTATCCAAAACCAACGAAATCCACCCAAATCTACAAAAAATACACCCAAATACCCATATGACACCATTATTCTGATCATCCATCTGTTCACCTGTGGTACTTTACACCATTTCCAACGAACGCTGTTCCTGGAATCCTGCATACTTGCGCGGCGTCATCAAGTTCGAATAATATTGCTGATGGCAATAATTATACCTGAGAAACTGAATTGCGAACAGCGCATGCTCTCCTGCCGCTTGATTCCCATCTTAAATGCAAGATACCTTTATGTAGGACGGTGCACCTTGGGACTTTGACCAATGACCGTTATGGACCAGATGTCGACATCAACGTGTATACGTGATATTCTGTCAGTCCCAGAGAGCGCATGTGGCGCGGTGCATCCTGGAACTTTGACCAGTGACCGATATGTACCAGTTGTCGACATCAACGTGTATGCGCGATATTTTGTCATCCCCAGAGCTGCGGATTGGTAGGTCTGTCAACTTACATGCCAATTCTACTGACACTTATAATGAAAATTTATTATTGTTAAGTACTGAATGTGAGAACTAAGTCAGCTCTGTTTTTGTTTGCCCGAAATGCCGTAGGACTAATACCAGTGATAAATGCGTAGCAGTTGTTGGTGGCTCCCAGTTTGTGAACAGCATAGCCCCAGATCAGACTGCGCGTATGCGCAGGCTGATCTGGGGCTATGCTGGCTGCACACGTCGTCAGGTACATTGAAATGTGATGCCGTGACGTCAGGTGCTTTCAGAATTGACATACCGCCACTGACAATTGTTGCCTGTTTCTACTTGAGAATTACAAGTTCTGTCAGTGGTTATACGTTTGTTAATATCACTCACTCTGCATGTGATTCATCAAGTCTAAGTAGGCTATCTCCAACCCATTGTGCGCAATCTGCCAGGCGGTTATTTTGCAATAATTCCAATTGAAAAATTGTAGGATATCTCCAACACGTGCGCAATCAGTCAGGCGGTTATTTTGCAATAATTCCAACTGCAAAAGGGCTATCTCCAACCCATTGTGCGCAATCTGCCAGGCGGTTATTTTGCAATAATTCCAACTGCAAAAGGGCTATCTCCAACCTATTGTGCGCAATCTGCCAGGCGATTATTTTGCAATAATTCCTACTGCAAAAGGGCTATCTCCAACCCATTGTGCGCAATCTGTCGGGCGGTTATTTTGCAATAATTCCAACTACAAAAGGGTTTCACAATTTGGAGCAGTTTCATTTGCCGCGAGTTATGATTTGGGTTTTTATGTTGAAACAACATATTTTTATTTATTTAAAACATTGTTGCATTGAATTATTAAATTAATATAACACTATTTTGTAAATGCGCCTTACAGTTCAAATATATCGAACGTAAATTCCATTGTATATAACGATTGCTTTTATATATACTTATGGACAAAAGTCCGTTGTCAATTACTCTCTTTTGTTAGAAAAGCTGTACCACATCTGTAAAACATATATAGTAAATAGTATTTATGATGTAGCGGTTTCATAAAGAGCTTCTTTCAGTTCGTGATGTACTGAAACGTATAATTCGTAGAATACTTTTCTGATTTTAATGATATACATGAGTCAATATGCTGTGCAAATAAGGTATTTACACGTACCCTCCGTGTCCGAAGAAAATACAAAGAGTTTTGAAGTTAATCAACTAAAATGTGGTGTTCTGTGGATATAAATTATAATGGTATTGACAACTTAGATTTATATAGATTTGTATAAAGCTGAAAACACATTATTGAATATTTAACACGTCGCCTGAAATATAGTGCCGTTAACAAGTTGGGCATACAACATGCTCCAGTTGGTACTGCAGCCTGTCGCTGTTCTGCTGATTCAGAGGTTGTAATGTGCTTTGTGGCGACGCCCACATCCATGGCACACGTCGATATAGGAGTGTGAATATATTGTGTACTTTGATAATCTGCTCCATTCAAACAACAGCAGCCATGTAGGCTGCTGTTGTTTGAATGGAGCAGATTATCAAAGTACCGAAAGTACTGCATAAATGCTCAAATTGCATGATATGTCCAACGGAAATGTAACAATAATGTGGCAATCGGGAATTACATGTACTTGAATTAGTAGGCCGCGGGTTCAACCAGTTCCCTCGTGCCACGGCAATTGTTTACCTACGGCCTGACATGGTCGAACCGTATATTGCACGAGTCATACACCGCTTGTTTTGATGCATCTATTAACGGAAAGGAGAAAGAAACCTATGTTAACCCATTACATTCGGAATACACCTTTACGAGAATGAAATATTATAAATATTGCATTTTTCTTATTTCTCAATGAAAGTATATGTTGTGACCACTCATTCGACGAGACGGTTCAATGGTGGTCACGACATATACTTCTGAACAAACATAACGAAAATATTTAGATTGTTTCACAATTAAAATGGCATATCCTCAGCATGAAATGGGATAACCATTTGAGACAAGCCATGTGATTGTGTACGTACGATATTTCATGAAAAACATGAACATTGAAACAGTGGAACCTCTCTAAACAGAACATCATTGCGACATCGGTGTGTTAAATTATATTGTGACCAATTTCACTGTGAAATATCGGTGATTTTGATCAGTGTTCATGATTGCAATGCAAACATGCATGTGCTTCAGTGCTCTTACATCGGAATTACATTTGTGCAGTGGAACCTCTCTAAACCGGACACACTGGGGACCTCCCAGGGTGTCCGGTTTAAAAAGGTTCCACTGTACCAAACATACGCTATATTCCGTAAGGTTGACCCAATTTGCTCTGAGCATTTCGTTAACTATCAACCTCATTAAAACACACAGTTGTAAATATGTAAACAAAATCATATACATGTTCTTGTATGTCTCATTTATCACTTCTTTGATAGCTTTTCGTGTTTTGTAACTGCATTTACACAGCACATGTGTAATATATTGACATGCGGATGTGATAACACAGTTATATAGATCACGTTCGTCCGCATGTACGATCGATAATCCGCTCGCTAAAGCTCGCGGATTATCGCCTCGTACATGCGGACGAACCGTGATCTAACTGTGGTTTAAGAACTATATAAACCAGACCAGTCATCACAGAGTCTACAACGGTCAACGAACGAGGAAACTATACATCCGTATCAAACTGAATGAATGTGATAGCTGATCCGGCTCTACACTGGTCGTTGAACGAATAAGCCCCGTTGTGTCTTGTCTGGTTACGATTATCGTCCCTGAAATGATCAATGTCAGTAGGCGGCTTTCATCGAACATTTCGCGTGCGTTTCCCATTTCTCATATAATTATGGAGTATGTTGAACATGTTGTTGGCAATGTGGCTGATATCGGCAAAAGTCTGTCAGGCAGTCGGATGAAAACAACTGATACATTCTGTTATAAATTGAGGACAAGATATACTCACCTGGGGCCCGTTTCACTAAACTTCACTAAATTCAATTGATGGATTTACATTTATTGAGCATAGGCTGCATAAGCAGCCTATGCTCAATAAATGTAAATACAATAATTGTTTACAAGAAAACAGTGTTGATGTGCAATTGACAGACTATCATCATTTTGCACTTACGAACATTTTAGTCTAACGAAGTTTAGTGAATTGCCCCCAGTTTCGTGCACTTTCCTCGTTGTAAAAATGTCACTGATATTTTACTATTATGTATTATGTAATGCAAAATTACAAAACCAAGCCAGGAGATCCATGTTAAGGGCCCGTTGGACACATGCTCATCATAGGATTTATACATAACTGCTTCCTAAATGTGATGGGATATATGTATATCATATATGTGAACATCGTCTAGTTACTGTATCCTATACGGCACATGGAGTGGCCAAATCGGCCATCTTTGTGTGTTCCAGCCGTTAGCCAGTTTCACATCTTGTGGCGTTTGACACCGAACTAAAGAATCAAAGTAGAAAATATGCTCTAATGTAGCTAATGATATGTAAACAGATCATGACAATAGGCTTCTATCAATTATATTGGAATTCGATCAAATGAAATGGTACGATTGGTTGATGCGTACATTTATTATATACATACTGTCGTTTCCCATTGAAACCATCGACAGTGCCAGAACTACGTTTCACCTCGCACAATAGTTCCATCGAAATCACCACTAATTCGTTTATTTTGTATATACACATGTATGTTGTGGCGCATACAAATTGCGAGTGATTTACGCATATAATAAAAATATTATTTGATTTGTATGTGGATATATGCCACTCGTTCCGCTATTTGGCCATTTGCAGTGCATGAAGCGAAAAACGACATATAAAATACTATCTGAGACATAATCTGAGACACATGGCCTTTAGTGCAAGTTTGCAGTTCATATGTAATGCTTTGTATTCGAGCGCTAGCGAATAATTATACAATCAACATCAAAAGTTGAGGTCTTCCAGCTTTTATGCAAATGAGCTAATGTCGGTCGTAGCACATATTTTGCGGTTTGAACTTTTTAAAAACACGGGTCTTACGCCTTAAAAAATACTTAACTTAGCTTGATCGCCTTGTCAGTGTGATAAATGTTGTGTTGTGCTTACTTTATATTATTGCACATGTTTCCGTAGTCTAAGGTAATCTAAGGGTGCGACGATGAACCGCATACTCGATTATTCGCGATTCGTAACTCCATGGTTCGGTGCACGAATACAATCTTGCGCTTTTCCAAAAAATATTTTAACTGGTTGTTGCTGCTGCTGTGAAATTCCCGCGCTTTCTTTTTTCGCAAAAACGCTTTCAACTCTAAAACTTATTATTAGTCATTGTGTCATCCACAAACACATACTGCAAAGAATTTCAGGACGTTCAGTCCTTTGACCAGTTCTGTCAGCATACTTTGGGTACGTCCCTTGTGATCCGCCGTCTGAGAAAATGCCCCCTAGGTCACGTGATGACAGTGTATATGTGTATATCCTACTCTTAATGTGTTCGTATAATCAGAGTTTGGTTGAAGCTGCTATTCATGGACACACGCAATGTTCGCTTGATATATTGACGACCAGCGTAGTCCCTGGTCAGACTGCGCGGATGCGCAGGCTGATCTGGGGATACGCTGGTCGCACACTTCTTACTGTACATTTTCGCAGTCGGAGGCCCAAGTTTGCAACCAAAAAAAAAACAACAACACAAAAAAACGATAGAATACGAAATGGGGCGTTAAATAGCAATGGTGATTTATTATGACACGGAAGACAAGCTTATTAAATAGGAAGGCAAAAACGTGGATAGTGCAAAGGATTATCCCCTGCCGCATTGCCAGTACCTATGGAACCTCAACCATGGTGCGTGTTCGGAAAAATAAATACATTAGCTACAGCCAGCCAGCCAGCCAGTAGGATAGTACGTAGCCGATAACTTTAACGCAAATCTCAGATGAACGGACGGACGGACGGACGGACGGATCCGTCCGGACGGACGGACGGACGCAGATGGACAGGGTGTCGACAATATGTACCCTGGGCATAACACTGGTAGAGACTGTACTGAAAGAAGTTATATCCCAAGGAGAACTACGCATAAATGTATGAATGTCACTACCCGTTATGCATACATCTTGTACACAACCGCCTGCATTAATCTTGATACGATGATTAACGTATTTGATTGTATGACCCTGGGCTGTAGCACAGCTCAGGCTCAGCCAATAAAGCTGCTTGGTTTCAAGCACAATATTTAAGTATTTTGAAATAAAGAATTTGACAAATATTGGAAAGATTATCACAGGCGATAGTGTAAGCATTGTACGGGCTGGCATTGCTGATGTGTCTCCTGCCAAAACTCTGTATATTTTCTATTCCTTCTTGTAAAACTTTAAGATTGTAATCAGGACATTTTAACACGTTCCCACGCCATGTGCTTTGGAAATTCTGGGCGTTTGTTTTTTAAATAAATGTTCATGTAACCACGTGCACCGTATACATGCATGCATGTAGCTTGCTTTTTAAATTGCCGACGACAACAGGGGGGGGGGGGGGGGCCGTTTCACTAAACATCGTACGACAAAAATGTTCGTAAGTGCAAAACTATGAATAATTATAAATTTCACATTAACATCGTTTTATTGTAAACAATTAATGGATTTACATTTATTGAACATATGCTGCATATGCAGCCTATGTTCAATAAATGTAAATCCATCAATTGAAATTTCCAGACGATCCTAAATTTGCACTTACGAACATTTTAGTCGTACGAAGTTTGGTGAAACGTCCCCCTAATTCTTAGTACTGGTGATGTCATACAAATGACGTTCACAAAAGTATAATAATGCCCTGTAACGGTGAATGAATGTTTATTTTGCCCAAAGATGTCATATGTAAAGAACAGACTAAAAAACTATGTCTCTCTATATTACAACCTGGGATGTGGAAGTTCAGGTTTATATAAGTCTATAAATATGTAACCAAATGTATTCCACCAAATTTAAAAATACGAGTGC
Source organism: Conchocele bisecta (assembly GCA_029237695.1). Lineage (NCBI taxonomy): Eukaryota > Metazoa > Mollusca > Bivalvia > Lucinida > Thyasiridae > Conchocele > Conchocele bisecta. Next base: position 35,486,136 of record CM055265.1, on the reverse strand, counting down.
CTTCTATACCATTTACATGTTTTTGTTTTTTTTATGCTTATATTTAACGGCGGCACTGGCTCTAGGACCTTGCATGCCGTCTCCCAAGAATGGGAGAAAGAACGGAGGTAGAGATTTTTTGAGAGAAGCCGGTAATTCGTATTTACAGAGCAATTACGAATTATCGGTACCCATTTACAGCTGGGTGAACTGGAGCAGTGTGGATAAAGTGTCTTGCTCAAGGACACAACGCACGCCGCTAGTCAGGCTCGAACCCACGACCCTTGGATCAGTAGTCCGACACACTAACCATTACGCCACGGCGCTCCACCATTATGCACATATATACTCATTTTAGTAATATTTAATTTACTGCTAGAGACATGCAATGTGGATATATGCAAATGAGGCAGGACATTTTAAAAATATTTATATCAATTAAATGCGTCACCTGAATAAATATTTATATCGACATATACATGTAATAAAGTATGTTCATTTCACATCACTCTGGAAATATATTATATTTGCAATTTTTGTAATAATATACGACACTGTTTTTGAACGTAGGTAAACCTTCATTGTATCCATCAATCTATTTATGTGTGAGTTATGAGGGACCGTAGCTAGTTATTTCCCTTTGCAAATCTATTTATAGAGATCCTGTCCTATACTGTATCTCAGCGTTTATTTCTTACTGTAAAACACAAAAGAAATGAGTTTTGCCAACAGAGTAGACCCAGATCAGATTGCACATATGTGCAGTCTGATCTGAGTCTACACTGATTGCAATAACATTAATAAAGAGGTGAGAAGCTGAAAGAAGCAAATTTCTGGAGATTTCTTTCAGAGCGAACCTAGGGGGTCCAGGTGTATGTCCACTGGAAATATTTTTAAAACGAGAATGTCTGAAACGCACTCTGCTGCATTCTGAGGCATCTAATTCTTATTTTAATGACTGAAATTTCTTCTTATTTTTAAGGATGAAATACACCCTGAAACTTACCAATATTCAATCAAAATTATTATCAATTTTCAATATTATTAATTAACCAAGGACCTTAATTCCACCTTAATACAGCTGAGCTCAATTTGGTGACGCTGTATAATCTTCGATCCATCTGTTTCGAAAGCGATGGTATGGATTGCACGATACTTTTCGGGAGTTTTTATTACATTTTCGGGAGACCGGGAGATAGATGAACCTTTATTTCTGGAGACTCTCGGAAATTCCGGGAGACTTGGCATGTCTGTGAAAATATGAATCTGGCAACTAATGAATTCCCAGATCAGATTGCGTAGACATGTATGATGATTGCAATCAACATTAGTCGAAATCACTATAATGACTCATTTTCACAATACATCATGCTATATTCGCTCTTTTAATATAGGAATGAATGGAAGGCCTCGTCCAGTATTCCCGCGACTTTTCCAAGTTTATATCCCCGATAAATTCAACAAAAATGCCATTCATTCCTTATAATTCGAGCATTTGAAATAAATTCATCAAGAAAATGTATTTATTTTCCGTTTTCTTAAGAATTATTTTAACTGCGCCTCACGGTTACGGAAAGTAGTTCGGCATGGGAGTTTACTGGGATATACATTTTGGACACAGACTTGCTACGGGCCAATCAAATGTTAGGGAATTGTGTAAATATGTTTGTGCTGGAATTATCAAGCGATAATGCCCTAAACTACACGATTTGGACCGGATTTCTATAAATAAAGTCAACGGGAGGTAACTAGCTACGATCGCTCATAAGATACTCGGTCAGGTATCTTTCCGAGAAGTGGTAAATAGTGACTAGTGGACTGGTCAACGCGGCGGAATAATACTAAATGGGGCGTATGTCCTTGGCGACCATTGTATACCCACTAGCCTGCGCATTACCTCTGGGTACAAAATGGCATGGCGTGTCTCATATGTGGCTGTCAGTGGAGAATATGGGTTTATGACTGATCAGGGTCTGTACTATACGTCATTCAATCACTGAAGGACCCACCATTATTTTAACAAACATTTAGATTATTTTCAGATTATATTGGTGAGCTAGCAGATCAGACGATGGACGGGTCATAAACCCATGTTCTCCACTGACAGCCACATAATAAATTATGAGACACGCCATGCCATGTTGCACCCAGGGGCGGATCCAGGATGTCAGGTTAGGGGGCGGAATGCGGGACTTCTTAATTGAAATAGTTTACTATACATGTATTTTCGAACTAGCACCGTTTGTTCGTCGACCAAGCGGAGCTGGGGAGACTGCTAGATGGGTCCGGCGGTATGCCCTCCGAAATGTTGTTGATATCTACACCCCATTTTGCTGCGTTATGGCGCATTTTAGAGCAAAACTCGACAAATTTTAGGGGGGGGGGGGGGCGCGCACCGGATTTTCCTCTACGTGAATCCGCCCTTGGTACAACATTTGCGATTTTTCATAAAACATATTTACAGAAAATGTGATATTTTCCGTAAATGACGTCAAAAGATATGCGGAAAAATATTCCGCAATTGCTATGACAAATGAGATATCGCATAATATGCTTAGGTACAAAATCGCACGGCGTGTCTCATATTAGGCAGACAAAAATGGGACTTCAGGTATTTTTTGTGAATAATATAATGATCTGATTTTTTTGCTAGCACATTCCTTTAGCTGCCTGCTAATGGTCAATATTGTTTGTCAGTAGCGTAACATATGTTTCACGACAATATTGCCAGCATTGCATACTCTAATACGCAGAGTTATCTGGGTCTACACTTGTCACAAATTCCATATGACCCTTTTCCCGTTTCTCAATCACATTCGCATATGTGTATACTATAAATGTTTAACGACACTAAATCCACAGATATTCATGCGCGGTGTACAGTGGAACCTCTCCAAACCTGGGTCCCCAGGGTGTCTGGTTTGGAGATGTTCCACTGTAAATCAGACATGTGAGCACTCCATGTAATCAGAGGCACATAACAGCGAAACATATCTAAGTTAAACGTCTATTTTCCTGAGTGTCCGGTTTAGAGGGATTGCACTGTATATTCAGTAAGTAGTACGGTAAAGAAAATAATCCCGATGTTTTAGGCCATATACACTGTTTACTTGCATAATCTGGCCAATCGATGTACTAATCTACTTCAAACGCATGTTAAAAAAGCTTTGACACCTATTTTCAAGCATAATCTATTGCTTACCCCCCGAAGATTCGTGTTTTCGATCCACCACCAGGATGGTCACATGAGTTTTATTTTATCTTCATTTACAATAATCAGACCTGTATTTTAATTTATGTAGATCCAGAGCGAAATAGGTGCAGATTATAATAAAGTAAATCCTATACCATCCATACTAAAAAGGAAACTTAGCAGCGAATAGTCGAATTTGTTGTAAATTGTTAGGTTATATGTGGCTGTGACTGGAGAAATGGGACGTATGTGTTATGCGACCAGTGTATCCCCAGCATCCGCGCAGTCTGATCAGGCTCTGCACTGGTCACCTTTCAGTCAATGAAACACCCATCTTGCGTCTAACAAACGTCACATGTAGTTATCAGGCTGTAGAAGTGTGCTATTAGATCAGGAGCTACACTGGCCACAAATGCCTTAAGCCTCATTTATCCAGCCACACCCGCATATCTATGAACAATCAATTGTGGCGGCCCACGTGAAATGCACAGCCTACCCGGTCAAGGTGCATGATCACGTGGTTACAACAACAATAATGAAAAGTCATGCAGAGCATGATGTTATTAGCCGATCAAATCAAGGTTCAATATATGTCCACATTTTAGTAGTTACAGAATCTCAGGGAAAAGTGAGAGAAGTGTTGATTTCCTCCCCAACCAAATTCTCCCAGTTATATTTAGCTATCATTAATATCTGATCATAGCAATACTTATGGTAGTCAAATATAAACAATATTATTCCAGTTTAAAGAATTAACCTTTGAATATAGGTGAAGGCGCTTAGCATTACACAAATATGTAGCAAGTCAACCGAAATCTCATAAATACCCGATTTTTGGCGGCCATCTTGAAAATATGATAATTATATACTGAATATTAGTGTAGTTTACGTAAATTCTTTAATATATCCATCAGAAATGTTTTTTTAACAACTTACACCAATTTTCCAAGTTAAGGACCATGACCTCATATATTGGCAATTTTCGACTTCCGTCAAGCATAAAGTTCAATGACCTTGAAATGACCTTCAACTTGGTTTAAAAAATGGCACCCGGATTTTTTGGAAACCTTATACATTCAAGTTTATAAAAAAACAGCGGGTGCCATAAATTAACACGAGGTGCCGGAATCTTATATATATACCTACAATTGCCCCTGGACTAGACGGCAAACCGCCTAACTTTCGTTTACCGAACTCTTGTAGATAAAACGATTATTTATAGCCAAATTGCAAACCGCCTAACTTTAGTTTACCGAACTGTTGTAGATAAAACGTTTATTTATAGACAAATTGCAAACTGCCTAACTTTAGTTTACCGAACTCTAGTAGTGAAAACGATTATTTATAGCCAAATTGTGTTATTTCGCTATATTTAAAGTTTTCAACAGAGATAATGGCCAAAAATGAAAAATTATCCGGTTGATGTAATTTGGAAGTGAAACAACAAATTTCGCGTTTGTAGATTACAGAATATAGGAGAAAAGGGTGGTTACAAACTTTTTCACAAACAAATGGATAACCAATATATAGCCGATCTATAAATAGATCGGCTAATAACACTTACTGAAATTTCCAGAAACGCCTCCGATTCAAAGTACGTATTCTTTTATATTGTCCATACAATTATTATGTAACGGATTTTTATGAAATATGGCGCATCAAACGCGTCTTGTGCATTTGATGGTCTCGGTACTTTGACCCAAACGTCTGTCGTTTGTGCGAATAATTGATTTCCGTGTATACAGACGATTTCCGTGTTCACTGATTCTTCGCAAAAATGACATAAGTATGTGCCGAAGTCCCGAGACCACCAAATGCAGCTCATGAAGACGCGGTTGCAGGCTGCGCCATTTTTCGTCAAAATCAGTTGCATTTTACGGAAAATATAAAATAATACTTACTTTGGAGTGGGCGCGTTTTCAACACTTTCAGCCATTGTTTTTGTTATTGTAACCACGTGATCATGCACCTACCTGGTGCAGAGATAGGAACCAAATGGAAGGTGGCAATATGCAGCTTTTACTGGGGAAATGGGGCTTATGGCATTTGTGACAAATGTAGCTCTTGATCATAATATCACACTCCGGTAGGCTAGAAACATGACGGGTGTTTTATTGATGTAATAGTGAACAGTGCATATCCTGATCAGACTGTGCGGATGCACAATCTGATCAGGATCTACACTGGTCGCAAAACCCATAAATCCCATTTCTCCAGTCACAGCCACATTTAACCGATCTTGACATGCAGATAATAAAGAGTGAGACGAATCAGACAGCGCCAGGGGGTGGCTGACCTCCCCTGGACCTCCGCTACGATACACGTCAGACTGGTCAGCTAGAAATTACACAACTGCCTGCGTTAATCCTGTCCAGAGTATCAACGTTTCTGACCATCTATTGGGACTACGCTGGTCGCAAATACAGTAGGTACATTTTGTCATCCGGTGAGCCATTTGCAATATAATTATCCCCTCGCCGATAGGCAAGAGGTGATATAGCGTTAGTCCATGTACGTACGTACGTGCGTGCGTACGTACGTACGTTAGTAACATCTTTCATTTGTCAATAACTCATGAACCACTCCACCGATTTTGATAATATTCGGCCACAATGTGTGTCTATGGATGCTGCTTTGTTTTGCATACGACTCACGTACGACCGCCCAAGGTCAAGGTCACTGAGGACTTTATATGTTTATTAAGGCTGCCAGCGAGGGGATTAGCTTCGTTTAATGATGCCAGTTCTTGTTTCATTATGAATTACGGTAGTTGTACTCTTTATGTTCCCCCGTGCAAAGTCGATGTAAATCTAATAAAAATAATCTACTAATAAAGCAATAGACTTACATAAATAAACCATATGAATGTGATCAGTAACCCTTTATGCATATACTGCTGCCAATAAAAATGTACACACGCCTGAAAATTGCAGACAATAGACCACTTTTGATGTAACAGTAGCCGATTTCATCAAAATTGCAAAGTATACTTTTCTAGCAAAGTATACTTTGAGGGAGTAATCATTTATTTTTCCGGAAATGCATTATTTCATATAGAACGAACGACTGCATATATTTGATGATTAAAAATATGCAGAATCATTATACTGAATGTATTGCATTATCACAGCCAAAATGGCTGTGATAATGTAATAAATTCAGTATAATAAAAATTAATAAATTTATCCTTAAATTGAAAATTTCTCCCTCAAAGTATACTTTCATAGATAAGTATACTTTGCAATGTTGGTGAAATAGGCTACTGGTGTGCACAAGCCAACTTATACATGTAAAACACCTACATGTGCTTATTATTTTCTAACTACATGTACAGCATATACCAAGTGATTTCCTTGATGGCAGCATCTATGAATTATCTAGGGACATGTATGAAATACATAGTGAAGAAGACAAAATGTTGCAATTAGTGGTGGGTGTATCTGTACTTTTATTGGACTATTATTGGTGTCATGCAATGACAATCGGTTTATGAGTAGGTTTTTTTATTACATTTCCATAGACTTTAAACGGGGCCACAATAAGGGTACAACAACCTGAACGTTTTACGCCCTCGTTTGTTGATCCGATGCCTCACTTCGTCAATCTTACCTTACATCTAACCATTACACTCTCAACGAAATGGTTCCCTTATCTCTGAGGATGTTCGTGTTCATTTGCTACGATCATATCTTACCGATAATTTACGCCGGGAACCACCCATTCGGCATTGTGTGAATACAGCACCGCGTTTGTTTTATTTGAATATTTATTTCCTATTTACTGAATTGTACGGAAGCACTGGAGGGACATTTTGACTTGCCACTTGTGACTTGCCACTTATTACTTGCGACTTACTATTTACGACTTGTGACTTACGACTTACTACTTATTACTTGCGACTTATTACTTGCGACTTGCTACTTACGACTTGTGACTTACTACTTGCGACTTGCTATTTACTACTTACGACTTGTGACTTACTACTTGCGACTTGCGACTTACTACTTACGACTTGTGACTTACTACTTACGACTTGCGACTTGTGGCTTGCTACTTCTTACTTACTACTTGCGACTGCGAACACGTGCTACGTTTTGGCGCGAAATTACACAAGATGGCGGCTGAAAACTCGGACTCTGTGGTAAGTTTACAATTAAAGTACAATGTATATCAATTCATATTAGTATATTTCCGGCCCGTTATTGACGAGTGGTAGTTTAAAAGTCAGTTTCTGATGTATGTGTGCTATTTTTTCACTGCAGCTATTTGATAACTCAGATATTTAGGCTACTGATATATCTGCTTTACTATTCTAGTATTTAGAATCTCATACTTTCAATAGTTTATAACGAAACAGTGCAGTTGACGCGCACTGCATATGCCTAAATGTTTTGGACTCCTGTTGCCAGGAGCAGACCGTAGCCAAGGGGATCCAGGTTCGATTCTCGGCCAGGTCGTCAGTATTTCTGAGATACTCTGTATTTCCTGCTCTAATAGTCTAGGGCCTATCAATTATCCTTATGTTAATATTTTGACCCTAGACTAGTATTTTCTGATGGAGACTTTGAAAAGGCGGTCCCGTGTATACATCAGATTTGAAGGAAAGTCTGGGCAGTCCAGCACCTAGGCACGTTAAAGAACAAGAGGGGGTTATTCGAATAAGAGCTATGCCCACTGAGGCCAGTTTCCTTTGTATCCACCTTCTTTCTTTTTGGGAGACGACATACAAGGCCATCGAGCCAGTGCCGTCGTTAAATGCCGTCACCATCCATACATTCATTCTGCGTCCCACTCATGCTGCCACTGTGCCCCAAGGTCAAGGTCAAATGACTTAGAAGTTTGCATTCAAATCTGCGTAAGTTTTTAAATACCTTATATCTGCAGTCCTAGGTCACATTGACATTGATATTGATATGGTGGCCATCTTTGATTTCTCAAATTGCTCAAGGGTGACAACTCCACATCACCCGGGATATTGCTACATATGTCCTAACCAACAATAATCAGCGAAGACAAAAACATTAACAGAGAATTTGTTATCACCCTCTATTTCATCACCCTCTATTTTATCTACTCTATATATATTAATTCAATATATACCCCTGTGCCTCGGCGGGCTTGCCACAATGTGTGTCTAGTGATGGTGCTTCGTTTTGCATACCACCCATGTACAGTCAGTCGTTCAAGGTCGAGTTCACTGTGGACTTGCGTTCACCTTGATAGCTCACCGATATCATTGAAAATAGAAACCACCCAGCGGTCATAGTATCGTCATATATCTTCAATTAAACCACTTTACACAGGGCCATGGTGAAAACATATTTATTTATGTTGTTAATATTTAAAACAATTATATAATGCCCCTTTAAACATTTTTCAAGCCAACTATAACTATGATGGAAATAATAGACAGTTTGGAACATTTCTGACTTACATTAAAATGGGGATAATAGTTTCACGTGAGAGATACCGGCCCATTTGGGCCTCTTGTTTATTGTCAAGGGTGCCAGTGAGGGGATTAGCCTCGTAATAAAGATGCAAATATCTTCTTTGTTTCAGAGGGAAAAACGGTCGAAGACAAAGGTCAAAGGACGTAGTACATACAAATTGCACATTGGATGGCAGCATATTGATGACGCCAAGGGAATGCATGTACAAACAGGTGAAAGAAAAATTGTCAGGCGGAGTTAGATCAGTGCAATACGAGATTGATCATCCCATGAATATTCCACAGTTAATCGAACTGGGTCAAAAATTATTTTTTCCTAATGGAAACAATGATAGATATGGAAGCGTTGAAGAAATGGAAGTACACCTTGCCAATTACAGTGGTGGAAAAATTACTACTTTCACGGATATTGACAGTAACGTCTGCTCTCTTCAACAGTATTTAAAGTCTTTTGGACTCTTTTAATCTCAGTACCACATTTACCTTATGACAAACCACAAGAAAACTATGGCTATGTAAACTATCGATCCAACAATATACACAGCAGGAGTGTGTACTGCCACAGAAGTATCTACCAGTTCAAGAGCAACAGTACCGACTGTTACTGTTGATGGAAATATACCAAGAAACATAACAGTCAAATACAGAAAAGACAAATCTTCATTATACTCCAACGAACATATCACAGTCAGCTGCTATTCACGTGATGATTGTTTCAAACTCTCTGGTCAGCCCGATAAAACTGAATATGAGCCACCTCAATAGAAATTGACGATAAAACCTATTTTGAACAGACAGACGTAGGATTGTGCACTTATCCACAGTCAAATTTATCGGATAAAACTGGCATTGTACATGGGCCCAGAGAGATCAATGGATACGAAGCACAAATTAATTGAGAACATACACTAGTGCTGGGTGTGATAGTATCACGTCATCATGCTAAACCTACTAAGACATCATGCCCCCACTAAGACCCAGTTCAATGTCACATACTTGGTGTTGTCAATAACAATAACATCCTCTAACAAAGGCCCTTTTATAAATACTATCAAAGCAGTAAGTGGGGCATCCGTGTTCTACGAACACATTTTCCAGTTTCAAACTACTTGTGTCTCTGGGGAGGGGGATACACATGCGCTTGTCGACAAGCGTCCATTTCTAGTTGCAAACACACTTGTGGGTGGATGATCGGGAGCACGCGAAGGGTAATTTAACAATCGGGGTTCATTCTTACCGGAATGCCGACTTACATGGTTTGGCCCTCATGTACATATTCGGCCTCCGCATACTTGAGAGCTAAATTTATAAAGTATTATTGTAATAAGATTAGAGCTAAGTATACTACTTTTGGGGTTGGAGCTAAGTGACTTTGGTGTGGCATGGACCTGGTACTAGGTAAGGATATTTCAGAGCTGAATATATATTTTTTGTAAATATTGAGTTCTGATTTTGGGAAATTCCTTTTTATGGACAGGTTGAATACGGGATAGTCGAACCCGTTGGCCTTAGCTGTTGATAGGCCGTTAAACACCAATAATCAATCAATCAATCATGGAAAGTTTTATAATGTTCAGCATAATTATGCCTTTTGTTACTGTTTTTTGTCGAGCCCGCTTGCGGTAAGCGAGACATAGTGATCACAATGACGTCCGGGTGTCCGTGCGTCCGTCTGTGCATCCATCCGTGCGTGCGTGTGTGCGTGCGTCCGAATTATGCGTTAAAGTTTTTAAATGCTGTGTATCTCTGCAGTCCTAAGTCACACTGACTTGAAACTTCATATGCTTATTAGTCATTATCCATATATTCATTATGTGTCACACTCATGCAGCCCCTGTGCCCCAAGGTCAAGATGAAATGACTTAGAAGTTTGCGTTCAAATTTGCGTTAACGTTTTTAAATACCTTGTATCTCTGTAGTCCTAAGTCACATTGAATTGAAACTTCATATGCTTATTAGTCTTCATCCATATATTCATTCTGTGTCCCACTCATGCGGCACCTGTGCACCAAGGTCAATGTCAAATGACTTACAAGTTTGCATTCAACAGAAGTATCACCTTTTTAACTTAGCCATTTGTTGTACATTTTTCTATACAATTCCATATAGGGTACAGAGTTTGTGTACACAACTCCTCCGAAACTGTTCATTCGATCGTTCTGAAACTATACACACGTCTTCTGCACATATTGAAGATATGCACCCTGATGTGTTTATGCCGAAAAAGTATTTTGTAACAAAAATATCACCTTTTTAACTTAGCCATTTTCTTCATCCTTCGACCGATCTGCTTCATATTTCATATACACAATGATATAATGGTCCTCTACCGCCCTGTGCCAAATCCACGTGCCCCTGCCAAGCCCAGGGTCAAGGTCACATACTTGGTGCTTCAAAAACTTTAATGCTCAGGTAAATATCTTATAATTTCTCTTTCCATTCACGGATCAGCTTCATATTTCACATACACATTGCTCTAATGGTCCTCTACCACCCTGTACCAAATCCACGTTTCTCCAGCCCCCGCCAAGCACAGGGTCAAGGTCACATAATTGGTGATTCAAAAACCTTAACGCTCAGTTAAAAAAATATTTGGACTTGGAATTTGGCCTCATTTATTATCAAAGCAATATGTGGGGCATCCGTGTTCTATGAACACATTTTCTAGTTTCTTTATTTGTGTATACAATTGCATATAGGGTACCGAGTTTGTGTACACAACTCTCATGAAACCGTTCAGTCGATCGATCTGAAACTATATGCACGTCTTCTACACATATTGAAGATGTGCACCGAACAAATATTTTTTTTACAAAAATATCTCCTTTTTAACTTAGCCATTTTTTCTACATTTTTGTATCTAATTCTATATCATTTCTACTTTACACATCTCTGCCTAAATTAGTATACATGTTTAGCACAACGACATGAAGAAATAATGCTATAGAGTTTCAAATTCTCATTAATGTTTCTTGCCTTGGTGACAGCTTCACATTTCTGCATCTTCGCTGTCTGGCCCATATTCGACGGGCGTATCTTGTGACTTACGGCACTCATGTTACACACTTGTTAATAACCCGTTGGCCCGGCCTTACATGACCTTAGCTGTTGATAGGCCGTTAAACACCAATAAACAAACAAACAAATACGCACATGTTTGTTGGAATGCCATTCAAAACCAGCATACGGTGTTTAGCTTGTCTGCACAAAGTGCAGAAGAGCTTATGGCATACCCCCGGCGTCGGCGTCAACAAACTTAACGTTGGGGTAAATGTCTTATAACTTCTGTTTCTTTGCATGGAACACCCTGATATTTCATACACATATTCGTCAGATGACCCTCTATCACCCTGTAGCAATTGGGTGGTTGGTTGGGAGCACACGAAGGATAATGTAACGATCGGCGTTCATCCTTACCGGAATGCCGACATTACATGGTTTGGCCATCCTGTACATTTTTGGTCCCCTGCTACTTGAGAGCTAAATCCTATTATGCCCCAATAAAAAAGTGATACGATTAGAGCTAATCATATTACGTTAGGGGTGAGCTAAGTGACTCTGGTGTGACATGAACCTGGCACCAGGTCAGGATATTCTAATTTCAGGGCTGAATATATAGTTTATGTAAATATTGAGCTCTGATTTTGGGACAGGTTGAATACGGGATAGTCCAACACGTTGGCCAGGCCTTATATGACCTTAGCTGTTGATAGGCCGTTAAGCACCAATAAACAAACAAACAAACATCCTGTTGCAAATCCAAGACCCACCGCCCACCCCTTGCCAAGGTTAAGGTCATAAACTTAGTGCGTTAATAAACTTAACGTTGTGGTTTAATTGAAAATATATGACAATATTAGGACTGCTGGGTTGTTTCTATTTTCACCTATATAATGTTCGTCCCCTGTTGTAGTATGTACCATATATTATTACATCAGTCTGTGTTCCAATTAACCAGCACTGTTTCATGCTATACAGAGTTAGTTCCACTGCTATTGTCATATAAATACAGCCCTATTCTGTATAGCAACCACTCTTAGTAGTGTATAGTTAGAATACCATTTGTCATTCTATGAAGTCCTACACCACATACATCATAACATTACATGGTGTCAGAAGTGGGGTTATGCGATGGGTAACGGCTGGCCTCCGTCGGCTGAGGTTGTTGTTTGTGGCGTACGGCATGTACTTCCGGATCGCTCATACTCTGGAGTTTCTCCTGAGAGCATTGGTAACTGTGGGCGATTTGGACTGCCTTGTCCAATGTTAGGTCTGCACCCTCGTTGATGAGTCTTTCACGAACTTTTGACGAGTTCGTCGCAAACACAATCCTGTCACATATACTCAATACTGGACAATGGGATTATCCAGAACTACATAAACACACATTGTCGTTTTCTCGTGATAAGGGTACAAGTACTGATATGGGACCCCACAGTTAGTGTTGATTACAACGGATGCATCAATGTTAAGTTGACATAAAACAATAAACCACATTTATGGAATGTGACCCATGTTTTACCCACGAGATTAAAACAGTATTTGTGAACGGATATATGTCCCACACCTTCATATAAATCACAATTTACATAGCAAACATAGATTAATCTGTCACTCCCACACTTGTCAGATTAGCACTGATGTTACATGTGTATACCCTGTTTAAAGGTATCCTCACAGTAAGGGCAGTTCATATTTATTTATTTTTTTTAAACAGGGAGATGTTGTATTATGTACCATATATTATTACATCAGTCTGTGTTCCAGTTAACCAGCACTGTTACATGCTATACTGAGTTAGTTCCCCTGCAACTGTCATATAAATACAGCCCCATTTGGTATAGCAACCACTCTTAGTATAACACTCAAACTAAGCAGTCATATATCGCTCCCTTAATGCAAAAAGGTGCTATCTGCACTTTTGGTAAAAAATCACTTTTTGATAGAAATCAGTGGCAAATAATCATATCTTGCTGCCAAAAAATATTTGAACCAATAACCTGATTATCAGAGGTGAAAAGGGCAAATGCACAAAGGTGATATTTGCATTTGTGGTACATTCTGCCAGCAATAAGGTGCTATCTGCATACATGTTTGTGCAAGTAGGTACTATAGATGATTTTGCGCATGTTGTATGAATGAATAATATGTATGTATACATGTTCTATATAACCGCAATTAACTGTGTGAACAAAGCTGCGAAAATAGACAATTTTTCATGCTTTTTCCAGACTGCATATCCAGGGTGTCATAACGATTATTACAGTATAACTTTAGATTACTAAGAAGCTTTTTCAGAACGTAACAGATATTTAACTGTTAGAATAACGGGAAACTTGTATCATTAAATGTTTTTCTGTTTTTTCCTTTTTTGAAAAAAGAGGAGATGTAGTATTTTAACAAACATACTTATGGCAATTACCCTGTATATAATTGATACTAACTCCATGTATTCACCTTGAACCCCAGCATCCATTGCGCATGCTCTGTTTATATATGTGTGACTGCAACAGCCACTGAGTCGTTACTATCTTTAGTCTTAGTAATATATTCAAGCAGTAAACACGTCTTGTTGTTTCACTCATCCCACAGCTCAGTGGTTAAGCTAAGGCTCACACACCCTCAATACAGGGTATACAACAATACAGATTTCTGTTCATTTGTCTGAAAATGTTGACCGTTATATACATTTTATGCACGAAGACGCATCAGAGATACACATAGCTACACTAGTATTTAATGAGCAGGTGACAATGTTAAAGTCACCCGGACAATATAAATCGGAATTGTCAGATTGTGTTCCTCACGCTGCTGCAAATCTGTTCCGACGTCCAATAAAAATAGTTTCCAGTGACATGTTGAATCCTGTGTATGATGTCAAGCCAGCTCTTGGTGAAGGTGACGCACGTGGAAGTTACATAAATTTAGCATATATGAAGATAAAAGGAAGATAACACTATGACAGTGTCGTGACGAGTGATAAGTCAAGTGTTAGAGTTACTGAAAATACACAAAATGACCAAATGGCAACACCAACAAAGCAACGCCAACATCGTGTTCCAAAATTGACTCCACACAATGAAGTTGTCTACCACAGCCCTCAACATAAAAAGCTTAGCCGAAAGAGAGTGATTCGTCGTGAGCTGTGGAAGGGAAATGTTAGGAAACAAAACAGAGCATCTGGTCGAGAATATATATATGTGAAAGGAAAAACTGTTCCTAAGTGCACAATGAAATTACAAACGTGTGGAAAATGTAAATTTAAATGTACATACGAAGTAAATGAAGACACTAGACAGAATATGTTCACATCATTCTGGGACTTACAATATTATAATCGACAAAGGGATTATATTTGCCAACTTGTTGAATATGTTGAAAATTTGTCACAAATTCTGGAGTGAATCAAATTACATTTTACTCAGATACGTGCGGTGGACATAATCGGAATCAATATGTGGTCTCTGTCTAGCTATTTAATATTAACAAATGTAACAGCACACTGGAAACCATCAACCATAATTCTTTGGATCTGGGCACTCACATATGGAATCTGACAGTATGCATTCAGCCATTGAAGGAGCAAAAAAGGAAACAGTTGTTTAAGTTCCATCTCAGTGGCATACAGTTATATCTCTTGCTCGACGAAAGAAACCTTATGTCGTTGTAGCAATTAAATAGACCAATATAGTCGATTTAAAATCATTCACAAACAAGCATTCAGTACCACTGGCATCAAAATAAATTGGTTAAAACAGGTACCATCTTTGTGAATGAGTCGTACGATGAAACACGATTTGTAAATAAAATCACAATCAGAGCAACAATTATGCAACATACAAGGTGATCTTTCACGGTGTTACAATGTAAAAATACCAATATCTAGTGCCATGAAAATAGACATAATTTCACTGTGTAATAATGAATTGATTCCCAAAGACTTTCACCAATATTATAACAATATTCCCACCTCCAAAACAGTAACAGACCACCTGCCGATGTCAGATGTTTCAGAGTATGACGAGGACTCTTGATCATGCAGATGACGATGAGTAATGCCAGTGACTATTAAAGCTATGTCTGTAACATGGCTAATACAAGGCCATGTTTGATTCATATTGCTAGTTTTTGGCAATATAATTATTATGTACATACATATCAGATTTCTTGATGCGTTTAATAAGATAGAAAATATGATATATGTACCAATATCGGTGAAAATAGAAACCACCCAGCTAGCCTATGTATTTTTGTATGATTTGAAGGCATCTACCCTTACAAAAGGTACAAAGTATTTGAAGGTCAATGTCACTTTGGGGGCACGTGCGCACAGGTCTGTAATACATTGTATTAATCCGGTTACGAAAACCAATTTTATGGTCAAAACTAGCCCACTAGAAAATAAAAGAATCATTATATATTAGTATTGATGACAACATTTTATTTAACATTGTAAGGGAAAATCTGTCAAAATTGTGCTATGGCATCCGGCTATACGACTCCAAGTAATACAATAAGCCAATGTTGCACTACAGGTTAATCGCATAACACACACTACACACAATTAACCCGTTGGCCCGGCCTTAAATGACCTTAGCTGTTGATAGGCCGTTAAACGCCAATACACAAAAACAAACAAACACAATTTAACCCTTCCCTTATTGGTTGGTTGGGAGCATGCGGAGGGTAATTCAACGATCGGGATTCATCCTTTTCGGTATGCCGACATTATATGGTTTGGCCCTCATGTACATTTTCGGCCTCCGGCTAATATACACCAGGTCAGGGCTGAATGTATATTTTTCTGTAAATATTGAGTTCTGATTTTGGGAATTTCATTCATTTTTGACAGGTTGAATACAGGATAGACCAACCCGTTGGCCCGGCCTTAAATGACCTTAGCTGTTGATAGGCCGTTAAAGGTGCATTATAGTATTTTTTGTGTTAAATATTTAAAAAACAAAAACAGGTTTTTATCATGGCCCTGTGTTAAGTGGTTTGATTGAAGATATATGACGATACCAGGACAGCTGGGTTGTTTCTATTTTCACCTATATATGTACATAACTATCAGATTTATATCTTGTTGCGTTCAATAAGATAGAACATATGATATTAATGTACCAATATCGTTGAAAATAGAAACCACCCAGCTAGCCTAGTTCAATTAGACCACTTTACACATGGCCATGACTTTTTAATTTTGTTTTTAATATTTCTTCAAACAAATCCTATAGTGCCCATTTAAACACCAATAATCAATCAAATTTAACTCTTCCAGAGCGGGAACCAAAAATCATCGGTTTCTTTTTTTATTTCTATTACATTTATTACTATAAAAACATATTTTTGCAGCAAATGAGAACCGTTTCCAATAGAGACGATGTTCATGTGCTGCTAAATTATGTTTTTGTTAAAGGGGCCCTATAGGATTTCTTTTAAATATTTAAAAAATAAAAACATGTTT
The DNA here is from genome assembly GCA_029237695.1 of Conchocele bisecta. Taxonomy (NCBI): domain Eukaryota; kingdom Metazoa; phylum Mollusca; class Bivalvia; order Lucinida; family Thyasiridae; genus Conchocele; species Conchocele bisecta. The sequence goes on along the minus strand of CM055265.1, from coordinate 35,469,048 downwards.
TCATCATGGCACTGTGTAAAGTGGTTTAATTGAAGATATATGACGATACTAGGACCGTTGGATGGTTTCTTTTCACCGATATTGGTACATAAATATAATATTTTCTATCTTATTGAACCAACAAGATATGAAATCTGATAGTTATGTACATATATAGTTGAATGTAGAAAACACCCAGCAGTCATAGTATCATCATGAAAACATGATGAAAACATGTTTTTAATATTTTAAATACATTTTTCAAAAATATCCTATAATGAATCAATGAAAATAAAAAATGAACAGCAAACGACACACTTTAATTCATATATTAAGGGTTAAGACAAATACATTTGTTCAATGAGTTCTGTCAGTTCAATGTACAATTTCAGTCCATCCTCGGCAATGAATGGAAGCTGCAAATCTGGTTTCAGCAAGTAGACAAGTTCTTCAAATTCTGGAGAGCAAACATATCGGTCGGTGCTGTAAAATTCAAGCAGACCTGAACATCAGCGTTATCTATTTTCGTTCCATAGTCACGACACTTGAAGAACAAACAGTCTAGTTTGCCTTGAGTTAGTTCATTCATTTTGTGCGGCCTTATTGTATGCAAGTTCCAGTGCGGAGCAATTCTATCCAATTCTGCTTGAATTAATTGCATGAACACAAATCTTAAACATTCAAAATGCAAGGGATCTGTATCTTTATACAAGTTCAAATCTCTCATGTCTTTAAACAACTGTATCCACCAGTGCACACCTTTTGTTCTTAAGATTCTCCACCATGCTTCTATACGCTGATTAGAAACACTTTTTTCCGAACATGAAACCTTTAATTCCGGACACGGAGTCCGGGGCATTATAACCAAAGAATGGTTGAAGTACGCCTAGAAATTATTTTTTCAGTACCTGCATCACACCGTAAAAGCCTTGGAGCACACCCAATATGCTTCAAAGTTTCTAAATAATATTTTGCGATGAGAGCAGGGTTATTATTGCTAGAGGAAACTTCTAGCCATAAGATTCGCCTACTGTATCCATCAATTGCCCCACTGATACAGAATCCAAAAGGTTTCAGTTTTTCATAACCATCGACGTACCATATGTAATTTGGCCCTGCAGCCCCGTATTGCCGTCTACGCAATCGACGCAAAGCTACGCCATCTGGGTCCAACAGTCTCATTGCGGTCATTACGGTGTGTCGTTTAACATGCAGTCCATGATCCCTAACCATCGCCGCCACATTGCTCTATATCCAATACACTGTCCGCTGCAGTCGATTTCTTTTCTTATAGCAGCTAACACATCATTTACTTCTGCGAACGGTGCTGCCCGTCTTACCAACTTATTTGCTTTCAGAATCCGTTTTAGTTGACGTAAACTTATTTTTAATCCATGCCGAATTAGCAAGAAACACACGATTTCTACGTAAGCCAAACCTTGCGTGAAGTAGTGTTCTATCAGGTCTACTCGAGGGAGTCGTGAATCTGCTGCCGGAACGTTAACAGGTACTACGGAATAGATGGCCGTAATGTGCAGAAGTACTGCCAGCAGTACACAGCGCGTGTGGTTGTTAGCCATCATGTCCTGAAAAGATAGAAGCATCTTAACCAAATGCAAGAGAAAAAAGGTTGCATGCTGCTTCTTGAGTCGGTGTAGTCTATAAAACAATAATATTTGGGGTAACAAATATATTAAACATAAAGGTAAGACTCTAGTTTTTAAACATTGGATAGAAGCAGACTTGATTTTCGTAAATGATATACTTTCTAATACAGGACAAATTGATAATACAAATATACTCTTACGATTGAAAAAGAAACACAACTGGATATCAGAAATCAGCTTAATTACACAGTCAATTCCAAGAACTTGGAAGACTACAGTAATGACCACTGATTCAATTAGAACAAACATTAAAACAAGCCTATCTATGAGTCGCATAAATAACAAGCCCTTTGAAAACATAACAAACAAAGACATGTATAATATATTATTGAAAGAAAAGGTTGACAAAACATATATTCACGAATTCTGGGAGAATTCCTTTAACCGCAAACTACCATGGAGATCATTTTATTTTGTATTAAACAATATATTAATTAACAACCGCGTCACACAATTTAAGTACAAAGCTATTCACAGAATACTAGCAACACATGAGAATCTGTTTACATGGAAAATATCAAATAGTCCAAATTGTAAATACTGTAATGGAAAAGAAACATATGATCACTTTCTCATTACATGTAAATATTTGAATGAATTTTGGACAAAAATATCAGATGTTTTCAGCAAAATCGGAATTAGCAAATCTTTCCAGTCACTAGAATTTCTAATCATAGGATATAAAGTTCAACTTAAAAAATATGAATTTATTAATATCATACTTAGCCAAATAGCATACTGCATTTATAAATCACATTTTATTGATGATAACATGTTGCAAGGATCGAATATGTTAAAAATGATGTATTACGATTTACTGATTGTCTCAAAAGTCATGGAGAATCGTTCACAAAAATATGATGCATTCAATAAGTTCTTAAATCATTTGAAAGAGTTACTGTAATGATCAACACATACCTGTCTGTCAAAACATAGTCACATATCTGATAAAAGTGACTCTTGAGATAATATACACATATTATTAAAGTCTGATCTGGATCCACACTGTTCATCATATTTTATTTTTTTTGTAAACATTTATAACCCAATACTATATGTACATACATAACAATACTATTAAATACTATATATACAATGCAACCCCTCTAAACCGGACACTCGAAAAAAAATTATATTTAATTTACATGCTTTTTGCTGTTATGTATTTCTGATTACAATGAAGTTTCATGACTGCAAAACACTAGAATGTCCCATAGAGCACTATTATGTCTGATTTAAAGTGGAACATCCCAATGTGTCTGAGTTTGGAGAGTTTCCACTGAACGTGTACATTTACAAAATAAATATCTTTGAATGAGCATAAGAATACACATATAAAATACCCAATTTTACTTCGAACAGACAGCTTGTATCTGCAGTCTGTCCACAGTTCAATCGATTATATCTCTGCAAAAACAATAAATCCCGACATCTATTCAACTAAATGTGAAACAATCAGCGTAGACTCCGAACAGAATGCACATCCGTGCGATCATAATATGAGTCCACACAGCTTCTCATTATAGTATTAACTGCATCAGAATATTTTGCAAATTAATATCGATAGCCTTTTGAATTTGACAATAATTGTATGTATTGTGAGATCCAATAGTGTGCATCCTACAACATCGGACATAACCACGGCCTGATCGGCTCCACACTGTAGCTCACTGACTTTGTTATACATGTTTGTTATTTATAGATACAACATATATATACATGTATATATATATAAATAAACGGGTTGTTCACTGACAATTAAAAAAAAAACAATAATATCTGAGGATATGTATGTCCGTCATATCGTCGAGATAGACAATGCTGCTCCGGTCCCAAGGGAATTAGTAGCCATAACCTCAGTACTACGTCAGAAGTCAAAAGTAAGTCGCAAGTCATAAGTCGCAAGTAGTACGTCGCAAAGTAGTAAGTCATAAGTAGTAAGTCGCAAGTAGTAAGTCATAAGTAGTAAGTCGTAAGTAGTAAGTTATAAGTCTCAAGTAGTAAATAGTAAGTTGCAAGTAGTAAGTTATAAGTCGCAAGTAGTAAGTCGTAAGTCATAAGTAGTAAGTCGCAAGTAGTAAGTCGCAAGTAGAAAGTTATAAATCGCAAGTATTAAGTCATAAGTAGTAAGTCGCAAGGCACAAGTAGTAAATCACAAGTAATAAGTCACAAGTAGTAAGTCGCAGGTCACAAGTAGTAAGTCATAAGTAGTAAGTCATAAGTCGCAAGTAGTAAGTCGTAAGTCGCAAGTAGTAAGACCGAAGTATTGAGACAGAACGAGCAAGTACGATTTCATAATGCATCAATTTATCTGAGGTCATTCCCATCCCACTCTCACCGACTCAACTCACCACTGAAACGAGAATGTTTCAAACCCTGTCTTGATTTGGACGCCAAATTAAGAACACCCTCGCGGTTTACGTAGCGGTCTAACTCACATTGTGATATATACTATTATTGTCTATATAGAATGTATGTATATTGATTGAATATACTCGTTTTCTTGATTTGTATCGGTTCAAATATAGTGCCATTTATCCGTGCCAACACACCTTTAAAACAAGGTACCCTAGCCTGGTACAAAATATACAGGAACAAGTCATATGTTTGGAATACGTAATTCAAGTGGACATTTGTGATCAAGTTTCTTTAATTATCTATGAAATAAATCTCGTACCTGTATTTGTAAGCCGACGTGAAAGTCCTCGAGTCTGCCGATATGCACGCACCACCATTGACAACCACGACTTGTTCTGCATTGTTCGCGCCATCTTTCAAGTCACAAATAATAAGTAGTAAGTGACAAATGCTAAGTCAGAAATAGTAATTCATAAGTGGCAAGTCAAAATGTCCCTCCAGGGCTTCCGTAGTAGAAATGTATTTAAACGCAAGTTCTGATTTAAGTAATCAATTGCGAGAACCATATTGTGCGACTTTCTTTATTATGGTGCCATAGGCGGATATTTGGCTGCCTAACGCCGATCTACCTGGATGACGGTGTCCACCTAAACGATGTGGGACAGTTACGATTTTATCGCTCCATCCGACTGGCCATCATGACGGGGATCCGGATATAGACCATCCAATAATTTAACCTTCACCTTGGTGACCTTAACTTTTGTGTCAATAACTTTGTCAGTAACTTTCGTTAGTCAGATCCTTTGCCAAACTTCATCACTAGCTTCCTCACATTTATGGCTATCAACCCAGTGTCTCATCGGGTGACCTTGACCTTCATGTCAATCATTTTGGATATACATCCAAACGTTGAATATCTCTTGATCCGTTAGTCGGACTATCTCCAAACTTCATCAATAGCTTCTACCAGTGTAAATCGGCTGACTTTGACCTTGGTGACCTTCACCTTGGTGTCAACAATTTTGGACATGCGTCTAAATGTTGCATATCTCCTGATCCGTTAGTCATATCATTACCAAATTGTATTAATAGCTTCCTCACATTGATACATATCCATCCAGTGTAATTCTGGTGACCTTGATCACCTTGATCGTCACCTTGGTGACCTTGATCGTCACCTTTGTGACCTTGACTTTTGTGTCAACATTTGTCGATGTACGTCTAAATGTTGAATATCTATAGATCCGTTAATCGGATAATTACCAAACTTCACCAATAGCTCCCTTCCTCAATTTGCGCTTGAAATCAAGCAGCTTGATTGACTGAGCCTGAGATATGATACAGCTCATGCTCAGACAATCACAGTGTTGGATTATGAGTTAACAATAGATGTTCAGAAACGTTGATGATTTGCGTTCATCTTGCCAACATTTGTCAATTTAAAAATACTGGAATATTGCACTTGAAATCAAAAAGCTTGATTGACTGAGCCGGAGCTGTGACACTGCTCAGACTCAGAAATAAATGTGCTTGTTTGTGAATTGACATTGCCAATAGATGTGATAATCTTGATAACCTTGCCAACATTTGTAAAAATTATTTATATTAACATACTGGAATACTGTGCTTGAAATCAAACAACGTATTTGACTGAGCCTGAGCTGTGACACAGATCAAATTGCGACTTGGCATTGCCATTAGATGTTCCGAAACGTTGACAATCTGGGCAAGAGTAACGCAGGCGGTTGTGTATCTTATGGGTTAAAAAAGGCGCCACAATGTTTTACAGAATTATGGGTGCTTTCTAACATACTCGTGATACAGTATATATATCATATGGAAACCATGTTACTGTGTAACTGTGACTGTGACTAGAGAAATGGGGATTATGTATGTTGCGACCAGTGTAGATCCAGATCAGACTGTGCATCCGCACAGTCTGATCAGGATCTGCATTGTTCGCCATTCCATAAACACCCGTCACGTTTCCACCGTGCAATAGAGATCGTTATCAGGCTACACGAGTGTATTATTTTATCAGGAGCTGCATTGGTCAACAATCCTATAAGCTCCATTTCTCCAGTCACAGACACGTATAATGCAAGTGTTTGTAAACAAACGTTGCAGTACCCATTTAAACTGTAACCCGATATCGGTTAATGTGATCTCGGAATATTTGCCATTCACGGGTTCACATAGTCATATGTTGCCAAACTATTTTTCTGGAAATGTCATCGTCTTACAACTTAGGTGTGGTTGTGACTAGGGATTAAGGCATTTGCGACCAGCACATACCCAACGAAGCACAGTCGAATGGGGGGGGGGGGGAGGGGTCTCCACCGTTCGCCATTCAGTGAGGCAAACATATGTAATGCGTACAACAGACAGTATAGCTCCTTATCACTCCATATGCAGCTTCTATAAGACCGGGAGCTAGACTGGTCACGCATGCAACAAGCCCGATTTCTGCAGCCATAGTCACGATTCTCTGTGGGAGGTCTGTGTGGCGGCTGCTGAGCATTAGCTCTTTCCCCCATAAGATACTGGAATGTATGTTTATATGTTAATTTCCGGACCAATTCTAGATCAATTCCTGACTAGGGGGTGTTTTTGTTATTTAAAATGCGAAAATTACTTGCAAAAAGTGCAGATCCTGATGAGACGGCTCGTCACGAGCCGGCTCATCTGGATCTACACTATTTGCCAAAACCGCGACTGAGAAACGACTGATTAGAGTGGAGATGTACCAGCTTGTTCTACCCAGGTGTGCCATAAAGCAGCTTGGTCCGCGGATGCCTTTGAGCCAATGGGAGCCATTGATCAAGCGACATACGAACAACTGACGACATCTGGCTATTGCTTACAATAACCCGACACCCTGGGAGGCCCCAATGCTGTCCAATTCAGAGACGTACATGCACAACTGTAAATCTGGCACATCAAACGTTAATATATCTCGCTATGACTGAAGAAATGGGATTATTTTATTTGTGACCGGTGTAGCGCCTGGTCACATGACACACTCCTGTAGCCTGGGGCCCGTTTCACTAAACATCGTACGACTAAAATGTTCGTAAGTGCAAAATTATGATAGTCTGTAAATTTCACATTAACAATGTTCTCTTATAAACAATTATTGGGTTTTACATTTGTTGAGCATAGGCTGCATGCAGCCTATGCTCAATAAATGTAAATCCATCAATTGAAATTTACAGACAGTCCTAAATATGCACTTACGAACAATTTAGTCGTACACAGTTTAATGAAACGGGCCCCTGATGTATACTGCTCGTTAGAAGCATGGCGTGTGTTTCATTGATGGACTAGCGAACAGTGCAGATCCTGATCAGACTGTGCAGATGCACAGACTGATCTGGATCAACACTGGTCGCAAAACAAATAAGACCCACATCTCCTGTCACATACATCAATAAAGCACCCATCATGCTTCTAACAAGCAAGCAATATATATCGTTATCAGGCTACCGGAGTGTGCTATTTGATCAGCAGCTACATATGTCACAAGTCCCATAAGCCCCATTTCTGCCGTCGTACGTGTAGCCACATATGACAAACGCTGATCAAGTTAACTGACTAAAAGACATTCAGCGTAAGAATTCACACGACTGCAAAAACTGACTTTAATGTGTGACTGTTACTACATAAATGGGATGTATGGGTGTTACGAGCAGTGTATATCAAGATCATTATGTGCATCCACACAAATTAACCAGGATTTGCAATGTTCGCTATTCCACCAATGAATCACCCGTCATTCTTTTAACTCATACTTTTGATATTCTTCTTATGAGGCTTAAGAATTAAGTGCGCTAAAAAAAGCAAACGTTTGGATATCCAGTAACGTCATAAGTCCCATTTCTCCATTCACATCCGCATTTAAGAAACGTAGTAAATCTTTCCTTTGTGGAGATAATCACAGATCAGTGGAGATTAACGCGTTTCAACACCATGTTTAATGGACGGAAACGGTGCCGAGTCACCCCGTGAGCGATACTCCCTGATTTATACTTTGTGATGGAGCAAGATGCATGTTTATTGCAACAACGGATGGCCAATCACTTATACTCACACTACTTCGCGCCCGTGTATGTATCGCGGCTTTCTGGCAATTGCATATGACTGGAGAAATTGGGCTGATGGGTTTTGCGACCAATGTAGCTCCAGATCAGACTGTGCATCGTCTGATCTGGATCTACATTGTTCTAAACTCGTCATGCTTCTGAACTATAGATCGTTATCAGGCTGCGGGAGTGTGCTATTCAATCTGGAGCTACACTGGTCACATATAGTTTGACGATTATTTCAATGACGGAATGGCGTCTATTGCAGACCATGATCAGATCCCGCTGATATGAATCTGCATTGGTCATAAACCTCATTTCTCTACTCATATTCATAAGGTAATTGACGGTGTTTAGTTCTTACCTACATGTTTCATGTCATGCTCAAATTTTCTCGATCAAAACTGTAAATGCTTTGATTTAGCGACGGCACTGGCTCGATGACCTTGCATATCGGGACCGATTATTTAAGTCCCCATCCGATAGGATTGGGATAGCACGAAGTTGTCTTTTCCAAGGACACGCCGTATCGGCTATTCGGAATAGGTCGATGAGAATCGAACCCGGGGTCTCCCGATCCACAATCCGACGCTCTATCTATATACATGTATATTGAGCTAATCCGGCCACCTTTTTCTCAATCAACGCAGATGCATTGTTCGCCATTCCATCAACTTGAATGAAACACCCGTCATGCTTCTAAACAAGCAATATAGATCTGTATCATGATGCAGGAGTGTGCTGTTTCATCAGGAGCTACACTGATTATAAATCCCATAAGCCCCATTTCTCCAGTCACAGCCACATTTAAGGCCTGAACCCGGAATAAGACGAATGGGCTGCCACTATGGTTATAGACAGGTCACGTGGTGTCTCCCAGCAGCTGCCAGCCGGCGTTTTTAGATTTCTTCCCCGACCATCTGATATCATCTTTAATACAACACAACACTGCATGCCTTGCCAGCCAGTTGGATGATGGTGTTTAGTTTGAAGATAAAACTTTAAGATCAACAAAGATTCACCTCAGAGTTATTTTTGAAACTGAATCTGATATGAACATACACCGTAAACTCGAGGTTGGATTGATAATATATATCGGGTTTGTAAATTAAATGTCTAAAATGGGCGTTCAGGCTTAAATGTTTTATATATATATATGTTTGCGTAAATATTTTAGGAAACTGGTAATCAAGTCGTGCACGTAGGAGTATGCCTTCTTAACAGGTGCACTTGCATTGGACAAACATAACACATATAATAACTCCCATCACAATCGGCTAAGCCCCTGTGACATTGTCCCGACTTGCGCTACGACAAGCGGAGAGTTCATAACTTGCCACTTGTAGAGGATATGTGGAGAGAAGTCGGACACATGTCGTCATATCTCGCATATTATCGGCAAGTTTCTACGAGAATACTTTTCGCCGTCTAAGGTCATCTCGCACCAATCTCGCAACACATCCGTACATTGTCGTACAACTGTCTTACGCATTGTCGCCTATTGTCGCATGTTCTCGACTGTTCTCGCCGTCCCAACACAACTGCCGAGTCATGTCTTAATATGAAATAAGACCGGTAATGTATGACTTGTTGCGATATAGTACGATGATCTAAGCCGAGATATGGGGGCCGTTTCACTAAACTTCTTACGACTAAAATGTTCGTAAGTGCAAATTTAGGATCATCTGGAAATATCAATTGATGGATTTACATTTATTGAGCATAGGCTGCATATGCAGCTTATGCTCAATAAATGTAAATCCAATAATTGTTTACTCGAAAACTTTGTTAATGTGAAATTTAAAGTCTATCATAATTTTGCACTTACGACATTTTAGTCGTAAGAAGTTTAGTGGGACGGGCCCCTGGCGTGTATACTACGACATCTCTTCGAGAATTGTCGACAACTGTACGACAATGCGCGAGTTTTCTACGAGTATCGTTCGAGTTCCGGAGAGCTCACCCGACAATGCGTTATAAATAGAAACCACTATTTGGCCTAAAATAAGGAAAAGACATCGTAATGCACCCGTTCAAATACTGCGTGCCTCCCAACAACCCCACACCCTCTACCCAGGCCCGCCGCCCCGAGCCGGGATGATATTGTAACGTATCATATCTCGCACATTCTATAGTTCAATGTGTAAGCATGTATTTATCGTGATATATAGATATACCTATGCTAAACGTTCGCCCGGGAAGTGCTAACGGATTTTTCATTTTGAAATATTGCTTTAAAATTTGTCTTTTTTATTCTTTGAGTTGTGATAACAGCGTTTTGAATATAAATATCATATGATTAGCGGGCGTTTCCTGTGTTTGATGTTTCCAGGAGTCGGTCAACCGGTGCTTACTGTGCAGTTTGCACTGATGCTGCAATCGGCGCCAACCTAAAATGTTACATGTGGAAATAGGCGCCTAATTCCTGACAAATTCCCATTCAGCTACAAACAGAAGATACTACATAATATAAACAAATTTTCGTCTAGTAACCGGCGCAAGAAATTTGCGCAGGTTACTAGACGAATTATTCGTTTATGCGATAGATCTAATTAGCGATGACTAGTATCCCGTCAGTAAACCGGAGAATATTTCGTCGACGTGAATCATTTTACGCTGATGCAGAGTGCACCACACCGAACTCTTACTGGTGATGTATGACTATATTGGACGAGTTGTTACTATAGGAATGAATGGCCTTTTTGTGGAATTTATCGGGGTATAAACTTGGAAAAGTCGCGGGAATACGGGACGAAGGCCGGAAGGCCTCGTCCAGTATTCCCGCGACTTTTCCAAGTTTATATCCCGATAAATTCCACAAAAATGCCATTCATTCCTTATAATTCCAGCATTTGAAATAAATTCATCAAGAAAATGTGTTTATTTTCCGTTTTCTTAAGAATTATTTTAACTGCGCCTCACGGTTACGGAAAGTAGTTCGGCGTGGGAGTTTACTGGGATATAAATTTTGAACAGAGACTTGCTACGGGCCAATCAAATGTTAGGGAATTGTGTAAATATTGTTGTGCTGGAATTATCTCCTGAATATTAGAAATAGACTGTTCCATTCCTATATTTTGAAAATTTCATTATTCATTAAATGGGTATTTTTTAGAACTACTGAGAAGTACTGTAGATGGGCTCAATACGAACCGGTTGATCTGGATCTACAGTGTACAGTGTTTGCAATAATTTAAATAAAGGTCCATCACCACCATTGATTTGTCTTATACAAACCAACCACGCATTGTGCTATTCTCTGCTACTTTCATTTTTTCGTATGGATCTTGTGGGACCTATTTTCCCATAACCTGCACCAATTCTGCTTTGGATATTAACTAATTAAAATATAGGTTTAATTAGTGTTAAGGAAGATACATTCAATCTCCTGTGACTACCCTGGTGGTGACGCAAAATGTCAGCGGCTGGAATTGAAACCGCCTCACATGAAAAACATGCTCCGACTTACAAAATAATCCCAAAGCATATGTTTGAAACTGATGTAAATGATACGTTAACATGCCTGAAATAGATTAGTGTATCAATTGACTGGTTTTTGCAAGCAAAGAGTGTCGATAGCATAACAAATCTGGCTTATTTGTTTTAACGTACTACTACACCGCGCATGAATATCTGATGATTTAGTGTGGTTAAACCCCAAGGTGCATGATCACGTGGTTACAACAACAACAACGTCGCACACTCCAAAGTAAGTATTATTTGATATTTTCCTTCATATGCAACGGATTTTGATGAAATATGGCGCAGCAAACGCGTCTTCATGAGCTGCATTTGGTGGTCTAGGGAGTTTGGCACATACTTATGTCGTTTTTGCGACACGGAAATCGATTATTCGCAAAAACGACAGAAGTTTGGGCGTAAATACAGAGACCACCAAATGCAGCTTAACAAGACGCGTTTGATGCGCCATATTTCATCAAAATCCGTTACGTTATAAGGACACTATAAAAGAATACGTACTTTGAATCGGTACTTGTTGTTGTTGTTAGTACCACGTCATCATACACCTTGAAACCTAAATATATTGAATTGAAATGGGTTCTTCCTGGTACAATGTACTAGTCGGTTTGATTGATATGATGTCATTTGCGGCTTATGACCAACAACAACCAACGAAACCAGGATGACGTCACATGACATAATTCCGCGAAAACTGGTTCACGTCGAAAAATTCATCGGTTTCCTAACGAAATTCCACTCAGCTCTAGAGTTATCGAATAAATTCATTTTCGTCTGGTCAGGAGTCCGGCGCCTATTTCGACGCGAAACGTTTTACTCCGGCTCGAAGTGCAGCCGACCAGTGTATATATTATTGGAGTTATTAAGTCGCTTACGTTTCCATACAATAGTGTTTTTCTGGCTCATCTTCGCCGTGTTGTAATAAAATCTCAAAGGCTCTAGCTAATTACCTGCGCTGAAAGCCGCTGATAGTTACATTTCCTCCACGCGTCTGTCCTACTACCTGTACAAAACCGTCTGCGCTAATCTGTCCACACAACTGTGGGGGAAAATCGTGTATGGCAAAAAGCAATGGTGGTGGCCAGCATCCACACATCTCTCCCAATACTCAATCCCAAACCGCAGGCACTATTATGAAAGATACTTGCACTAAGTGCAGATCCTGACAGGCCTATATAGTGAGTGGTATTGGCAAAAAGTGTAGATCCAGATGAGCCGGCTCGTCACGAGCCGGCTCATCTGGATCTACACTGTTTGCAAACACCGTTATAGACATGCTTGCAAATATTTGTCAATTTCTGTACATGCATTTCAAATAATTAAATATTGTTCTTCAAATCAAGCAGCTTCATTGGTTGAACCGGAGCTGTGCTACAGCTCAGGCTCAGATAATAAAATTGCTTGATTGCGAGTTGGCATTGCCAATATGTGTTCAGAAACGATGATAAGCTGGGCAAGATTAACGCGGGCGGTTGTGTAAGAAATATTAAGAACTAAGGTCTAACTACACTAGAAAGCAGATATTCATAGTCATCAAAAGTAGCGAATAGTCGATATTATACGGAGACTTATATAATTCTGTTTTTTTTTATTAATTCGTTCCCACGAAATAACAATTCGTTCCCACGAAATAACAATTCGTTACCTCAATTTAACAATTCCTTCCCACAAATTAACTGTTTGTTCCCTCAATTTAACAATTCGTTCCCACAAAATAACAATTCGTTCCCACGGGAACGAATTGTTAATTCGTGGGAACGAATTGTTATATCGTGGGAACGAATTGCTAAATCGAAGGAACGAATTGTTAAATGGAGGGAACGAATTGTCATTTTGAGGGAACGAATTGTTAATTCAATGGAATAAATTGTTATATCGTGGGAACGAATTGTTAATTCGAGGGAACGAATTGTTAAATTGAGGGAACGAATTGTTATTTCGTGGGAACGAATTAATAAAAAAAAATCGATGTCCCCTGCGAGGTTCCGTAATATTAAACCAGGCGGTTTTGTAAAGATAAAAACTATTCAAATGTAAGTTGTCCGTTTGATTGCTTGATTGCGAGTTGTCATTGCCAATAGATGTTCAGAAACATTGATACTCAGGGCAAGATTAACACGGGCGGTTGTGTAACGGTGGAAAATATTCCGATGTAAGTGGTCCGTGTTGTTTGTTTGTTCACGGTTTACCTTCAGTCGCTGTATCAGCCCCGGTAGCTATCCCAGAAATGTGGCGATTGTTTGTCCGTCTTTGCTGGGAAATACCGTCACGGGTCTCTGGGTGATTTTGGAGGGCATAATCCGTAAAACAGACCATAAACAACGCTGATTAAAAGGGGCCTTAAGCATATGTTGTCAGTTTAGAACCCGGTTACAATGCGGACTTATATCATTTGAATTTGACACCAATTGTTGGGAAATACGATCTCGGGTCTACAGTTGATTTTCCAGAGCATTACCGGTATAACAAATTACAAACCACGTGGTTTATACATGGTCATGGGAAAATGGGCCTTACACAGTTGAGTACACAGTATCAGAATTAGTATATTCAAAACATACTGGGTGAATCACCCAGTATGTTTTGAATATAATCATTGTGTCCGTTTGTTGCAACCGTGACATACACGCACAACAGCAGCCCAATAAGCCATTTTTTGTTGTGATGATTCTTCACACTTGTATTTTCCTTGGCAACCAACCTCCGGCAGAAACAACACTGACCCTAACAGAATGTGTAATTGAAAAGTCGTAAAGAAACATGATTGAAGCCCATTAAGTGACCTGAATTGCATTAAGTCATTAGTCGACTTGCGGGTGGTATATCTGGCGGCGCTGAAACTTGTAAGGGCCAGATGTAACGGCGAATCTGATTGGTGGATGTAGTAAATATGGCAGCGCGTATTAAGTGCACATGTCTGGTATAAGTGGTTTGGACATAAAATATAATTTACAGACTGTTAACACACACGGCACACCACACAAACAATGCATGCTCCGCCAGGAACACGTGTTTGTTTTCCTCAAGGTTGGGAATATTAATATTCTGCATGTATAGGTACATGTAAATACATGCGAACTGAGCGAAGGTATGGGACATCCTGTGCAAACCCCGGCTAATGTATATGACTGTTATTTACATAAGCAAGGAGAGGGTATTTTTATTCGAGCGCTAGCGAATAATTATACAACCAACATCCAAATTTGAGGTATTACAGCTTTTATGCAAATGAGCTTATGTCGGTCGCAGCACACATTTTGTGTGTTGAACTTTTTAAAAACACGGGCCTTAAGTCATAAAAAAAATAGTTCTAATAATCGCCTTTTCAGTGTGATAAATGTTTTTTTCCTGTTTTGTGTTCTAAATTTATGTTATTGCACATATTTCCGTAGTCTAAGGGTGTGACGATTAAACGATTATTCGCGATTCTTAACTCCATGGTTCGGTGCACGAATACAATCTTCGATTTCAGTTCAGAATAGAAATCTATCATTTTGGGTTTTCCAAAAATCTATTGTTAACTCGTTGTTGGTATTGTTGTTGCTGCTGTGAAATTTCCGCGATTATTTTTCGCGAGATACTTGCCACTCAAATTTAATTATTAGTCTATGTTTCATCCACAAGCACATAAAGCGAAGAATTTCAGGACGGTTAGTCCTTTGATTTTTAGTTATCTAATGCCATATAATACATTAAAACAACACACACACAAACATACCTCGTGACTACGATATATTTCGGGTATTTTTATGACCTGTCCTTTTTGCCATGCGCTTATGCCATGTCCTTGTGACCTATCCGTATGCTCCGCCCTGTACATATGTTATGTTATTATGCAGTGCTCTGCCTTTGTGCCCTGTCCTTATGTCATGCCATGCCCTTATGCTCTGCCATTATTGCCCTGCCCTTATATGATGCCATGCCGTTTTGTCCTGCCATTATGCCCTGCCCTTATGACATGCCCAGCCGTTATGCATGCCGTTACGCCATGCCCTTGTGTACCACCCCGCACAGGACCGATATGCCATGCCCTGGATTTTTTTTAATTTTCCTTCTATATCACTCCTGGAATCATTGTACTCGGGGAAGTATTACCGCCAAGATTCTGTCAGAGGTCGCTGGCAGCGAAGACCACACAACTACATAAACCACAGATGTCTCGAGTTTCCACGATTGCATGGGTCGTTTGTTGCTTTGTAGACCACAACCCATTGAGTCATCAAACAACTCAAGTGTTCCCAGCCACATATATAACACAACTCCAAATGCTTCACTAATGTCCTTGCTACTTTATGATTTCAAAGGTTAGGGAAATATTGCGATGGCTATACAACCGACAACGTAAATCAAGGCCATGCAGGCTATAAGCGTTTGTGAACATCTCTTGGCAAAGCCAACTGGCAATCAAGCAGGTTGATTGTCTGAGCATGAGCTGTAGCACAGCTCAGGCTCAGCCAATCCTGCTTGATTTCGGACAAAATATTCGAGCAAAATTAGCGCAGGCGGGAGTGTAAAACAAGATACACACACAAATATCTCGTGGCCACGATATAATTCGGGTATTGTTATGCCCTGCCCTTACGCACTGTCCGTATGCACTGTCCGTATGCACTGCCAAAAACAGGTTTTTAAAGAGATTAAAATATATAAAATGAGCACACGGCAATTTTTTTTCAGCGCTTTAATGGTTAAGGGGTAAACTATTGATATGGCACAAGTACAGTATGCACTGCTACAGTATGTACCAAAACATTCAACAACATTACAGATTATGCATAGCAATATCAGAAAGATACGGTAACAAATATACAAGACATCATCAATTCAAGTATAAAGACAGATTCCAGATATCTATGATCATTATCGATATATTGAAAACTGATTGAAGAGCAATAGTTACAAGAATTCTGCCACGGAAGCGATGTCGCGCCTGAAAATGCCTTGTCGGTACAAAACAATGTTGTAGAAGGATTTTTGTTATAAAGTGTCTGCATTACTTTGACATCGCCATGTTTACTTCTGTTTTGTGAATGAAATAGTTGGCCCCGGATCGAGTATATTAAAACACGTGTAAACATTCGGCCTGATTGACATTTGTCTATGGTGGCCAATACACGCCAACATGAGTGTCAATTCGACGTTCATGAAAGGGGGTCAATAAGTCAGTAAGTGATACATTGCAGTCGGGGAACAAATTAATGACAGTATAACACACCCAGCGTAGATTAATACCCATATCAATGCAAGTACTGAAAATACGACGACAAAAACAATTATAACAAGTTTGGGCTTCCATACATTGAACATTTTGTCAGCGGTTTCCCCAATGACGTCATTTGTATGTTTTATCCGGTGGAGAGTATTCGGAGGGGAGCTAACTCTGCCGAAAACTATAGCCTATTACTAAATTTAGCGATGACCGCACGATTTGTAACGCAAATGGGGGCAACTAACAACTTGAAGGCGCAAGAAAATAATCCGATGTATTTTTGTACGTAGAACATCCGTTGTTGATATTGTTCAGTGCAAGTAGTTTTTCATAATATTGTTTTCAATTAGCGGTTGCGTATGACAGTTAAACGTTGAGTAACACAATGCATTTTGTTGTTATGGTTATTCCAAGATATCACTACGGACTAGCCCATCGAGGGGGGTCTAAGGCGTGGCTAACTGTCCAAGACGATTCCAATACATAGGATACCCTATGTGAAAACGAGTGTCACGACATGCTGTGGCTTCCATATCAGTGTCCGCGACTGTGACATGTTCTGCAAATATAGGTACATTTGAAACAAGCCATGCGATTTTGATTTTAGTGAAAATCATTTACAGAAACTGATATTTTCTGTAAATGACGTCGAAACAAATGTGGAATTATGTTGTGCTCTTAACAGCTGGGTATGGTTTAATTCATACACAGATCTTGCCCAAAAAATTGGCCACGGGCGAGAAAATGTATCTTACAACATTTCTTATGACATCTTTTATACATTTTTGAGTTTTGTTTCTGCATTTTCACAGCACCTGTGCAATGTATGGACATGCGGATGTGATAATACAGTTAGATCACGTTCGTCCGCATTTACGATCGATAATCCACTCGCTAAAGCTCTCGGATTATCTCCTTGCACATGTGGACGAACCGTGATCTAACTGTAGCTTACAATCGTAGATATTGCCACTTTACACATTCACTCATTATTATGCTTTGGTCGACGTGTCAATTTTGCAGAGCAAACACACATATAATTATCATGCTGTCATCTAATGTGATGTGCACATCCAGCAAGTGTTAACCCTTCCACCCCTATATAACTGTGATATGCTAATTGTCCGACCAATCCAATCGTCACAAAATGATTTTCAGATTAATCCATTTATGAAAAGGGGGTATTTTTGTTCTAAAATATTAAAAGTACTTGCAAAAAGTGTAGATCCGGTGAGCCGGCTCTTTAACTGTTTGCAAACCCCGTTATAGCGGGTTTTAGGGTTCAAGGGGCTAAGACAATATTTCCTATGAACCTACTATAGTAATCATAGAGCATTAGGACAAAAAGTGACATTTAATGCCAGGTCAACAATCAAGTCGGGATTTCATATTTCTGAATTTCGCCGATATTGATGATAAACAAAACAATCCGACTGTCTCGTATTACAATGCACGGATTAAAATGTCTTGAAATTCCGCGGGCGCTGTGAAATTTCGTTAGCTTTCGACGTCATTTACACAAAAATATCACAGATATCGAACTGAATTTCGGCATATCCTCATTGTGGTTGTGTCTGGAGAAACGTGTCTTATTGTATTTACGACTAGTGTAGCTACTGATCAAATAGCATACTCCTGTGGCATGATAACGATCTATATTGCTTGTTATACTGCATGACGGGTGTTACATTGATGTAATGGCGAACAGTACAGATACTGATCAAACTTTGCGGATACACAGGCTGATCTGGATCTACCGTGAATGGTCACAAAACCACCCACAAGACCAGGGGGCAGTTTCACTAAACTTCTTACGACTAAAATGTTCGTAAGTGCAAAATTATGATAGTCTGTAAATTTCACATTAACAATGTTTTCTTGTAAACAATTGTTGGATTTACATTTATTGAGCATAGGCTGCATACGTAGTCGCATCAGGGTCTACACCGTTTGTTAGTGAGTCAGTGAATGCTTCCTGACGCATGCAGCAAAATAATGCGATCAGTACAGGATTACTGGCCGATCATGAGCTACACTGGTCAAACACTCAATAAGCCTATATCTGTCATGGCTGGGCATACATGTAATAAGGCATTAAAATGCATACACTGGTCTAATTATAACCACCGAGGACGCAGTATACTCTGATGTGAAGGCGATGATATGCTGTTATTAATTGTGTGACAGTGAATACCTCCGCCCAGTTCATATTGAGAATAGGCCATGAATATATGTCGTGACCGCCATTTGAACCGTCTCGTCGAGACTGTTCAAATGAGTGGTCACAACATATACTTTCATTGAGAAATAAATAAAATAAAAATAAAATATTTAAAACAAATCAACCCGTAAACGTGTATTCCGAACGAAATGACGGGATGTTGATTTCCCCATATTCGATTGGCGGAGTTAGACCCCCCGCTGAGGAGCCAAGCCTATCAGATTGTAGCAATCGTCAGTTTCGCTGCTCCGTCGATGTACGGGACAGACCGAGTGCAGGATTTGTGAGGGAGCACGACTCGCGCACATGTTTAATTATCCGGGATTCTGGTAAATAATTATTATCAGTGGATATACTTTTAATTAATTTAAATCAAATTGTTGTATTTTGGATTTATAGTGATCGACAGTTACTGTTCTGTATTTTCTACATTCCGGTGCGTATATACATACATGCTAAGTGGATGATATACTTGGATTAGTTTGTGCCCTATGAAATATGATTGTATATGGTTTAGTGTCATATTTTAACTTCATAAGGTGATTTTGTACATTGTAATTATATACATGTACGCAAATTCGTTGGATCTGGTGAATATTTGACTAAACAATGAATTACTAGTAAATCGTTGATTTGGGCCAGAAATCACATGCGTTTCAGTTTCATGTACATTGATTAAACCAGGACGAGCACTATCTATAGTGTGAAATATTGACCATATTGCCAGGGTACGCTGGTCATCATCGAATAGCCCATTGGAATGGTGAAGTAACATTGACGTTGAGATGACTACAGAAACGTAAAAATATTTGACAGAACAACCGATTTTCTAACAGAATTTACTTCCTCAAGATGGGAAGATTGAAAAATGGTAAGTCTCTTTCTTGTTAATTATTGGTTATAATATGTAATGCGTATAAACTACAACTATTTAGTGCTTTAGTCTGTATACATGTATTTCAATGTGTGTTATTATTGGTCAGTGTAATTTTAAGTTGATGCAAATTGCTACATGCAACTATGAAATAAGACGGAACCGTATACAAGCGTATGCCACTGGAATTCGTTGTCCAATTTGTGCTGTTTCATGTATGCTACATAAGCCATGCATGATTGTGTACGTAAGACGATTTGCGATTTTTAGTGACAACACATTTATATAACCTGTGATAGGAGGAATTATATTCAGCATTTGAGTATTCCGCTTATACTCTGAACATTTGGTAAACTTTCACATAATTTACATAAAATATCAAAATTTCTGTACATATTTATCATTAAACACATCGCATCTTCTTCGGTACAGACTCACATGGCGTGTCTCATACGATTTTTCATGAAATATATTTACAGAAAATGTGATATTTTCTGTAAATGACATTGAAAGATGACGAAATGTTCATAGCGAATGCGGAATGGTATTCCGCATTCGCTATGAAAATTGTGTCATCTTTCCGACGTCATTTACGGAAAATAATGTGAGAAGTGAAATGGTTCAATAGAATAATGGCGTTCATATGCATTATAGCTACCACGATATTGTCGAGAACCAATGCAACAATTCGACCTGAATCCTCTGCTATCGACGTTGAAAGCAAATTGGCGAACATTTTATTGCATATAAATATAGACTTCAGGCAGGATCAGGCTTTCAATATTATTATGATACAAAACTAGAAATACATAAATATGAAATTTGTCTTTAGTTATTTGCAGAATCAATAGCTATAGCGCGGCGCTAACATGCTATGCCATCGTAACATCTGTGTCTCTGACTAACGGTGACAGCTAAAATAGCATCTGCTTACGAGGGAAACAAACTTTGTAGAACTTGGTCTCCGTTTTAGAGAGGTTTCTTACATTTTTGGCGGACAATTATGTCTGATTCATGAATGCAGGCTTCCAGTTGTAGACACGTCAGTCTGTGGTCGGTAATTAAACAATTATTTACCAACCCATTAGGTGGTCGGGATAATAGGACGGCACTATCTTACACAATGACCGTCGATCACGGTAAATCGGGCCGCCCGGAATCGATTTATCACGCTCTGAAACGCACTTTGATGCCAGCCACTACACCCCCGCATGCGATAACCGTGCCAATATGTGTCAATGTTTTTGTTTCAAAACATTTGAATGAATATTGTGCTTGAAGTCAAGCAGCTTGATTGTCTGAGCTGTGCTACAGCTCAGGCTCAGACAATCAAATTGCTTGATTGTGAGTTGACATTGCCAATAGATGTTCGGAAACATTGATAATATGGGCCATATTAACGCAGGCGATTGTGTATCTTACATAATGACCGTCAATCACGGTCAATCTGGCCGCCCGGAATCGATTTATCACGCCCCGAAACCCACTTTGATGCCAGCTGCTATCTGAGTCTTCCATTTCTCGCCTGGGTGAGAACTTGTGGGTGGTTACGTTGCCGGGTTAGGAAAATACTATTGGAATTAATAGCGTGTGGCGTCATCATGGTCACGTGACTTCCGTAGTTACTTCCGACGATGTATGCATGCCAACTCTGTTGTATGGACGATTGTATGGTATTTACAGTATGTGTGTTGACCATACTGTGTGCATGTGACTCTTGATAGGGTCTGACGTTAAAGGATATATATTGTTTGTTCAACGGGTGTTTTGGCTGACCGCATGTTGAGCAATGAATACTCTGATCAGTTTCAAAATTAAATTCACAAACACAGAATTAATGTAACGAACATATGTCATTTTGAGCAGTGACTGTCGACGTACATGTAGAGTATGATCATTCCGAACACACTCCAGTACCAGACTACTATCGACGTTTGCTGTTGCCTAGTAACGGATACTCCGGTCCGATCGGTGCATGTTCTGATCGTGAATGACCAGGCTGATATGTGGCTGTGACCGGAGAAATGGGGCTTATGTGTTTTGCGACCAGTGTAGATCCAGATCAGCCTGTGCATCCGCACAGTCTGATCAGGATCTGCACTGTTTGCCAGTCAATCAATGAAACACCCGCCATGTTTGTAGCAAGAAATGCAGATTATGATCAGGCTACAGAAGTGCACTATTTGATCAGGAGCTACACTGGTCACAAATCCCATAGGCTCAATTTCTCCAGTCACACCAGCATATCATCGTCAGTGGACGCTTGTCGCAATGGCGGGAGGGCATTTATTCGCCGGTAACCCATTTCCGCCACGTTCAATCTCTATTCCAACCGCAATCAGGTGTTGATTACACAACCGCCTGCGTTAATCTTACCTATATTATCAACAATTTGATTGTCTAGACCTGAGCTGTAACTCGCCCAGGCTCAGCCAGGTGGGCTGCATGATTTCAAGCACAATATTCACGTATTTTGAATTGAGAAATTTACAAACATTAAAATATTGAATATTTCATACAGTTATACCACTTCCTGCATTAATCTTGCACATATTATATACGTTCCTGAACAGCTATTAGCCAACGCGCAATCAAGCAATTTGATTGTCTGAGCCTGAGCTCCAGCTCAGGCTCAGACATTCAAGCTGCTTGATTTCAAGCACACTAATAACTAATAAAGAAATGTACAAATATTGGCAAGATTGGCGCAGGTTGTAGTGTATCATGGATCGAAGTTGATGTAGTTTGCATGTTCGGTATGTTGCCGTGATTACAACATACTTATTATAAATGGGATCAATAGTATGAATGGAACGTTAAAATGTTGTTTTTGTTGTTCCGTACCGAAGTACAACAGTGTTCACACGGGCATGGCATTACGCCACATTATTTATTAATAATGCAACACATGATGAATGTCTGTCAACATGTAATTTTATTGACAACACATATGATTGATGTATTAAGGTACAATCCCTGTTTTATTCATCTGGAATTTGAGTAGTGAGGATGGTGGCGGAGGTATACAATTACAGTGAAGCCTCCATAAACTGGACACCTTTGGGCATCCCAGGGTGTCCGGTTTAGGGAGGTGAGGATGGGCTGGCGGGGGTCTACAACTACGTGTGTGTCTATATAGAGGATTTTATTTGCATATGGGATGTGTAGTACATAATTTAATAAACGAGTTTCACTGACAAATTTAATAATATCATATTTCGCCAACACAAATGTCTCCTAGCGTCATTTCCGTAACGGTTTCAATTACATAATGTATTGCACTAGTTTCTAAACTGTGGCAACCAATTTATGCAAGAAATATGCATTACACATACACAAGAGTATGCGAGTACATGCGATTCCACGGAAACATGGATGTCTATACGTGTTACATGGTACCGGTATGTCATTGACACGACTGTACACCATTGTTGGGACGGCGTGCCAAATGACGGAAATGTTTGTGAAACATCCAATTAACCATTGCATATGCTTATACATGTACATGCAAGTGTAATTGTGCAATGGAATCTACTGGTCTTTTAGTAAATTATCTATGTGTTTGTCTGCAAAACTACATTATCATAATGACAGTAGATATGCAATGGAAACTATTTCCGCATGTGTTGGTATTTTTACCATGGTGTAGATCATCGTATATTTGATCCACTGGATGAAGGCCATGCACATGTGATACATCCATACAATATTGTTTCAGAATTATTCAGATCGCAGGGGTGGAAATTATTAGCATATATACTGAAATCAAGAGTTGGGCTTCCTGATAATTGGAGAAAAATACTAATGTTTCAACATGGGAAACAGACTTTTCGAGTGAGTGCAAAACATATGTTTGTTTAGCCATTTTCAGGATGTGGCATTTGGAACTGTTCCCACTCCTGCTAACGGATCAGATAATATTTTTCGAGTTTGATACAAAATCGGAAATCTTTAGTATTTGTTGCATACATACTAAACATCGAACAGTGTAATGTCGGATTAGGGAGCGCAGTCTGATCCGGCACTACACTGGTCCCCAACATATTTGCTCCAAGTTTCCAATGGCGGTTCACATCTGCATGAGTTCACGGACAAATTCCGGCCATGTCTAACGTTATCAGGAACGCCGCATGCAGCGATAGTACTCTCCTCACACGAACATCAGTCACAATGCCGGCCACTTTATGACATCCCCCAACAATAAAACTGCGAACCAATCTTCTACGGACATTTCGTTCATGTCCATTATGAAGTTACAAAGACGGTCCCTTTGTTTGAGTATGGGTTATTTCTTCGCCTCCACCCCGCCATTGGGTCCGCGAATTTGCCGCGAAATTCAGTTCCCGCATTCCCGTGGCATGGACCCTGCCTTTCTGACCATGTGATTTGAGTTAGCAGTGATGGGGTAATGCGTTTGATCCCCTCAATCTTGTAATTAAGTCCGAGTATTATCAGGGCGTTAATAATCATTGTCTAAACGATTACCGCCAATTAATCGTGTAGTTAATCACTCGGCCACAGTACCGAGGTGTTCCGAATTAGACCCGCAATATCGCGGATGAGTACGGTCTTTGCAGATTAGAAACTCTCTTGCAAAATTGAAGTACCGGAAAACAGCTGTGTGTTTATAATTAATTTTGAGTAGTTTCTCTGTATATTTTCTATGATACTGTGTATGTTCATAATTGCAAAACGAACTTGCAATCCTGTACTGTCCAAAGGTGTTGATTTGCCTCAATGATTGTGGAGCTTCTCTCAACCTGACGCCATATGGACATCGACTTTGGAACATCAACTGTGAATCCATATGTATCCTGATACAAACCTCAACGGAGTAGCCACATTTACTAGAAATATAACATGATTCCGAATCCACCAATAAGGGGATTCACGCACGGGGCCAAATGTTTTGTGGTTGAATTACAAAAGGACTCCAGGTCATGTTGCACAACCGTCCTCGCTAATCTTGCTAATATTTGTCATTTGCATTATTTCATAATACTTGTGCTTGAAATGAAGTAGCTCGATTAGTGGAGCCTTATTTGTGCTACAGCTCAGGCTCAGAACATCAAATCTCATCATTACGAGATGGCATTGCCAATAGATGTCCAGAAACGTTGATAATCTTGGAGAGGTTAACGTAGTCGGTTGTGTCATACACGATTTCACTGCTTGCGGGATATTGTAATTGAAGGGGTCAGTGGAACAAGGGGGCTAACTCCTTCAGGGAGTTAGCCCCCTTCTTCCACAGACCCATTCAATTGAAAGACTGATCCTGCAATTATGACCTTCTACAGGTGCATCCCATCTGCACCTTTGTGTAAATTATTCATGACTGTTGAACGGACGTAAATTCCCAATCAATCTAGGGGCCCGTTTCACTATACTTCGTACAACTAAAATGTTCGTAAATGCAAAATTATGATAGTCTGTAAAATTCACATTAACAATATTTTCTTGCAAACAATTATTGGATTTACGTTTATTGCATATGCAGCCTATGCTCAATACATGTAAATCCATCAATTGAAATTTCCAGACGATCTTAAATTTGCACTTACCAACAATTTAGTCGTACGACGGGCCCCTAGTTCCTACACCATCAACAACCCCATCGTAGGGAAATTCTCCCAGCATCGTACATGCAGGTAGCATGGTTTATGTCATATATAATTGACGCTAACTTGCTGAACTAGATCCAGAAATATAATAATTCAACTTCGTGTATAAATAATTTTCGCCATAGGTTTCTGTTCTGTTTAACTTGAGGGTCTGGCAAGAACACATTACACCATCCGTTACACAATATCATAGTGAGAATATGTATTTTAGTACACAAAGAGCAGACCGTGGCCGAGGTGTAACACTGTCGGACTGCTACGCTGGCGACGCGGGTTTATTCAGATTCAGTTCCAGTTCCGTATTTCTGAGGTTCTTTGTATTTCCTTCCTATAGTCTGTTTCACGAAAGCTGCCCAAATTTTACGGCTATATAGACAATTCAATAACAATATTATTTTCGATAATATTAAATTAAAGGACAATTTAAGAATGAACCTTCTATTTATTTCGTGAAATTCGGTCAAATATTGATTTTATTACGAACAATTGATTTGTCTATGGGAATTTAACATGGGGGGAAAAAGTGGTAAGGAAGTGTGGGAGGAGTCAAAAAACGAAAGATTTTGGAAATTGACTCCGAAACCAGACTAGATAGCTTGGATATGATCTAACTAAGAAAACAAAAGTTAAATTTTAAAAATCGGTCCAGTATTTCTAAAATTCAAAAACATTTCCCCATGTTAAATCCCCATAGACATGTTCACTCCGTGAAGATGTCTATGGGGATTTAACATGGGGAAATTGTTTTTTCGCAATAAAATCAATATTTGACCAAATTTCACGAAATAAAAAGAAGGCTCATTCTTAATTTTTCCTTTAATTTAATATTATCAAAAGAAATCTTGTTTTTGAATTGTTTATATAGCCGTAAATTTTGCGCAGCTTTCGTGAAACAGACAGTAGTCTTTTCGGATGGGGATTGTTAACGGCGCCGCGGTCACGTATATCAGATTAGAAGGAGAGTCTGGGCACGTTAAAGAACTAGAGGGGACTATTCGAATGGTTTCCTATGTATCCACCTCCTTCCGTTCTCCCCTTCTTGGGAGACGACATGCAAGGTCATCGAGCCAGTGTCGTTGTTAAATCCAAGCATTTGCATTTTAGTACAGTGGAACATCTCTAATAAACCAGACACCCTGTGAGATCCCCAGGGTGTCTAGTTTAGAGATGTTTCACTGTAATGCAGGCGTATGATCACTACATCTATGCGCATGTGCATGTATTTTTGGTTCAGTAATCTTTCTGCACCGTAAAGAGATCATTTTTCTTCACCGTGAATGGAATCTTTTATATTGCACAGTAACGAGTCGAGGCCTGAAAATTAGTTGCGGTGCGGGCAGCGTTCCAGAATATACTCGGTATGGTCGGCCTTTTTCTTTAGTACGTGTGAACGTGTGTACGTGCCAATATGGCATAATTTTTGCTTGCCAATTTGAGTTGAGGGTAGCCCTCAACTCAAATTGGCAATCAAGAATTATGTAACAAATACAATTTAGCAAAGTTAACCACTTTAAAAATGGAAATTACCTAAATTGAGACATTTTTCGTCTTTTTTCTTCAGTAACGTCTAAATAATTAGGGATGCAACATATCACTAAGTATGGTCTATTCAGGGACCAGACATACATTCATATTCGTCCCAGTAGCCGATTTCATCAACATTGCAAAGTATACTTATCTAGCAAAGTATACTTTGAGGGAGTAATCATTTATTTTTCCCGAAATGCATTATTTCATATAGAACTAACCACTGCATATATTTGATAATTAAAAGTATGCAGAATTATTATACTGAATGTATTACATTATCACAGCCAAACTGGCTGTGATAATGTAATAAATTCAGTATAATAAAAAATAATAAATGTATCATAAAATTGAAAATTTCTCCCTCAAAGTATACTTTGCTAGATAAGTATACTTTGCAATTTTGGTGAAATGGGCTACAGGTCTAATTCACGGCACATGTTAGGCCTGAATAAGAATGATGATATACCCATACTAATACTGATTCGTTTGCATACCATGCTCTCTAACTGCACTGACTCAGACTCGATTTGAAAACACCACTCATTTTCATGAACCGATGTTAAGGAAAGGCAACAAATCGTTTGTTGTTTCGTCGGAATATATCTCAGGCACTCGAGATCTTTTTCAGAACAAATATGATACCAATGTTGCGATTGTATCCGATCTGCGAGTATTAATCGATGTACTTGCAGGTGCAAATAAACTTCACCTGAAGTGCATGAGTCATGGGGATTAGGGTGATTTTTGCAAATATAAATGCATATAGGTAGACGTTCTCTAAAAGTGCGGAAATCCCTCCACAAATTGCAATATAATATTCATTTTATGAGTTGGAACATTACAATGTATAAGTATAACCTTTTCAACAATATAAATCAGAAAGCAAATATTTATAAACACTGTAGTTATTATATAGAGGATCTTACAAGAGTAATGATGTAATATGATATTTATTAAACTCATTTACTGATTTCATAAGAAACGAGGCATAGCCTCGTTTCTTATGAAATCAGTTAACGAGTTTAATAAATATCATATTAAATCAACGCAAATGTTACATTTTATTTATTGCACAAGCACATCATCATAATTTGAAGCTGTATTGATTACCTTGCTCACTTGCATATGTATTACATTAGTGTATTTATTATTTTTATTTCACCCATTTCGCCCATTTTATGCAATAAACGGTGTTTTCTAATGCACTCTATAAATATCACGCAATCTGATTGACTGATGGTCATACATTACAGGTATATCATTGTTGATGAACGGTCGCAAATTATTTCAATATGTATTCCTACGCCAATACTAAGTTTGAGGTCGGTCAATTTACTCTCAGATTGCCACATAATGACCGACCAAAACATGGGATAACTCACATAAAATGTCACAAGTGGTATTCTGGTATTATTGTCAAAGACACAGCTGGTTGCATATGAAACGTCCTGGTCCGAAATGTCTTGGTGACCTGGTCCGAAAGTTGCATGGTCCGAAGCGTACGGCGAAAAAAAAACAAATATCTCATCGTTGATCACGTTTCATATGTTTTGGCAGTAATAGAGCGTTCACACAAAGAGAAAGTATGTACCCTATGTAATATTGCATCTCAAATGGTAGTATATCACGAATGATTAGACGAATTATCACAATATATATCAACATCAGGGAAGTTTGACAGATGGCCGCCATTGAAATATGGTTGTTAAGATATCGCACTGGAGTGACATTAAATGCGCAAAGTAGTAACTAAGGCAATTATAATTCTAACGACGAATTTATTGCTTTTATTACTGAAAAATAATGAAATCAGCAACATAAACGTATATACATTCATGCAAAAATCGCTAGTATCTTGTAATTGTGTTGGAACTATTTTCTTCGTAGAAAATATTATTTGTGTGATCCGTCCGGTATGACCTGCTCAACCAGCTTGCAATCCGGTACGATCTTCGAGACTCGATAAAGTTTGCAAAACAGTAAAGGAGTGCATTAGAAATAGGTTAACCACATTGTAATTTTGAAAATTTCAAAATTACAATACAGTTAACACTATAATGTCAAATAATAATTACGGTGTCAATGTTCTCACTACATCCCTTACAACTTTGTAACACAATTTGTATACATTTGTATAACACAACCGGACTACAACGTTGTATAGAAACATGTATGTATGTATTTGTGATGCACCGTCCTGTGAACATTGCGTATTTGCTGGGATTCTAGTCATTGCTTCAATGGATGGTACTTTTTCACAAACACATTTAAATGAGAGACACTTGGACGTTTCATGAACTGCTATGTATGCGTTTTTGCGTTACAATTTGCGATGGATTGAGTACCAAATTCGTTGCATGAATCAGACTATTCATGGTTTCATGAACATGATGTCTGCGATATTGGTTTTTAAATTAACTGCAAAGGTAAGCGTAGTAGTAAGCAGATGATGCATTGATATACGTTTGGCAAGTATTTTAGACAAGTAAACTCGATAAGTAGCAGTTACGTGCTCTCAATATAATAGTGGCTGTGATTGGAGAAACTGGGATTATTACATAAGCGATCAGTGTAGTCCCAGATCAGACTGCGAATCAGGTATGCACTGTTCACCTTTCAATCAGTAAACCATATACTTCTAATGAAACGATATACATGTGCATGAGTGTGCCAGAAGATGACACCAAGTCTGGTAACAGATGGTCATCAGTCCCATTTCTCCAGTCACAGCCACATATTTAATTTAAAGTGAATAGCTGATGTTTTATGGGGGATTCGTCTCAGTGGAGGTTGATGAGCCAGGTGTTGGTCCGGATTACTGTTCCTACAGTTTATCTTTCACAACCATTGATGTTCCAGGGCTTTTTTGTCATTATCTGCAATCTAGTTAGTATGTCTGTAGACTCTCAATTGCATGTGAATAGTTATTTCGAGTCAATATGTGTGTTTAACCATTTCACCGCTAAGTAACTGAATGGGCTGCGATATGTTAATTTTGCAACCAATCCAATCATCGCAAAATGATTTTCAGACTATTCCATTTATAAAAAGGGGGTATTTGTTGTTCTCAAAAATATGAAAATTACTTTCAAACAGTGCAGATCCTGATGAGACGGCTCGTTACGAACCGGCTCATCTGGATCTGCACTGTTTGCATAAACCGATATAGCGGGCTTTCGGATTCAAAGGGTTAATGTCGAATGGTAGTATTATTTTGGCTTAAGCATATGCTTTAGACTGTATTTGAAAGCAAGAATGTATATAATAGTAATTTAGATAGGATTGAAAGTTAACACGTAGTGAACTCGTCTCCAAAAGTATTTTTCTTTTGACGACAGCGCGCACCCTGAAGAGTACGTAACATACAAAAAGACACAGGTGATAACATGAATATACGAGAGAAAAAAAGAAAGAACCATCATTTTGCAGTGAAACCTCTCTAAACCGGACACCCTGGGAGGTCCCCAGGGTGTCCGGTTTAGCGAGGTTCCACTGTAATTCCGATGTAAGAGCACTGAGCCAACAAAATGCTGTGGACGAAAATTGTCTCGTTGTCTTTCATACATGTCTGACATCAAAACGCGGCGTTGGACAGCTACCTCATACACTACCACGTGCGTTAATCTTGCCAATATTTGTCAATTTCAGAATTGTGAATATTGTGCTTGACATCAAGCAGCTTGATTGACTGAGCCTGAGCTGTGATACAGCTCAGGCTCAGACAATCAAATTGCTTGACTGCGAGTTGGCATTGCCAGTAATTGTTCGGAAAAGTTGATAATCTGTGCAATATTTATTTTGGCGGTTGTGTACAGTGCATTGATTGTAGACTGAATTGCAGCTCGGCTATAGCTAGTTTGTTTACATAATCCGATATGTTTCCATAATTCGGCGGAACATAGCATCATCCACATTCATGGCCAAAAACATTTCACTTTTGGCAAACTAACAGCAAATGAAAACCTATTTAGAATGGCGCTGATCTGGTAGTATCTCCCTTATCGCATCGCCGTTTTTCGCCGGTATTGATTTCGAAAGCCAGTAATATACAAAAAGTCGAGTTCATGAAGAATTCAATTCTGCAAAGCGCTGCGTGTTAGCGCAATTGGAAATATATAACGGCCACGATTCTCACTAATGCGAGCTGGGTTCGATCCTCGCACTGGGCAGCACTACGTGAAATGGTAGCGTGGTCGCCAGACCGCCTGACAAGTGGGTTATCCCCGGGTGCTCCGGTTTCCTCCCACGCCATGGATCCGCTTGCTATGCCAACCAACTAAAGCATGAATATGAGTGTTCTCGTGCTTATTTGAAATATTATATAGTAAAACAAATGAAGTCTTATTTGAATATAGACAATTGCATGATTATTAAAAAAGAGAAAAAAATAGTGTTTTTCAATTATCACGTCTCTCTATTCGCCACTAAATGGACAATGCCCACCGCCATTGTAACCCATTGACTCCTACATTCATGGGTTCAATGCCGGGTCTAGTCGTCCAGTACCTGATGAGCCGTGGCGGTCACTGAAATGATTCCATGTGCTTTGTGTTCCCATCCATTCACAGTTCAATCAAATCTTGAGAAAACACGCATATGTCCGTACAACGGCATGGATGCGAATCGCTACGACTAAAATTGAATATTGAGTGTGCAAACAGTGTAGTCCCAGATCAGACTGCGCATCTGCGCAGTCTGATCCGGGACCACAATGTTTGTTTTATTTTAGCTATGGACGTTCCAGGGGGCCGTTTCACTAAACTTCGTACGACTAAAATGTTCGTAAGTGCAAAATTATGATAGTCTGAAAATTTCACATTAACATTGTTTTCTTGTAAATAATTATTGGATTTACATTTATTGAGCATAGGCTGCATATGCAGCCTATGCTCAATAAATGTAAATTCATAAATTGAAATTTACAGACGATCTTAAATTTGCACTTAAGAACATTTTAGTCGCAAGAAGTTTAGTGAAACGGGCCCCTGGTGCTTCTTGATAACGTTAGATATATAACGGACTGTACGGGTGTGCTTGTTGATCAGGGGTTACACTGGTCAGTAACTGATTAAACCCTTCCATCTAGTGACGGGTCACAATCCGGTCAGACTTCAATTCTATTCATTCTGTCATTTATATACGGCCACAAATCGTCGTTAAGATATGACGTACATACATGAAAAATGTGCACCGACCCGGGACTCGAACCTGGGATCACTCATTTACCACGTACCATCGCTCTACCGACTGCGCAAACCGGGAACAGATACACACGTCATCCCCATAAAGAGTTACATAACAACCGTGACATACTCGCCCGATGCAGTTTCGTATGTTGTACGAGCTCCACATAAAATTAGGCTGACAGTTTCAGGTTCCGTGTTTTCTGGTGTGTTTGTCTAACGAACGACGAGCACCGTTTATCTTGATCGCCCATCCATTTGCAACTTCCAAGAAACGCGCAGGTGCAAATGATAAAAATGTCACACCACCGAAAATGGCATATCAGTTACTAATGATGCGCGCGCCTATCTCAAACGAAGTGTTATTTCATATTTAATACGATGTGCGTTTTTTTGCAGCTTTTGGAGTCTACAGCGTTGTGAAGAAGATTGTTTTTGTCTCGATTTCAGCGCCATCACCTCACAGATCTCCAGATAAGCTGCGTATTTGCTTAAATACCCAATTAAAATTGCCGAAAACCCAATTGATCTCATAAGTAGCGAGTATCAAAAAGCAATTACAATTTTGTGGTACATTCATCATGCTGCAGAAAACAATAAACAAACCACAAATATAGCATATTTTCCATGAAAACACATCTTGGTATTTCATTAGAATTGTCTCCAAGGAGACAATTATAATGAAATGCCAAGACATGTTTTCATTTCGAAGTAAATTATTCAAGTGTTGCTGTCTGTTGATGTGTAAACAGTAGTGTAATTTTATTTTACCCAATTAACATTTTGAAATACCCAATTTCCTCAGAAATGCTGGAGTGAAAATACTCAATTACTAATTCCTTATCTGGTGTCATGGCCTCAGTTCGAAGTATACCCGGTTTCGTTGCATGTTAGGAGTTCGAGGTTTATGCCAATTGGAAATGACTTGATGTTATTAAACGGAAGTGGGCCCTTGGTGATTTTACCCAGTGAACTCACGCTCGCTATTAATGAAACAATCGACGCTTTCATCATCAATTGAATGGCGGCATATTATTTAATAATATCTAGAGCGGAGTACTAATTGCAAAATCCACGTATGAACATAGAGTATAATGTTTAACCCTTACTACGCTGAATTAAATTTTGTCGTCTGCTGGAAATGTTTTATTTTCAATATTTCTCGATAAAAACCTGTTTTGACAGCGCATGAGAATCGTCTCCACTGGAGACGATTCTCATGTGCTGCCAAAACAGGTTTTTTGTTAAGAATTAAGGCAAAAATGAAAAACAGCAGACGACTATTTTCGTCTCCCGCCTAGTGAGGGTAAACGTGTAAAATAAATGTTGTGCGTAATTTCCTTAAATACGTTTACAAAATTTACAATATTTTTCATAAATAAAGTCAAAAGTTGACAAAATTTTCAGAGTACATGCGAAATAAAATTGTATCAACTTTTCACTCCATTTACGGAAAATATTGTACATTTTGTAAACGTATTTCATGACATTACGCAGATGTCCGAAGGTACAAACTCACATGACGTGTCTCGCATGTGGCTGTGACTGGAGAACAGGGGCTTATGGGATTGTGGCTGGTCTAGTTCGTGAACCTCTCTAAACCGGACACCCTGGAGACCTCCCAGGGTGTTCAGTTTAGAGAGTTTCACTGTCATTCAAGCATATGAGCACCCCAATGCATTGTATGTGATTTGCAATCATGAACAATCTTTAAAGGTACATGCCCACTCAGTAGGCACAAAATGTTATTTATATCTGAGACATCATCTGAGATATTTTCTGGCAAAATAAACATTCATTCACCATTACCCCATGTATTGATTGGCATTATTATACATTTTATATCAGAGTAAATGTCCACACTGATATCAGGGGCGACAACCGTGTTTCCTTTAAAATGTTAACGGACATTACTATTTATTGTTCGTATTTCTTTTTAGATGTACAATGATCATACTTTATAATCTGTCGAAAATATAATTTTTTCAGGTCACGCATTTAATTAGTGTAAATAATTAAAAAATGTCATGCCTCATTTGCATATGAAAATAGACTGATACCACCGCGAGTCGCTATCAGTAAAATAAATATTACTAACTGATTATATCTGTATAGTGGTGACTCGTAATTTTTGGAACTGGTGGAATAGTGACACAATTGTACACTTATTTAATTCCTATAAAGAACATGTTGTGCCTACTGGGTGGGCATGTACCTTTAACATCATATATAAATGACAGTGAAAGTCATAAAAATGATGTTAAGTCTGTCAGGGTGTCCGGTTTAGAGAGGTTTGACTGTAGTTAGATATCGATATACATGTATATCGCTTGTTAGAAGCATGACAGGTGTTTCATTGATGGAATGGCGAACAGTGTAGATCCTGACAGAGTGTGCATGTTTCCAGTCACAGTCACATATATGACGATTTTATGTTTTCAAATGCAAATCTATCGAATCAGTAATGAATTATTAATACATGCTCAAGTTACGTCGAACAATATTATATGGTGTATGGTCAATACCGATCATGTATATACACTACAACTGCGCTAATATTGGCAATATTTGTCAATTTCCGCAATATAAACATACTTAAATATTGTGCATGAAAGCGAGCAGTTTGATTGTCTGAGCCTGAGCTGTGCTACGGCTCAGGCTCAGACAATCAAACCGCTCGATTGCTGGTAGACATTGTCAAATTGATGTTCAGAAACGTTGATATCTGGGCAAGATTACCGCAGGCTACAGCTCAGGCACATCAAATCATACTGCTTGGTTGCGGGTTGTTGTCATTAGATGTTGCGAAACGTTGATAATCTAAGCAAGATTAATGCAAGCGGTCCTGCATGTGGCATGAACATTTGCATTTATCATGAACGGCAGCAATTATTGCATAAGCGAAATAAATTAAGCGTAATGTTGATAATCGACTCGATGTTTACATCTCGCCAGTTCATTAGATGCCTGCTTCACGCACCAACACTTATATAGTATCTGAACACCATCTCCCGTTCAGTATTCGTTCAGTCGATAATACGTAACTATTTCGAGATAATTATTAACCCTCTGAATCCGAAAGCCCGCTATAGCGGCGTTTGCAAACAGTGCAGATCCAGATGAGCCGGCTCGTAACGAGCCGTCTCATCAGGATCTGCACTTTTTGCCAGCAATTTTTCATATTTTTGAGTGCAAAAACAACCCCCCTTTTCATAAATGAAATCGTCTGAAAAGCATCTTGTGCCGATTTGATTGGTTGCAAAATCAACATATCAAAATCCATTCCAGTTACTTAGGGGTGAAATGGTTAAGATTATGACGTTGTGCTTGCTGCTTGCCGTCGTCGAAGTCACCTTAAAAGGAAGCCACATGCCAAGTTTCAAGTCTCTATCTATTGTATTACAGTTTATTTGTTTACATCTTATCAGAAACGTGACGGACGGACATAGGCGGAAGGACGGGCAATAGTGACGAAACAATATACCAATTCAAATTTTTTAATTTATTAAATTTAACACAAACAAAGCAAACAAAACAGTTATTACACTGACAAGGCGATCAAGCTGTTAAAACTATTTTTATGGCGTAAGACTATTGTTTGGCAGGTGTATTCCAACGGAGTGTGCGCATGTATTTTGTGATTACTTACGGAAACGTGACTTCTTTACTTCCGTACACGTACGGTACGGAAGTAAAGCAGTGTTAAGTTTCTCACGTTTACACTGTGCGTATAATGTAGTAGTAGATAAAGTTGCCATTGAACTTTGATTCTCTCAGATATCAAACATGTCTTCCTAATACGTTTGTATGCCCTCCATGGTGCTCGTTTAACTTCACTAGTGATGTAATATTCAATTTTAAGTGGCATACTGTCGATTTCCCCGGCTATAATTATATTGTGATACATTGGGCGATAAGAACGGATTATATACGTATTAGTGGCAGCTTGCAGTCTTGATTAGATTGCGGTGATTTCGGGAGAATTTTGAACTTCACTAATGTACGGGAAAATAAGATGGTATTCTTCCTTCAAGTGCATTGAATGAATGGTCATATATAATGGCATTGTACAGCTTCAGATCAGTTCACAACGGTCGCACTGACATTTTGAAATTGATGCGGCTGCATCACGCGACGTGTAATGCTGCCTCGGAATATGTATGTGTGCGTCAGCTGTTTGAATGGAGAAGATAATCAAAGTACCGAAAGTACTGCATAGATGCTCAAATTACACGATATTTCCGACGGAAATGTAACAATAACGTTCAACCATGTCCAGCCGTGGGTAAACGTTTGCCGTGGCACTCGGTAACTGTTTGAACCCGCGGCCTACGGCCTTGGGGTTCAAACAGTTTCATTGTGCCATGGCAAACGTTTACACACGGCTGGACATGGTCGAACATTATATTAATTTGCGAACTTCACATTGAAGTAGTATCAGAACTTTCAGTTACGGTAGTAAGCGCAAGAGTCAATAGAAGAATGGGGCTAGCTCCCTCTTGTAGCTAGCAAACTTCATCCACTGACCCATTCAAATGCAGTAACTGCGATTTGTGGT
This sequence comes from Conchocele bisecta, assembly GCA_029237695.1. Lineage (NCBI taxonomy): Eukaryota > Metazoa > Mollusca > Bivalvia > Lucinida > Thyasiridae > Conchocele > Conchocele bisecta. The sequence goes on along the minus strand of CM055265.1, from coordinate 35,432,286 downwards.
TGGTAAATGTCTCCCTGTGAATGAGTTGTGGAAATAGACTCACTCCAGTAACTTCACCAATTCCACTGATGGGCTCTTAGACAAGCAATCGTCATATAGATAGGAAAAAACACATATACATCCTTTAGTGAAACAAACTACACAATTTGTAATACTTGTTATGATGTTCGGGCATTAAAATCACATTAACATGGACGTGTCGCTTTAAATGACATGTATATTATTTTTTATAATGCGATAAAAGTATTAGGTGATAAAAATACATCTTACCGTCTAGTACACACGTTAAAATTAAAATAAAAAATTTCACCGAAGTTGGCGGCCATATTGGACGCCATCTTGGATTCCAGGTTATTCACCATGAGTACAAATGTCCATTAAATGTCATCTGAGATGGTCTCCTACAATATTATACATTTGTAATGAGAAACGCTCTTGTCATTTCAATTCTACGAAATCCATATCAGACAATGGATTAATATATATATGACTGTGACTGGATAAATGGGGTTGATGGGTTTTGCGACCAGTGTAGATCCAGATAAGCCTGTGCAATCGCACAGTCTTATCAGGATCTGCACTGTTCGCCATTCCATCAATGAAGCATCCGTCATGCTTCTAGCACACTATAGATCGTTATCAGGCCACAGGAGTGTGATATTTGATCACAAGCTACACTGGTCATGCATCACATAAGCCCAATTTCTCCAGTCACAGCCACACACACATATATATTATATATTAAAATTGTAGAATGTCTAAGTGCAAATATAATATATAAAGAAAGTAATAACTCTAAGTTACAGGTTTCATGAAACCTGTAACTTAGAGTTAAAACGTTCTTCCTATATATATATATATATCTAAACATGTATATATATATATACAGTAAACCCTCTTCAACCCGTACACACATAACAACATACAGTGTGATAAGAGAACATTTACCACATGCACATTTCTAAACATACCCGCACTAACTACATATATACGTGGCTTGTATTTTGATAACCTAGCAGACATCGGCCGTATCTCGATTATAATACATGTATTTGGGAATATGGCTGATGTAGGTGGCTGATTATCCACACACTCGCTGCTAAGTAGGTGTTAAAGATCGGAATTCAAACACCACAAGTGGCTGGAATTCAAATTCCTGAGTAGAAATACGCAACAGTCTGCGTTAATCGTGCCCAGATTATCAACGTTTCACAATTTTCAAGTATTTTGAAATAATGAAATTGACAAATATGTATGGTTATGATTTAGATAGTATTGTAACTATATGTAGGTGCCTAAAGATCACAATTCTAACAACACGAGGGGCAGTAATTTAAATCCACGAGCAAAAATACACTGTTTTCTTGTAAACGATTAATGTATTCACATTTATTGAGCATAGGCTGCATGATGAAGCTTATGCTCATAAATGTAAATACATCAATTGAAATGTCCAGACGATCCGGAATTTGCACGTACGAACATTTTAATCATACGAAGTTTAGTGAAACGGTCCCCTGAACATCTACACAACCGCATGCATGTGTTACTCTTGCTCAGTCTATCAACGCTTCTGGACATCTATTGGCTATTGACAATGCCAACTCGCATCCAAGCATCCAATGATGCCCTGGGTAGAGATATTCTGCTGCGATTTTATTAATATACGCAATCCGACACAAGTTACAGTTGTATATGAAAATCATCAGACGTACATTCCAATGAAACCATCAACGTCAGACACAACATATGTTTGGTTAGCTTAGAGTATGGACTGTATGCATGTGTACGTGGATATGATTTTGGGAATGCATTTCTCAGACGATAAGTATGTAAGGGTTACCGGAATTGCGTGGAATGTTTAAGTCGTAGTATTGATGATATATGTTTTGTATGTAGAGGCTTCGAATACATGTATACATGTACATCAACAACACTTTATCCAAAAAAAAATCTTTCTCTAAACTGGACATTCGATTGATACACATGGCTTACATTTGACGGCTGTAGACATGCACATACAAACATAACGAAGGGAGTTATGATCCAGGATCAAACATGCATGAAAAGTTAACCCTTCTCTTACTATAGATAACGTCAGCACCCTTGAAGGGTTGTAAATGACCCTGTAGATACGGGAATTGGTGAGACTAGTACGTGTGTCAGTTACTGGGGGAACGTGTCCCCAACCAACTACGTCTGTCCATAGTGTATCTACATGTACATAAAACATGTGTAACAGTTACACTCGTGAGAACTGTTAAACGATGGCGATCAACTCAATCATCATTGAGGACTAACGATAGTGGTCCCGCGTTGAAAGTACGATCGGTCTTGGGACGAGTTCGGTGCTGGTTCCCGATCTAATCAGCTACCCCGGTATTGCAGTGAGTGCATGGCCAGCTGGTTCCGCGATTCATGAGCGGCTCCCCGCGTCCATATGGTCATCATCAATCACCGCGCTATCGGCATCAACTTTAATATTGCCGGGGTCATAACGGGGCAGCTCGTGTGGAAACCGGCCACTTGACCGTTACAACGGTTCCGGACACAGATTGGAATGGTCTACAGACAAAGCACAACTGGGGCCAGTTTCATTATACAGTGAAACCTCTCTAAACCGGACACCATGGGGACCTCCCGATGTCCTGTTTAGAGAGGTATCACTGTAAATCAGGCATTTGATCATTCTGAGCCATACATGTGTGCTATGCGATCATGAACAGGCATTATCACCTGAGATAAATGAATAAGAAACCCCTCAACATTATGATGTTTTTTAGAGAGGTTCCACTGTACTTCGAACGGCGCCTTTCCAGCTTCTTTGTAGTCGTACGAAGTTTAGTGAAACGGACCCCAGGACTAGTCTGTCAGACGGGATGTTAATCAGAATGTTCTATCATGTTGTAGGGCAACAGTTATACAATTTGAGGAGTAGAACATTTGCTGTATTAGGCAAAAAAACTACTGCATAGAACATACATATATCATGTCTGTATCACTGTTCGGCCGACTGTAATAGAGCGCATGATTATGTCGCCAATGACAACGCAGCAACGAAGTATGTTGAGTGGGGAGCAAAATTATGAGAGTCGAATCTGACTGTGAACGTGCAAGAATCTATAAAACTACTACAAGGTCCCGTTTTTATTGGTACACAGCTTACAAACTTGACTCCATCGACGCTGTCGAAAATCATTGCCGACGATCAGTCTGTACATCCAGTATGAAGGTTCTCCGTTCCGTCATGGAACTATCGTTGTTTTTGTTGCAACAAACGTATTAGATTCAATGTTAATTGCCTGTGTAAGAACTTTTTAAACTTTTCTTATTTCTCAACGAAATTTATATGTTGTTACCACTCATTTGAGTCGGAATTGTAAGGCAACTGTTGTCAATAATATCTGAGACACGCCATGTGATTTTGTAGGTGCGAACATCTGCGTAATTTCATTAAATACAAAATTTACAAAAAAATTCATACATAAAGTCAAATTTTCAGAGTACATGCTGGATTATATTCCGCATGTACGCAGACATTTTTGTCAAGTTTTGACGCTATAGCACGGAAAATATTGTAAATTTTGTAATCGTATTTCATGAAATTACGCAGATGTCCGAAGGTACAAAATCACACGTTTTTCTCATATGGTCCATTTGCTCAGCGGCGAGCTGCACGATATCGGTACACCACCGCCTGTGCTAATATTGCCAATATTTGTAATTTCATTTATTTGGAACAACTCGAATGTTTTGCTTGAAATCAAGAAACTTGATTGGCTGAGCCTCAGCTGTGCATTGCCAATAAATCTATGTGCAGAAACGTTGATAACCTGTGATTATTAACGCGGGCGGATGCGTATCAGGGTATATACTGGTCACAAACGTGTGTGTTATCGGCGCGATGCAGATCCCCCCGCGGACCCAAACAGAACATATACAGTTCCCTGCAGGGGTCTCCGCTAACTGCTTTACCAACTACGAGCCGAGGCTTAAGATAAGATAAGTGCAGAATTTACGCGCCCATAATTACGGCAATGACTGGAGAAATGTGGCTTATGGGTTGTGCGACCAGTGTAGATCCAGATCAGACTGTGCATCCGCACAGTCTGATCAGGATCTGCACTGTTCGCCATACCAACAATGCAACACCCATCATTCTTCTGACAAGGAATATAGATCGTTATCAGGCTACAATAGTGAGATATTTGATCAGAAGCTACACTGATCACAAATCCTATACGCCCCATTTCTACAGTCACAGTCACAATTGCAGCCACTTTATATGAATATTGCACAGTTGCTATTCCCGGGATTTTCATATGCACATAATGGCAGCGTTGATTCCTGCGGGTATATAAAACTCCATCCATCCTGGATTGAAGTGGCATATAAAACCGAATTCGTTAACGCCTATATATCGTTTTACAATTTAAAGTGGTTTCCAGTCCTTGGCAATTTATTACATAATTATTTTAGTTTATCGTCATATTTCAGTTTCAACAGCTGACACTTTCGTTGTTTTTCGTTTAAACGAATGCGCATGCGTGTTGTTATATATACTGATGTAATAATATTTGCATGTAGCTCATCATTTTAGTAAATGAGTGTTACTGGGCGGTAGATTATGATTGTGATGTTATTGTAAGTGCACTCAAGCCGCTTTATTCGCTGAACCTGAGATGTGCTACAGCTCAGGCTCTGACAATCAAATTGCTTGATTGCGAGTCGGTATTGTCAATATATGTTCAGATACGTTGATACTATGGACAAGATTAACGCACGCGGTTGTGTAGTGTAACATTCCGGTATTTCTTTGATTCGGCCATTCTCTTCACGTAGTTACTGCTAGATATGGTAACGTCTCGACTTTCATGTGCAGTGAAACCTCTCTAAACCGGACACCCTGGGAGGTCCCCAGGGTGTCCGGTTTAGAGAGGTTTCACTGTAAATCAGGCTATTGATCATTCCGGACTATAGTTGTGTGCTATTTGATCACGAACAGACATTATCACCTTAAATAAATGACCAAGTAACTCAGCAAAAATAAGATCACAGGTGTTTTCATGGTGTCCGGTTTAGAGAGGTTCCTCTATGTGTTACAGAACTTAAATAATGCATAAACTTTGCGAACTAGTTTTACAGGAAAATAGAACAGGTCCAGGGGGCCGTTTCGCTAAACTTCGTACAACTAAATTGTTCGTAAGTGCAAAATGATGATAGTCTGTAAATTTCACATTCACAATATTTTCTTGTAAACAATTATTGCATTTATTGAGCATAGCCCATGCTCAATAAATGTAAATCCATCAATTGAAATTTCCAGACGATCCTAAATTTGCACTTACGAACAGCAGGATGGTAATATTCTGATATTCCCGTGATTGTAGCGCAAGTCCCACCATCATTCGCTGTCAAACACAGCGGTATGCCTGTGATATATGGTCGCCATTAATCAACCTTCCTGCCTGCAGGAGGGCGAACAATCTGTTCCACTGGTTAATTTTTATAAAACTCATTTCTGATACATTTAGTAATTACGTAAGCGGCTTATATGCAATGCCGGGAAATGGCTCGAATGCCTTTCAAATAACCGATTATACACTACCGCCTGTGCTAATGTTTCAAAATACTTGAATATTGTGCTTGAAATCAAACAGTTTGATTTGCTGAGTCTGAGCTGTGATACAGCTCAGACTCAGACAATCAAATTGCTTGATTGCGAGTTGGCATTGGCTGAAACGTCAGAATAGCGCAGACGTTAGTGTATATTTTGTTATAGTTTTGCAATTTGTTGACTCAAGGGTATTCGCCACAGTTAGATCACGGCTCGTCCGCATGTACGAGAAGATAATCCGCGAGCTTTAGCGACAACTGTGTTATCACATCCTCGTGTCCACATTTTGCCAATGCATGTGCTGTGTAAATGCAGAAACAAAACTGTTGGAACATGTATCAAAGATGTGGTATTATTGGATGTGGGGAAGTAGTTACACCAGTATATTCCAACGGAACACTGAGACAAAACACGTCCGCATGTTGTCGGCTGCATGAGTCGTCTGCTGTGTACATGTGCGCGGGAAATGATTAATTACCGGCAATCAACGTCTCGGAAACAAACGGATTGTTGTGATTACACGACGTCACAACCTCCCCAGCCTCCCTGGTAACCGAAGGTGTAGTAATACATAAACATACGTACATGCACATACCGGAAATATAGTCCACGTGGCTAGCAACGCTTAATACACCACCGCCGGTACTAATCTTGCCAATATTTGTCAATTTCTTTATTTTAACTACTTGAATAATGTGCTTGAAATCAAGCAATTTGATTGTCTGAGCCTGAGCTGTGGTACAGCTCAGGCTCAGACAATCAAATAGCGTGATTGTGAGTTGACATTGCCAATAGATGTTAAGAAACGTTGGTATTCTGGGCAAGATTAACGCAGGCGATTGTGTACAAGTAAGGTCAACGTAAGATACTGGAGTAAAGTAGCGTTACGTTTCCGCCACTGTTTATGTGCATGGTCACTTGTTCTGACCATGTTGTATTGACTGATTTACTCGTTGCAATGGAGATTCTGCGGTCAATATGTCAACAAGCTGTTATCATTGATGGCAGCACCTATCATCAAGTAAATGCTATATACATGTGTGCGTGAAGACGTTAATAGTGCACCCAGCAGTTGGAAATGTATGGTTGTGTTTGGCTTACCTATTGCTTTCAACTTAGTATCTCTCCGCATGTGCTTTGACAGTTTATGCAACTTTCGATGTATTTGTCGAAAATATCGTGGTTCTTTTCGAAATAAAAGTCGGCGAAATATGACACACCGATACGTAATCTGATAATCGGTATTCTCAAACAACCGTAATAGTAGTATTTACCATACGCCTACAAGGTAAACATCATTTAGTTCACAATGACGGGTCAACAGGATTGTGCACTAACCTACAAACAGAACGCATCACGAATTGAAAACGTACATTGTAGTTACACACACATATGGTCTCCATAAATGCGTGTCATCAGCTCGGTCGGGAATTAACACTTTGTTAATAGTCGAGAACGCGATCGAGGTGTCAAATCTGGCCGTCCTTAACGCTTTTCACGACGAGTAATGACGGATAACGATGTATAATATGAAATATACACGTGAAATAGATATTAGATGTATTTACAAACACATATTTGCACAGCTCTAATACATTCCGCACGATCATATATCCTTTTTCGGTTGCTATGTCATTGTAGACGTGAAATAATATTGGTGGCTATACGAAATGTAGTGCATGCACTCTAGAGTGTCTTAAAAATGGACATACAGCCATTTTCAAAATCACGCTATGCAAATACATTTTGTGTCACATGGTCGTCGTTTTCTCTCCGACGTTCATTTTGAAAGTCGGGTGTAGCTTCTCATAATGAATTCAGAATTTGACATAAAATTCAGAGTATTTGTAAAATGTAATACCGAACCATTTGTTGTATGCACAATACACACCAGAATATAAGATGATCCATTTTCAGAAACACAAGACCACACCACAAGATATTATAACTGAGAACTGTATGTTATATGTGGATGTGACTCTGACTGGGGAAATCGGGCTTATGGGTTTTGCGACCAGTGTAGATGCAGTTCAGCCTGTGCATCCGCACAGTCTGATCAGCATCTGCACTGTTCGCCATTACATCAATGAAACACCCGTTATGCTTCTTACAAGCAATATACCTCGTTTTCAGGCTACAGGAGTGTGCTATTTGATCAGGAGCTACGCTGGTCACAAACCCCATAAGCCCCGTTCCCCCAGTCACAGCCACATATCTGTTTGTTCTTCCATGTTTCGCATTTTATAGCTTTTAATTAACATCTGGTTCCCGAGTTATTTTACGATCAAACAGATGACTGGAATATCACGACAAAGAACCGTCCTGAATCACAAAGGGTACCCAGGATGGGGATGATGTCAATTGCAAGTGCGCTTAGGTCATAACATCTGAGTGCCACTTTGTTTGACTGTTGCTCCTAGTCAACGTGTATGTGGATATACAGTCAGATCCGTAGGCAAGTATAAGTTTGGCTGTGACTGGAGAAAGGTGGCTTATGTGATGGATTTGTGACCAGTGTAACCCCTGATCAAATAGCAGGCTCCTGTAGCTTGGTATGTATCAATATATAGTGCTTGTTAGAAACATGACCAGTGTTTGATTGATGGAAGAAAGTAAACTATGCAGGCACTACACAGGCTGCTCTGGATCTACACTGGTCGCAAAACACATACCAAGGGCGGATTCAGGGGGGGGGGGGATCCGGCGCCCCCCCCCCCCCCTCCTAAAATTCGCCGAGTAAAGATTTGTCACAAGTTACAAGGCACGTTTCTACGTTCCGTTGTGAATTTATTGTTTATTGGGGGGTTTTTTTTGCTCCAAAATGCGCCAGAACGCAGGAAATGCGATGTAGATTTTAAAAAAGTTTTCCGCGGAAGGAATGCCCCCGGACCCCCGTAGAGCGTTCGATAATAAATTCAAGTATTGCAAAATAATTACGCCCCCCCCCAACCCGAAATCCTGGATCCGCGCCTGCATACTCCCCATTTCTCCAGTACAAGACATATATGAATCAAAGCCGGTATAGTTGATACATTGTATAACAAATATATCCTGATATACATGTATGCTGGCACAATTGAATCATCTGGTCACATTAGCAACATCAGGAGTGTAAAGCCGACAAGTCTAGAGCTTGAATCGACTGTCAACTTTATAATCAGTGACTACGTTGCTCGCATTCATCTTGATGCATAACAGTCTATTTTTCCGTCGATGGCGCATGCATGACGTTTGGAAACGCTTGCTTTGTCGACTTTGATTTACAACCATTGATGTTGGAACTTTTTAAACACTTCTTAGGTAGTTTATAGCGATGTGATGAGGATAGCTGCTTCATAAATGTTTTCTCTTCCAGTTTTCTGTCGATATATCTTTCATTACCGACACGAGCAGTAATAAACCGTTTGCTTATCAGGGCTTTGAGAGTTATGTCCGCCATTAGGGATATGTGCAGAACTCGTCAATGTTCGCCTTTTTGTTTCTATCTGCTTACCGGCAGATATTCTTTGTTCTGTAGTTGGTTCCTTGGCTGGAAAAGGTACCTGGTGACCAGCGTGGGCCCTGATCAGACTGCGCTTTTCGCGCAGCCTGATCAGGGCCCACGCTTGTCGCCGTTCAGTTAATTGGTTATGTTCATGGATACCGGTTTTTGATCAGTCTGTTGACAGTGATATGTTGCATAATTGTGGCTGTGACTGGAGAATTGGGGCTTATGAGTTTTGCGACCAGTGTAGATCCATATCAGCACTATTCGCCATTCCATCAATGAAACACAGCCATGCTTCTAACAAGGAATATAATTCGTTATCAAGCTACGGAAGTGTGCTATTTGATCAGGAGTTACACTGGTCGCAAAACCCATAAGCTCCATTTCTCCAGTCACAGCCACACGTATGCCTAGTATCTACATTGGTCTCACGTGTCCCAATGTACCTTTTCCCAGCCATTGGTCTATTTGAACTCCATTCTGATGGATGAAGGTAAATAGTTTCACTGGCTCATTGGCGATGTGTCATTCTGAAATGTATTGACAAACCATGTGATTCATATAAATCAAATAAATGTGAATCCACAGAAAGAGTTAGAATACAACAAATTAAATTTGAATTGGCTTTGAAACCTCCAATGTCCGTAATTTATTTGTTACACGCATTTCGTTGACATAACTTACTTGCCTTAACTCGAATGTTTTGGCTGTTTCGAAATCCGACTTGCGTAATGCAAATCGACCTTCGAGACATCCAGAAAAGTCGCCGGTATACATATTCATGTGTATACTTGTCTGTGAACGTAGAATTTCTAGCAGTTCGTGAAAATGACCATCATTTTGAAAATACAAAGAAACGATATATTTTCATGATGCTGGCCGGCGGGTGGTCTTTGTTACCACTATCTATAATTGGTTAATGCATGCGGCTTGTTTACAGGAATGTCTACACACGGCCTTGGTAGTGTGTCGGTAATTGGTAGTTTGGGCAGAGGGAAATTTACGCCAAATGGTCACTATTAATCAACTGGATATTTACCATACGTCAGACATAATGAACTAGCAAATGGCTCGGTTTAAAACAAAAGTATGGTTTCTTATCTTTCAATACGCCTTATTACTACGGAGCACCGCTTGGATTTATTTTATTATTTCGTTAACATGAAATAACAATTCGTTCACTCAATTTAACAATGCGTTCCCCCGAATTGTGGGAACGAATTGTTATTTAGTGGGAACGAATTGGTAATTCGTGGGAACGAATTGTTAAATTGAGGGAACGAATTGTTATTTCATGGGAACAAATTGATATTTCGCGGGAACGAATTAATAAAAAAAAAGAATTCTACGTCACTGTGGGGCTCAGTCCGTATATTACCGACTCAAATTCACCGAGCGTACCAATATGTTCTGACCTATGTCTATAGACATTTGGCAATAAATATGCCACTACGCAAACTATTTTTAGAGACTGCAAGAACATACCAGCCTGGTGATTATGATCTACACTAGTCGCAAATAAATCCCCATCCTTTTCATCAGACATTGCTTCAGTACCAGTAGCCGATTTCATCAAACTTGCGAAGTGTACTTATCTTGCTAAGTACACTTTGATGGAGAAATTTTCAATTTAAGGATAAATTTATTATTTTTTATTATACTGAATTTATTACATTATCACAGCCATTTTGGCTGTGATAATGTAATAAATTCAGTATAATAATGTTGCATACTTTTAATAATCAAACAATTGTATGCCGTCGTTGGTTCTATATGAAATAATGCATTTCGGGAAAACTAAATGATTACTCCCTCAAAGCATACTTAGCTAGATATGTATGCTTAGAATTTTGGTCTACTGATCTACTGAAGTGAAGACAAACAAAACGCGAATTTCCGCACCAGCGTTAGAAGTCCATACTTCCGGAGATCCAACAATTAGACATACTTCATAACAAACGGTTGGCGAGATTTGACGAGACTGGCGCGTGGTCAGCGAGACGGAATGCCATTAGGCCGAGCAAAAATAGTTTTGTTTCTCGCAAGCGAGTCCGTAGATGTGTAGGTACATACATGAAGATAAGGGCGGGTTTGTTTTATTGTAACATTTATGCTATTTGTAAAATAGTGATTTTGTGCCATTTTTGATTGTCCAGAATGAAATCTTTGGACAAACAGCAACGGCAAAAATATATATTTACAATTAATACATTTGCTGGTTATTGTTGATAATGATAAACAATATTCAATGTTAAACATATACGTACTCATAGTAAACTAGACATATTCTTGCATTGCATATTAAAAATTCATCGATACTTGACGTCTTGTGTTTTGTCATTACACGCATCGTTTTGTATACAGCGAGATGTTTCAGGGACAACATTGCATATATGCTGTTATCCTCATGGTCATAGTTATGGACAACGGCTTGCAGGGTTCTGACTAACCGGCCTTTGTTTGTTTGTCTGTTTCTCGATTTAAGAGTCCAAATTGGCTCTTAGGCCTTGAATACCCGCGGATCAAGCCGCTATATGGCACACCTGGGTAGAACCAGCTAGTAGACTGGAAAATATAATTGTCTTGCATGAACTCCAGTGCCTGGATCGCGGATCGAACACGGGCTACCGGTGTGACAGTCGGAGGTCATAACCTCTCCGCTAAAGTGTCACTCTTTCTCTAACCGACCAAATGGTAACAGCGATAATTGTATGTGCTACACATGCTCACACACTGGTGAAAACACCGCATACTTTGCGTCGGCTTTTTGGCCATGGGATTATAGAGAATAGTAGGTTAGTGCCGTGAATGGGAAAAATATCTGGCAAGGCTCAGGAAACGGGATGGGCGAGGCTCTGCCGAGCACATCCCGTTTCCGTGCCGCGCCAGATATTTTTTCCCATTCACGGCACTAACCTACTATTCTATTTATCCCGTCAACACCTACAAATGGCTGTAAAATGCAAAAATAGTATTGACTGGATATCAAAAATGTTTCACGGCACCGTGTTTCTCGGCACATACGCACTGTGTTGACGGGATAAACAGTGTTCTTGTGGTGGCTGGCAGGCCAGGTGGTACATATAGCAGCAATGATTGTATTCGTTACACCCACCCACCCATTACTTACACACAAAGCTTCAGAAATGAGCGAGTATTAGTGGGACTTCATGGTGGGAAGTAATTCCTTTGATGGTATTGGCTTGATGTACATGTGGGCCATGGGTTGAGAAAAACGACCCTTACGACGTATGCAACCAGTGTAGACGAAGATCAGCCTACACATCGGCGCAGTCTGATCTGGGTCTACACTGATCGCCATTCCATTATACACCCACCATCAACGTCTATAGAAAATGGACCTACTGTCTGTTTCACGAAACCTGCCCAAATTTGACGGCCATATAAACAATGCAAAAACAATAATGTTTTTCGATAATATTAAATTTTATCAAAATTTAAGAATGAGCCTTCTTTTTTATTTCGTGAAATTTGGTCAAATATTTATATTATTACGAAAATTGATTTGTCTATGGAAATTTAACATCGGGGAAAGTAGGTGGAGGAGTCGGGGGAGGAGCCAAAGAAAACGAACTATTTTGGAAAATGACTCCGAAATCTGGCTAGATACCTTCGAAATGAACTATGAAAACAAAAGTTAAATTTCTGAAATTAAAAAAATGTCCCTATGTTATATCCGTTATATCTCCAATGCATCTTCACTCTGTGAAGATGTCTATGGGGATTTAACATGAGGACTTTTTGTCGCAATATTGGACCATATTTCACGAAATAAAAAGAAGGCTCACTCTTAAATTGTAAAGGTTTCGTGAAACAGACAGTAACGCCATGTGCGACAGTGTAGTCGGAGTATGGCATACGCGGGTCCATTCAGTCACAAGGTGTATGATCACGTGGTATTAACAACAACAACAACTACTGAAACTTCCAGAATCCATTTGATTCAAAGTACGTATTCTTTTATATTGTCCTTATTACGTAACGGATTTTGACGAAATATGGCGCATCAAACGCGTCTTGTTATGCTGCATTTGGTGATATTTGTATTTTCGCCCAAGCTTCTATTGTTTTTTCGAAGAATCTTCGCAAAAACGACATAAGTCTGTGCCGAACTCCCTGGACCACCAAATGCAGCTCACGAGGACGCATTTGCTGCGCCATATTTCATCAAAATCCGTTGCGTATTAAGGAAAATATCAAATAATACTTACATTGAAGTGGGCAACGTTGTTGTTGTTGTTGTTGTAACCACGTGATCATGCACATTGAGTCAATCTGATTTGAATTACTAGTTTTGTTTCACCTATCAGTTGACTATGATGGTGATTAGGATCTACCCTGGCCACACATGCCCTATGGGTTTTCTATAAACTGTTGGCACATTTGATCTAGATGAAACTATAAGAAAAATGAGAAAGTTCATCAGGGTCTACACTGGTCTAAAATCCACAATGTTCTCCATTGGCAGCTGCTTATGTACAAAGCTGTTTCAGTTTACATGTGTTGGCTCCGGCGGCATCGCCGATGTGTGAAGTGGCGCAGCATGCCGAGTGTTTGTATTGGCCTGTATCACCGACTGTGATCATTGGGAATTCAATATGGCCCCCATGTTGTGCACAGGGCACCGACCCATTGTCAATTATCGCGCTACTGAAGTGTAGGAAATGTCGATAGTGGTACTACAGTGGAACATCTATAAACTAAACATTAGAGGGGTTCCACTGTGGCAGGTCCCAGTGTGTCCTGTTTAGAGTGGTTCCACTATGGGAGGTCCCCAGAGTGTCCCGTTTAATGTAAAATAAATCCTGAAATGTCACGTTAAGTCACAGTGTACCGTTAATATATATCCGGCTGCATACGTGTGTTAAACTCAGGAATCAGACAGGCCACACATTCCATACGCACAATTTCTTAAATCACATCACACATATATTTGAGAGGAATAACAGGAAACTAAATTATTGCAAGATCTAAAGCCCAACCAATGTACATGTGCACATAGATAACGTTATATGCGGCTGTGACCGGAGAAATGGGGCTTATTGGATTTGTGACCAGTGTAGATCCAGATCAAACAGCACACTCCTGTAGCCTGATAGCAATCTATATTGCTTGTTAGAAGCATGACATGTGTTTCATGGATCGAATAGCGAACAGTGCAGATTCTGATCAGACTGTGCGGATGCACAGGCTGAAAAGGATCTACACTGGTCGCAAAAACCCGTAAACCCCATTTCTTCAGTCACAGCCACATATAACAGATTTCAAATATTTTTAACAAGACACAAATGGTTTATGGAGACGTTTATTCCGTAATAGTTGTGAATTTACGACCAATAAAACGATAGATGGAGCAGATTGGAGATAAGGTTACGACGATAACAAACAAAAAAGAAATAGTCGAGGATAAATTACCGACTGGCGCAGTAACAGTTGCAGTATGAGTAACAGCCGTTGTACACAACCGCCTGCGTTAATCTTGCTCAGAGTGTCAACGTTTCTGAACAGCTATTGGCAATGCCGACTAGCAAACAAACAATTTGATTGTCTGAGCTGTAGCACAGCTCGGGCTTAGTCGGTCAAGCTGCTTGATTTCAATCACTTTATTCAATTATTTTCAAATAATGAAATGGACACATATTGGCAAGATTAGCGCAGGAAATAGTGTACCGGCTGGCTTGTGAACCTGGGAACGGAGGTTGCATGTTCACAATTAGCTACAGGCGCACCGCAGCTGTTGTCCACAGAGATGCATGTAATTCCGACAGATACCGCACCCCTGTTCAAAAAGAGCTGCAGGCGCACGGGGGTGCAGCTTGCTTCGTCTAACTTCGGTATATCAGCTGTGCTATCTATATATCCTATGCATCCACAGACTATAAACACGAACACGGTGTGAGTATTGTTCCTCCACCGAGCTGGGACGTACCCATATCGTGCTGCCACATTTCTTGTTATATACGATTTTGTATCTAAGAATATGTGCGAGTGTTTATAAAATTTACTATTATTTTCCGTAAATGATGTCAAAAGTTGACGAAATTTTCGTCAACTTTCGACGTCATTTACTGAAAATATCACAGTTTGTGTATATATTTTTCATGAAAATTCGCACATGTTCTTAGGTACAAAAACACATAGACAAGCCGTGTGCTTTAGTACCTATATCTCATTAACAATATTACAAAATTTACGACAAATGCCGTAAATGACTTTGAAAGTTGACGAACTGTTCAGAGCAAATGCAGAATAATATTAATAACATTCCACATTTGCTATGGAACTTGGGTCACTCGTCGACGTGATTTACAGAAACTATGAATTTCTGTAAATATTTCTCATGAAAAATCGCATATCCTCTTTGGTACAAAATCACATGACACGTCTCATATAACATACAGTGAAACCCACCAACATCAACACAATAGGCCCTGGTCTCCGGTCTCTTAGTTCAGGTTTATGTTCTCACTTTGGAATCACCTGTAAATACCACAACAAACAGTCATCCTGATATTCCACAATCTACAGACTACTAAAAAGTAAAGGAACCAGCGAATGCCAATGCAAACCACATAGACATTGACAATGACAGCGATTAAAGAGCGGAGGCATGTGAAAACATATCTGCCTACTGCTCAAAAGACCAGGGGCCCGTTTCAATAAACTACTTACGACTAAAATGTTCGTAAGTGCAAATTTATGATCGTCTGTAAATTTCAATTTATGGATTTACATTTATTGAGCATAGGCTGCATATGCAGCCTATGCTCAATAAATGTAAATCCAATAATTATTTACAAGAAAACATAGTTAATGTGAAATTTACTGACTATCATAATTTTGCACTTACGAACATTTTAGTCGTACGAAGGTTAGTGAAACTAAGCTTCGTACGACTATGAAGTTCGTAAGTGCAAATTTAGGACCGTCTGGAAATTTAAATTGATGTATTTACATTTATTGAGCATAGGCTGCATATGCATGCAGCCTATGCTCAATAAATGTAAATCCAATAATTGTTTACAAGAAAACATTGCTAATGTGAAAATTACAGACTATCATAATTTTGCACTTACGAACATTTTAGTAAGAAGTTTAGTGAAACGGGCCCCAGAAGTCGAACTGAAGAACTGTCCCAAATGGAAAATGTTCAGATACTGCATGTTCAAAAGACTGTCAGATCTTAGACTGGGCATGTCATAAATGTATCTGAAACCTGCTCACAACAGAGACATACACGTGTGAATAGATATTGGGGTGCTGCAATTTGTAAATAACTGTAAACTGTTCACATGTCTCAGTTTGGATATTATTCTTTGTTTGCACTGAACTTTACTCACTGTTGACTAACAATTGACCCTCAGGATACAAATACCGTTACATCTTCGGTGCACCTATGAAAGGCGCTATTTACAGAGATAATATGGTTCCTTGGTCCAATGTTAAGGTACATTTGACTGTATAATACAGTGGAACCTATCTAAACCGGACACCCTGGGAGGTCCCAGGGTGTCCAGTTTAGAGAGGTTCCACTGTAAAACAGACATACAACTATTCCAAAACGCGCGTGGGTGTTTTGCGATTACGAACATACATACTCAGCGGAGATAAATGACAATGAACCCGATTACAATTAAGTAGAACTAACTTTTATTGTGTCCGATTTAGAGCGGTTAGAATGTATATATAGTTTAAGTTATCTAATGTGGGGTTTGTGTAGGATGAAACTGGAATAATACCATTGCCAAACGGCTGTCCAGATTGAAGTATGATAAGACAATTGGAATAGAACATAACTTCTCGCTGAATTATGACCTGTTTCCACAGATTGGATGAAGAGACTGAGATAGTTTGACATTAAAGAGAGTTAGAATCTCTAGTAAAACACGAGAATAAAACTATCTGGGTTGTTTTTGTAGAACTGTCACTGTTCATTACTGTACGTGTTTCATACTATCGACTTTGATTACACGTATGTAGTTGTTATTCAACATTTGAGACACGCCATGTGATTTTGTACCTTCGAACATCCGCGTAATTTCATTAAACAAAATTTACATATTTTCATAAAGTCAAAGGAATTACCTGAGATTTGTGTCAACTTTTGACGCCATTTACGGAAAATATTGCAAATTTTGTAAACGTATTTCATGAAATTACACCCATCTCCGAAGTGTCAAAATCACACGGCGTGTCTCATTTACAATGCTCATTTAAATTTGTTTGCTGATTTTTTATTGTCTTTCATCTCCAATATTCGTATATTACAATTATCAGGGGCACAAAAGACGAGTGATTTGTCATGTGTGGCTATAATTCCAGCACACAAATATTTACACAATTCCCTAACATTTGATTGGTCCGTAGCAAGTCTCTGTCCAAAATGTATATCCCAGTAAACTCCCATGCCGAACTACTTTCCGTAACCGTTTGGCGCAGTTAAAATAATTCTTAAGAAAACGGAAAATAAACACATTTTCTTGATGAATTTATTTCAAATGCTGGAATTATAAGGAATGAATGGCCTTTTTGTTGAATTTATCGGGTATATAAACTTGGAAAAGTCGTTGGAATACTGGACGAGGCCTTCCGGCCTTCGTCCAGTATTCCCGCGACTTTTCCAAGTTTATACCCCGATAAATTCCACAAAAAGGCCATTCATTCCTATAGTGACTGGGGCTTATGGGATTTGTGACCAGTGTATCTCATGTGTTCAAAGAACACACTAGTGTAGCTTGATAACACTATTCATGTATATTGCTTGTGACAAGCAGTACGGGTGTTTCATTGATGGAATGGCGAATAGTGCACTTCATGGGGCTGTTTCACTAAACTTCGTACGACTAAATTGTTCGTAAGTGCAAACTTATGATAGTCTGTCAATTTCACATTAACAATGTTTTCCTGTAAACAATTATTTGATTTACATTTATTGAGCATAGGCTGCATATGCAGCCTATGCTCAATAAATGTAAATCCATCACGTGAAATTTCCAGAGGATCCTAAATTTGCACTTACGAACATTTTAGTCGTAAGAAATTTAGTGAAACGGCCCCCAGATCAGAGAGTGCGGATGCACAGGCTGATCGGGATCAAAACTGGCTGCAAAAACCCACAATCTCCATTTCCCCAGCCACATCCACATTCCATGCCGTTCATGCTGTCAAAGGTTGCCACACATGTCTAATATCTGTAACCATTTTAAAAAATATTCAATTTGGCAAACCCTCTGAAGAATACAGCATGCAAATGGCAATATAACAGTACATGTACGCAATCACGAGCGTTAATCGTGCACAAAAAATTAACGTTCTGAATAACTATTGACAATGCGAACTCGCAACCAAGCGATTTGATTGTCTGGGCATGAGCTGTAGCACAGCTCATGCTCAGTCAATCAAGCTGCTTGCTTTTAAGCACAATATTGAAGTATTTTAAAATAAAGAGCCTACAAATATTTACATGGCGCAGGGGCCATACATACAAGACGAGATTCTATCTTATTTTACCAAATCTCGCGAAATCTCGCAACGACCGAGAACTTGAGACTTGAACACGCAAGTGGTATAGGCAGGGCCACAGTGTCATGTCCCTGTATCCGTCGTCCCAGCATAGGATGTAGTGTACATATATTTCAATTACATGCTGCCTTACATATAATACATTACATTGTGTATCACTACGCGGACAACATACATCCTGCCAGCGTTTTATATCCCTGCAGATTCATAGCTAACAGCAGTTACGTAATTTGCAATTTGGCACTGTTTTATTCCATGACTGCTTTAACTGCGGTTTAAAGTAGTATATAATGAATATACGGCAATAAAACAAATTCCGCGATAAACCTCCGTGCATACGGATACCCGATGACGTCATAACGAGCGGAAGATAACACGTTGCTACAATGGAACCTCTCTAAACCGGACACCCTGGGAAGTCCCCATATTATAATATAAAATAATACGTACTTTGAATCAGATGGATTCTGGAAGTTTCAGTACTTGTTGTTGTTGTTGTTAGTACCACGTGATCATACACCTTGATAATCAATCAAATTTATATTCTGTCAAAGTATACTTAAGGTACATGTTGAGCAAGACCAGTAGCCGATTTCATCAAAATTGCAAAGTATACTTTTCTAGCAAAGTATACTTCGAGGGAGAAATCATTTATTTTTCCTGAAATACATTATTTCATATAGAACTAACGACTGCATAGTATTTGATGATTAAAAGGATGCAGTTGTTATTATGTTGTGATAATGTAATAAATTCAGTATAATAAAAAATAATAAATTTATCCTAAAATTGAAAATTTCTCCCTCAAAGTATACTTTGCTAGATAAGCATACATTGCAAGTTTGATGAAATAGGCTACATATGGTTTAAATGCTCGTGACTGCAACATATACATGCACTTTTGAAAAAGAAATAAACTATATAATTTGTGGCTGTGTCTGGAGAAATGTGGATTATGGGTTTTGCGACATATCCGCACATACTGATCAGGACCTGCACTGTTGACGTATTACATGTATGCACAACCGCCTGCGTTACTCTTGCCCAGCTTACCAACCAACTCGCAATCAAGGCTCAGGCTCATCCAATCAAGCTATTGCCAACATTAGCCATGTAGTCAAATTCACCAAAATTGCTAAGCATACTTATCTATAGTATACATTGAGGGAGTAATCATTTATTTTTCCCGAAATGCATTATTTCATATAGAACTAATGACTGCCTATATGTCATGATTAAAATATACAGACATATTATACTAAATGTATAACATTATCACAGCCAAAATGGCTGTGATAATGTAATAAATTCAGTATAACAAAAATAAATATATTTTATCCATAAATTGAGAATATCTCCATCAAAGTGTACTTAACAAGATAAGTATACTTTGCAAATTTGGTGAAATCGGCTACAGGTGGTACATGCAGTGTAAGTGTCACCGTAATAAATAGATACATACATCCAGAAACATGTTCAGTAATCTATGTTTCTGATACATCCGAGCATATCGACGACTACAATGGGTTGCGTCAGAGTGTGAGAATTTTGACATATCGTCAAAAGTGCCAATTTCGAGTTTGTGAATTTTATCGCAAGGTGTCGTTAATAAACACTTAACATAATACTCATTATGCATGCAATAGAAACTGTCATATTCGTGTTTCTTTCAAGTGATGGTGAATAATGACGCTATCTAAACGTTCGCGCACAGACCGTATCTCATTAAAGGGCCAATTTTAAGGCCGCTGATAAGAGATACCCCGTGGGGAGGGGGATGCACTCGCATACTTGCGTAAGTAAACAGTACGTCCCCCGCTGGGGTAGATCCAATGATTGGAACAGCTGTTTATCAGGAGAAGTATGAACTCATTTAGTTCTCATTCCTACACATAGCAGTTTGTTGGGGACTTAATTGGATGATGGTTTCATTGCGCATACTATGTACCGTTGTATAACACGTCTACACTGCTAGTTATCTTTTTATTTAAAACATACATTGGAACCTCTCTAAACCCGACACCAAGAAAACATCTGTGATAATATTTTGAACTACTGTCTGTTCCTCGTTTTGCTGCCGACGAACTTTTGGCTATTAAACACATTCAATCTATAAAATATTTAAAAGTAAGTACTTTTTCATCAATAACAAAACAGTCACCCTCCTATCCCCCCAAAAAATTATTTGATGAAATGATTGATTACGAAAAATTTAACATGGGGAGTCAATTTCCAAATTTTTGGAAATTGACTCAGAAACCTGGCGAGATAGCTTGACAATGATGTAGCTAAGAAAAGCAAGTTAGATTTTGAAAATCGGTCAACAAATAACTTTTCTTTTTTTTATTCTATTTTTAGCCCCCATGTTAAATTCCCATAGGAAAATCGTTTTTTCGCAATAAAATCAATATTTGATGGAATTTAATCAAAGAAATATTTTGGGGGAGGGTGACTTTTTTTTTATTGATAAAAAAGTACTTACTTTTAAATATTTTTTGGATTTGATGTGTTTAATAGCCAAAAGTTCGTCGGCAACAAAACGTGGAACAGACAGTAGTTCCCGACACATATTTACTGCATAATGCTATTTTCAGGAGAATAATATCCGTAGGCATTTATGCTTGGTTTCTAATCCTGTACAGTTCATTTTGCAATTAATATTGTTATTAATATTAATACACTACGAAAACCCATTTTATGCAATACTACGGAGCCCCAGAGGGGACATTGATTTTTTTTATTAATTAGTTCCCACGAAATAACAATTCGTTTCCTCGAATTAACAATTCGTTCCCACGAATTGTGTTGGCGCCCAGCTATGCGAACAACACCTTCGTGGGAACGAATCGTTAATTCGTGGGAACGGGTTGTTAAGTTGAGGGAACGGATTGTTATTTCGTGGGAACGAATTAATAAAAATGAATTCTATTTCCCCTGCGGGGCTCCGTACAATACATATTTGTATTTGAGTGTGTTTTACGGCGACACGTATAATACCAGCTGCACCCCACCGGCCTTCTTTCTATACACATGCACAGTGATTTTTGTTGAAGGCTCTCAACGAAACAAACGAAAACGAAGTGAAAATTATTATAGGAATGAATGGCATTTTTGTGGAATTTATCGGGGTATAAACTTGGAAAAGTCGCGGGAATACTGGACGAAGTTTATATCCCGATAAATTCCACAAAAAGGCCATTCATTCCTTATAATTCCAG
The DNA here is from genome assembly GCA_029237695.1 of Conchocele bisecta. Classification (NCBI taxonomy): domain Eukaryota; kingdom Metazoa; phylum Mollusca; class Bivalvia; order Lucinida; family Thyasiridae; genus Conchocele; species Conchocele bisecta. The sequence goes on along the minus strand of CM055265.1, from coordinate 35,410,421 downwards.
CATTTGAAATAAATTCATCAAGAAAATGTGTTTATTTTCCGTTTTCTTAAGAATTATTTTATCTGCGCCTGACGTTTACGGAAAGTAGTTCGGCGTGGGAGTTTACTGGGATATAAATTTTGGACAGAGACTTGCTACGGGCCAATCAAATGTTAGGGAATTGTGTAAATATTTTTGTGCTGGAATTATCGTTTTGTACAACAATATGCATAGAAACAAGTATTGTTTGGGGTTTTTTTTGTACGCGAAAACGATAGTTTTGTTTAAATACCCGGCGTGCAACTATTGACACGTTTACGCCAACGAAGGGAAAGCTCTTTTTTTTAATTAACCAAAAGAAAACGATATGAAAATGATGTATACATGGTAGGCAATCATTCATCTGCGGAAACATGAGTGTGACTGGATTACATTGGAACCTCTCTAAATCGGACTCCTTGTGGACCTCCAAGGATGTCTGGTTTATCGAGGGTCACTGTAGTTGATCCTAGTGTGTTCTGGCGTATACTTGCCGGGTTTTGACTGTCTGGTACACAACAGACTGACTTAATCTTGCCCAGATGCCCAGATTATCAACGTTTCTGAACATATATTGGCCATGCCAACTCGCAATCAAGCACTTTGATTGTCTGAGCCTGAGCGGTAGCTTGCTTTCAAGCACATTATAGAAAACGACATGAAAATGATGTATACACACACGGTAGGCAATCGTTCATCTGTGGAACCAGGAGCAACTCCGGACTGTACACATGTACATCAAATGCTTCACGGGTATAGTCATGACATATATACATGTAGTTTCGTGAATGAAAATAAACATAGGATGAGAACCATAGATACTGCTAATAAACCAACGAACATTGACCGAACTGACGTAATTACTCACTTTAAGACAAAGGCCAGAAATTAGACCGAGTATAAATCAACATTATAGATACATCCTAATAGTTTAATCTTGTCAGATCTCTCTCATCAGAAAATAGGAGACAAGCCACGTGGTTTTGTACCTCAGAAGATGTGCGATATTTCATGAAGAATATTTACCAAAAATGGTGATATCTTCTGTAAGCGACGTCGAAAGTTGACGAAATGTTCAAAGCAAATTTGCTTTCAACATTTCGTCAACTTTCGATATCATTTATGGAAAGTATCGTAAGTTATATAAATATTTTTCATGGGATAGCGCACATCTTTGAAGGTACGAAATCACATGGCTCGTCTCATATATGGGTCAGCACAGATGAAAATCAGTAAATCAGCCTATATATCCATAATTATTTAATGAGCTCTGTGAAAAATGGCACAACTGCATTGGTTACTATGCTAAATGGAATCGTGGCTGCATAGATGACCAGTTAAACCAAACAAGATATTGGTCACATGAGACGTGATATTTATGCAATTTGTGACCAGTCGATTTTCTGATCGGCTAGCACAACATGCGGCCAGATTTTGATATATACTGTTTGTTGGAAGCATGAGGGGGTTCCACTGACTGAATGATGAACAATGCAGACCCTGGTCAGACTGCGCGAATGCCTGAGTTGCTGTGTCATTTATCTGTATCATTCATTTATAATTAATGCGCTTGTTTCAAAGATGTCGTGAAAAGCTAATATGACTGGATTACAGTGGAACCTCTCTAAATCGGACACCTTGTGGACCTGCAAGGGTGCTCGGTTTATCGAGGTGTCACTGTAGTTGATTCTAGTGTGTTCTGGCGTATTCCTCCCGGGTGTTGACTTATGGTACACAACAGACTGCGTTAATCTTGCCCAGATTCCCAGATTATCAACGTTTCCGAACATATATTGGCCATGCCAATTCGCAATCAAGCACTTTGATTGTCTGAGCCTGAGCTGTAGCACAGCTCAAGCTATGTCAATCGAGCTGCTTGCTTTCAAGCACAATATTCAAGTATTCTAAAGAAAAGAAATCGACAGATATTGGCAATATTAGCGCAAGTGGTTGTGTAATGCGTTCTGGTGTATAATTACTTGGTGTTGACTGGATGGTAATCGCCCAGTTATGTGTGGATGTTTCCAGGAAATTGACCGAAGCCTGAAACATCCTGACATAAACCAGATCCGCACTGGGTATACACGTGATTGATGACGTATACACAGATATATACGCCGCATCAATGATTTATTTACGTATTTATATAATGTATAATGATGTTAGTGCATGCAACCAACCCTGTTGGTTAGTGTCAGATTATATTCACATATACAAGCAGCGCATTAATACTAAAATTAATTATATAATGTACATATAGCCACATCATCTGCAGTATACCTTGTAAATACCACGTGTGAACTGATTATAATATAACATTAAGAAATAATTAAGGTACCTAGGTTCCAAATTGTTCATCTTTCGACATAGACATGTTGCCTTTATGTTATTGGAAGGTATCGCAAATGGTATTAGCGATTTCAGCTAAGCACATTATGCAAATCACAATATGAAATAAATAGTAATTTCAAATAACCTCCAAAGGGAAGCACATTTAATACACATTGTTTTAAAGTCTCTCTCTTTATTACATTTTCTACCACATGGTCTTTATCAAAATAGTGTGAAACAGATTCACACTATTTTGATAAAGACCATGTGGTCGAAAATTTAATAAAAAGAGTGACTTTAAAACAATGTGAAATACATACATTAGAATTTGAGTACGTATGACACTCATAAGACTGTCTGTCCTTCATATAAACTCCATAGTGAGAATTGTATTAAGTGTATGTACATTTAACACGATGCAAATTAAACAAGCAGATGAAGTTCATGTTCAATTCGCTCATACAAATCATATCAACGAATTCCAAATGCGCCTGATAAGATTATATGTTAATTCATAGAAGCATACATTGTATATTGGCAAAAAGTGTAGATCCTGATGAGACGGCTCGTGACGAGCCGTCTCATCAGGATCTGCACTTTTTGATTCTATTAATGAACATGTAATCTAATCAGGCGTATTCTATGAATGATCATACAATCTTATCAGGCGCATATGGAATTCGTTAATATGTTGACATATGATCATGATATACTCGTACATGTACTGAGTACATTAGTTCCATTTTGTGACATACGTTCTGCTGTATACGTTGAGACAATTAAATGAAGGGATGATGTTATTGTATATGTACAAAACAAACGGTTCTTTTAAAATCTTTCAAATGATTTTGCTCACGTGTTTGTTCCAAGATGCATTAAATTTACCTAAAACAATCCGGTTATGAAATGCATATCAGAACTTGCTGATGGCAGATTTTCCTTTGCCTCAGTTACAGTTTTGTATATATGAACATTCCAAATCCCACAGGTGCAAAGCACCAAAACCAGTAAAATTACACAGTACCTTGCTGCATAGTGGCCTATTGGAAACTTTTGGTTACATGTAACATTATGCAATACATGTAGCGCAAGTAGTCATGTACACGTATAGTCACCAGCCATGTATTCGCGATTATTTGTATGTATTCATTATTCTCAGTCTACTATAATATAATATGTAAATTGTCGATGGATTTCCAAACATTACACAAATATTACCAACGACGTAGACCAGAGTAGATTTGCTTGCAATCTGGAATGGGTCTAGGCTGGCTGTGGACATCAATGCGTATATTTTCAGCATATATGAGACACGCCATGCGATTTTGTACCTTCGGACATCTGCGTAATTTAATTAAATACGTTTACAAAATTTACAATATCTTTCATGAACAACGTCAAAAGTTTACAAAATATTCAGAGTACATGCGGAATTATATTCCGCATGTACTCTGAACATTTTGTAAACTTCTGACTCCATATACGGAAAATACTGTAAATTATGTAAACGCATTTCATGAAATTACGCAGATATCCGAAGGTACAAAATCACATGCGTGTTTCATAATGGCGTTGGGGAATATTTATGTTACCGCATAGAGCAATAAACAATAGGGCAGGGCAGCTTATGGACAGTCTTATCATGTCTATAGCACAACCCCGTATACATGTGACGCCTCATGATACACTTAGCCCCATCCACGTTATGCCCAGTATACTTCTGACCACGTGGTACGCCTTTACAGTCTGATTGGCACACAAGCTATTGTTTTAAACAACTTGACTGATTTACAGATTAACTTGCGAACAATGTAGCCGCGGTTCAGACTGCGCATACGCAGTCTGATCCGCGACTACACTGCTCGCAAATGCATTCATATTACTTTCACCTGAAATAAATGACAGATATGATACTGACATGCTTTTTCTGTACCAGTACGGAGTATTCTAGATGTCAATGTGCAAAGTTTGATACTATATTTTGATTACATGTCCACAGAAGATGAGATGATGAGATTGATTGTGCAGATTTAGACATGATAATCTAATTCCCATAGCCCATATCATATACACACGGCTCAGGTTGCTGCAATCGAAAAGGCTTTATTGCACAGGTGGTAATCTGAAACATTGCTTATGGCTTCTGTTTCATCTGAGGATATGTGATCAGGTTGCAACTAATTCCATTAAATTACATAACAGTTCTAACGGAGTCGTATTTCCGAGTTTTCGTTTAAAGAATGACCTAAATATTTGCTAATACACAGTTTATTAGGTGAGTTTATGATGATATCTTTGTTTCATGTTGTTGCCGTTATTTTCAATAAGAATATAGCGAAGTACATGTATGAACATGAGCGTCCAGTTGGCTACCGCCATTGTTAGGTGCGCGAAATGGAAACCTTATTATGCAATGACTATAAGACGGAAAACGTGCAGCTGGTGGTCATGATGTGTGTGTTGTGCAATAAATTCGAGAGAAAACAAAAGCAAACAACATGTACTTTGTATGTGTGTGTGACTGACCTGTGGAATTGTCTTTGATTGGCAGCGTATACATGTATATCACTAATTACACTACCGCCTGCGCTAATATTGCAAACATTTGTCAATTTCTGTGCATGAAAAGTCAAGGGGACAGGACCGTCTATCAGGGGACCGTTTCACTAAACTTCGTACGACTAAAATGTTCGTAAGTGCAAATTTATGATTGTCTGGAAATTTCATTTCTTGAGCATAGGCTGCGTATATGCTCAATAAATGTAAATCCAATAATTGTATCCAAGAAACGGACCCCTGGAGACTAACACTGAATTTACATGATATGAGTCGGTAATTGAAGGGGTCAGTGGAAGACGGGGGCTAACTCCTTACGGAGTTAGTCCCCTTCTTCCAATGACCCATTCACTCGTATTCACTATCACCTAACGTGATATACACTGCCGCCTGCTCTAACCTTGCGAACCTTTGTCAATTTCTGTATTTAAAAATATTGCGCTTGCAATCAAGCAGCTTCGTTGTGATTTGGCATTGTCAATATATATTCCGAAACGTTGATACTCTGGGCAACATTAACGCAAGCGGTTGTGTAGCTACTGGTGTATTTGAACACATGTCTGTCTGACCTGAGGAGTGGATTTCCCTGTATCTCCATTCACAGACTCCCCCCACCTGTGATGTTACTATATCATGGGAGATGTTTCCCTATTTAACGTGCCTTCTGAACTATATAGCTCCTCGGGGGCAATTACTTGGCATAATTATTTACTTTGGCACAACAATAACCAGAAGTGGGACAGAAGAAAACCCCACGCGTTGGTACAGTGGAACCCCTCTAAACCGGACACCCTGGGAACTGGGAGGTCCCAGTGTGTCAGGTTTAGAGAGGTTCCACTGTAAAACAGACGGATGACTACTTCAAGACACGCGTGGCTGCTTAGCGACCATGAACAGACATTATTATCGGACGTAAATGGCAATGAACATATCTAAATTAAACTCAACAAATTTCTCTGTGTTCGGTTTAGCGGGGTTCTACTGTATAATTCTGTCACCTATATGTGGCTATATACATATAGGACGCATGACGTATGTTTCATTTATGGAATGGCGAACAGTGCAGATCCTGATCAGACTGTGCGGATGCACAGGCTGATTTGGATCTACACTGGTCGCATAACCCATAAGCCCAATTTTTCTATATTGCTTCTAACAGCAATATATATATAGCTTATTATCGTGCTACAGGAGTGTGCTATTTGATCAGAAGCTACACTGGTCACTAATCCTGTAAGCCCCATTTCTCCTGTCACATCCACATTGACAGAAAATATCTCATTTCTGTAAATAATTTTCATGACAAATCGCAAATCTTCTTAGGCACAAAGTCGCATGGCTTGTCTTTGTCAAAAGCACCATTTCCCCAGTCACTGTCACCCTCACACATGTTACTGGGAATTAGGGGTGGCGGGATTAGCTCAGTAGGTAGAGCGTCGGATTACGGGTCGGGAGACCCCGGATTCGCCACCTCCATCGCTGCGAATGGTCGATTAGACGTGTCCTTGAGCAAGACAACTTCGTGCTGGTCTAGTTCTATCTGATGGTGACTTAAATAGTCGGTCCCGACATGCAAGGTCATCGAGCCAGTACCGTTGTGACATCAAAGCATTTACGTTTATTTACTGGAAATTAGTAGACCATAAGTCCCTCATCGTCAGAACCATGTTAAGTGGGGATTAACCTCATGGGTGTACACTCCACCTCTCAAGTACAGACAGTGGTTCGGTTTCTTGTGTTACAAGAGGGAACAGAAGTATTATGTGCCTCTGTGTGTAAACATTTCATCTGGCAAGGATAACTCGCAACTTCAGGGAATTCAGTAACTAATCAACATATTTACCAGTGTAATAGCATCCCATGGGCGGATTCAGGGGGTGGGGGGACCCGGCGCGCATCCCCCCTAAAATTCGCCGAGTAAAGATTTTTTACAAGTTACAAGGCACGTTTCATCCCAAGTGCCATGTATTCCATGCATTTTTCGGTCGTTTTCTTATTGTTTCAAAATTTAAACGTTTTCAATCAAAAATCATGTCTAACATACTGTGACAGTGTTAATATTTTTGCTCCAAAATGCGCCAGAACGCAGGAAAAGCGATGTAGATTTCCAAAATTTTCCGGGGGGGAGGGGGAGGGAATGCCCCCGGACCCCTAGCGCTATCCCGAGATCAGCTCGGTCGACTATTTTTCAATACTTGACTATATTATCGAACGAGCATAGCTCGTTCGATAATATAGTCAAGTATTGAAAAATAGTTACGCCCCCCCCTAACCCGAAATCCTGGATCCGCGCCTGCATAATCCATGTACAAATGTACGAGGTGCGGTTATAAAATTCTACTTGTTACGACTGTGTTCGTATCTTTGGAGCCATTTGGTTTCAAGATAAGAAACAGTAAGCTGGATCAATTGTGTTGACGATAGTATATATTATTTTCAATTAATGTACGTATGTCGAATAGTAATCTCTTATTGGCACGCATCTACATTGCCACGGAGCAGTTTGACGTCGGACGATATTACACATTACATGTAACGCTCAAGTAATTGATTACTAATAGTTATAGTTCGAATGTTTAATGTTTGCCACGCCCCATCGCTGTATCTAAATATAACTTTGCACGTATTTCAACATTTAATCCGTATTTTAATAGATATTGGCGAAAGCGTCGCAATATGCGATTAATTGAGACGAAATGCTGTGCTTTCATTGGTCGAGAAACTAGGGCAAACAGTAAAATAGTACTTTCGAAACTTTCTGTCCTTAATGCCAAATACACACTTTCATTGTGACTGTCGGTTACCTATGTTACTCTATATTGTATTGTAACCTGTTCCATTGTTGAGAAGTGTCAGCCCGTGTTCTGTATAAGTCCATGCATGAGGGAAAGACGTGCACATGGTTGCTTTCATTAGCATACGTTTGGTCAACTGGGGGCCGTTTCATTAAACTTCCTACGACTAAAATGTTCGTAAGTGCAAAATTTCACATTAACACTGTTGTCTTGTAAATAATTGTTGGATTTACATTTATCGAGCAAAGGCTGCATATGCAGCCTATGCTCAATAAATGTAAATCCATCAATTGAAATTTGCAGACGATTCTAAATTTGCGCTTACGAACATTTTAGTCGTAAGAAGTTTAGTGAAACGGGCCCCAGATATTCTCCATCCTTCAGTAAGTACTTCAGTAAGTGCCCTGTTCGTCCGTCAGTGAAAAAATGCATAATATTTTTGGCTCCCTTCTCAAACATACACGAGATATCATTCCATGCGAGTTTTTATCTACGAAGATTTGCCATGACAAATATTTATAATATTCTGTACATGACGTCGAAAGCATAATTCCGCATTGCCCTGAATATTCAGTCATCTAAATATTTCTTATGGAGTATCGCACATCTTCATAGGTACAAAGTCACATGGCTTGTCCCATATTACGTAGATCTTTTCAAATATTCCTCTACTCGCTGGACTCGACAGTCCGTACATGTTCGCCCAAGGTGCATGATCACGTGGTTACAACAACAACAACGTCGCCCACTCGAAAGTAAATATTATTTGATATGTTCTTTACTATGCAATGTACTTTGATGAAATATGGCGCAGCAAACGCGTCTTCATGAGCTGCATTTGGTGGACCAGGGAGTTCGGCACAGACTTATGTCGTTATTGCGAAGAATCGGAGACGTGTCGGAGACACGGAAATCGATTATTCGCCAAAAAAAACAGCTGGGAGAAAATACAGAGACCACCAAATGCAGCTTAACAAGACGCGTTTGATGCTCAATGTTTCATCACAATCAGTTACATAATAAGGACACTATAAAATAATATGTACTTTGAATCAGATGGATTCTGGAAATTTCAGTACGTGTTGTTGTTGTTAGTACCACGTGATCATACACCTTGTCGCCAAGGGAGTGCAAAACGTGTGGACCCGGCATGTTTGTCAGACTTTATTTACAGAAAATGTGCCCGGGAAGAAAATCTATAGAATACTTCACAAATTAGCCTGTAAAGTCAGATACTCATGGATAAAAGGCTAAAACATACATTTTTTCTCTGTTTCAGTCGTGGGCATGGTACCAGTCCTGACGTTGCTGTGGTCCTACCGTACAGACGCCCTCCAACGTAAGTACGCAGTGTTACACTACCGTCTGCCCCAATCTTGCCAATATTTGTCAATTTCGTTATTTGCAAATACGTGAATACTGTGCTTGAGATCAAGCAGCTTGATTGTCTGAGCCTGAGCTCAAGCTGTTTGATTGCGAATTCGCATTGTCAGTAGATGTGCAGAAACGTGTATGCATAATACGTTGCTACATATACACAGCAAAATGTGCCACATATACAATTCATATGAAAATAAATTCATATGATGTTCATATGTAAAACATATGAAAAACATATTAATTGCATATGAAATTCAAATGAAAAGAGCCGATATAAAACTCGTATAAAGATATTTCATATGAATTTCATACGAATATTTTTCATATGCATGTTTTCATAAGAAATTCATATGACATTTTCATATGAACTTCATGTTACATATGAAATTCATATGCCACACATGTTGTAGTGTAGGCGATTATTCAACATCTTATGTGTCTGTGACTGGAGAAATGGTGCTTAGGGGATTTGCTTAGGTGTTCAGAAGCGTTGATATTCTTGGCAAGATTAACACATGCGTTGCTGTATGTATGTAATCGGGCCGCCGGGTGACATACGTGCCCTATACTGCTCCTATTGTACATTGGTACTGTAATATTAGCATCTCAGTGCACTGCGGACGGCAGTCACGACATTTGTAACAAGTGGACATCCTGAATCTCTTGCACTGTGAAGCGGTAGGATTATTTTTTATTATACTGAATTTATTACATTATCACAGCCATTTTGGCTGTGATAATGTAATAAATTCAGTATAATAAATGCCTAACCATATTTCGGACGGTACATGTAATAAAGCTACACAAACGTCTGAATTGTATGTAAACAACATATTAGGTTCATTATAGGGTTAACTGTATTGTAATTTTTAAATTTGCGGCGTATATCAGAAAATGGTAGGTCGGAAAATCTGTTTAATGGCGAACGCTAGCGGAGTCAATAAACATGTTTTCCGACCTATCATTTTCTGACATACGCCGTAAATTTCAAAATTACAATGCGGTTAACCTATTTCTAATGCACTCCTTTACTACTGGCGTAGGAATACATATTGAAATAATTTGCGATCGTTCATCAACAATGATATACCTGCAATGTATGACCATCAGCCAATCAGATTGCGTGATATTTATACAGTGCATTAGAATTTGTTTTGTCCGCCAATCTTCGTCTTCATTTTCAAAGGTATTTCCTTTTGCCACGGACATAAGAATAGTGTATTACGTGCTGGAAATGTTGTATGTAGTACGTCGCTGTTATAGGACGTCATATTTTCATAGGATAAGTATATGCAATTTGGTTTTGGTATAGCGCCATGATAATCATATTACGTGGGTATCGAATTGGCAGCAGCCGTCCGTGTGATTATGTCCGGTCACGAACGGTCTACCGTTTATATGGAATACTGTGGGTGTGTACACGTACAGCGTATATGAGATGCATTTATCCCGTCAACACAGTGCGTATGTGCCGTGAAACACGGTGCCGTGAAACATTTTTGATATCCAGTCAATACAATTTTTGCATTTTACAGCCATTTGAAGGTGTTGACGGGATAAATAGAATAGTAGGTTCGTGCCGTGAATGGGAAAAAATATCTGGCGCGGCACGGAAACGGGATGTGCTCGGCAGAGCCTCGCCCATCCCGTTTCCTGAGCCTTGCCAGATATTTGTTCCCATTCACGGCACTAAGCTACTATTCTCTATAACACGAGTGTGTGTCTAGACGCCCAGATGTAGCCGATTCATCGACACGAGTGTACCAATTTCATGCCTCTTATGAAACCTAACAACTACGGATTTTATTAATTAGTTCCCACGAAATAACAATTCGTTCCCACGACACGAAATAACAATTCGTTCCCACGAAATAACAATTCGTTCCCTCAATTTAACAATTCGTTCCCACGAATTAACAATTCGTTTCCACGATATAACAATTGTTAATTCAAGGGAACGAATTGTTATTTCGTGGGAACGAATTGTTAGTTCGTGGGAAAAAAATGTTATTTCGTGGGAACGAATTAATAACAAAAATCATGTCCACTGCGGGGCTCCGTAAACAACGGCCAAGTAAATGTAGATCTGCGTATGATAGTCCCATCAATCATTGACACGCTAGCGCAAATGCATCCAGTTGGAGCAGTTTCTACACAGTTTAAATGTACGGGTATAATACCATGTGTAATTATCAGTTTATAATGTTCCTATACTGACTGCAGCAGTGCAATGTTTGTTTGCTGATGGGAGTAAGTCGACACTGTGCAGGCCCGTACGCAGGATTTTCTATTGGGGGTGCGTCAGGGGCGAGCCCCATGTAGTGGCGCGAGTACGGTAGGCGTACTCGCGCCACTACATGGGGCTCGCCCCTGTGACGCACCCCCCCTTAAGTTTGTTAAACCTAGATGGCCTGAAATGCACTCTCCTGCAATTTATGTCATTTAAATTCGGATTTCAACGGTGGCATTTTCATGCAAATTACCTGTATATTAATGCAATTGAAGATTTGTTGAGATTACTGTTTGAAATATAGCGGACCTCGGCGAATTTAGGGGGGTGCGTATAATTGGCAGCCGAAACTTCGATTGTTGTTCAACTCGCAATTTACCATCTGCAGGTCGCAAAACAACAGGTTATACAAATATACACGGCTGTCTTCATAATCCTGTGGCGCGATAATGTTCTTTTAACGAATACTGTGTCACCTGTTAGGATTTTCACGTGTGAGAACGTGTTCGGAATGTGCTGGATCTCGTACCTGCATCCATTACGTATACGGAGGACAAACACGATCTTATGGCATTGCATAGAGCGTATAGTAATACGTTCGTGTATGTTTGTACGGCTACGTGTCTATGGAACGCCAAATCTACATAAACTCAAATAATTATTGCTAGCTCTAAATAATCACATACGTCTTTGGCATATTGTATGTGACATTTGAATCTGGTTATACCTCTTACATTATTATTTTAATCCTATTACCCTTAGGGGAAGAGACCAAGTGACTTCGGTGTGGTATGGATCTGGCACCAGGGCAGGTTATTCCGAGTTCAGTGCGGAATATATAATTGTTTCGATGTAAATATTCCGTTCTGATTTTGGGATTTATCCCCAATGCAGCAGGTTAAATACGGGATCGAACCCGTCTGCCCGGCCTTAAATGACCTTAGCTGTTGATAGGCTGTTAAACACCAACGAGTAAGGTACATTTTCTCAGTCGAGAGCCCAATTATTCCGTACGGTTGCCGTATAGCGGTTGCCAGGATGGAACAACGTGGTTCACGTTAGTCTGTCAGGTTACATAACTCAACACATGTTACGTCCAGAATACTTACATGTCTACAAGGCAAATGAACATACGTCAAGAATTATTGCGTTGCATACTCTGGGTGAACAGAATTGTTTCCATTCAGCACTATAAGGACCTGTATAGTGGTATTGGCAAACAGTGTAGATCTCGATGAACCGGCTCGCGACGAGCCGTCTCATCAGGATCTGCCCTTTTTGCAGGTAATTTTCATATTTTTGAGAACATAAACACCCCGTTTTCATAAATTGACTAGTCTGAAATATGTTTTTGTGACGGTTGGACTGGTTGCAAAATTGGTATATCAAAATCCATGTTAGTTACTTAGGGTTGGTCGGATTAAATGACGAAACTATGTTACATGGACATCCGACGCGCATACACGTTGCGCATGAGACACTACATATACAATACATTTTTACAGTACATTTCTGACCGCGCATGGAAATCAGTACAATGTATGTCAGAAACGAGTCGGGTTCGACTTGTTCAAGCGAGCCATACGTATGCAAGGTGTATGATCAAGTGGTACTAACAACAACAACAAGTACTGAAACTTCCAGAATCCATCTGATTCAACGTACGTATTATTATATTGTCCTTATTTCGTAACGGATTTTGATTAAATATGGCGCATCAAACGCGTCTTGTTAAGCTGCATTTGGTGGTCTTTGTATTTTTGCCCAAACTTCTATCGTTTTTGCGAAGAATCGATTTCAGTGTTAGCATTTTAAGGATATCAGTGTGGAAAGTTACGGCTGATATAAAATGTATAATAATGCCAATCAATACGTGGAGTAATGTTGAATTAATGTTTAATTTGACAAAAAATGTCTCAGATAATGTCTCTGATATAAAGAACAGTTTGTGACTACCGAGTGGGTATGTACCTTTAATGGTTATTTGCTACGAGTTCTACATCATATATATACAGGAGCCCCGCAGTGGATATGGATTTGTTTTTATTAATTCGTTTCCACGAAATAACAATTCGTTCCCTCGAATTAACAATTCGTTCCCACGAAATAACAATTCTTGCCCTTGAATTAACAATTCGTTCCCACGAAATGACAATTTGTTCCCTCGAATTAACAATTCGTTCCCACGATATAACAATTCGTTCCCACGAATTAACAATTCGTTCCCGTGGGAACGAATTGTTATTTCGTGGGAACAAATTGTTAAAATGAGGGAACGAATTGTTAATTCGTGACAACGAATTGTTATTTCGTGGGAACGAATTGTTATTTCGTGGGAACGAATTGTTAATTCGGGGGAATGAATTGTTATGTTGTGGGAACGAATTAATAAACAAAAAAGAATTATACGTCCCCTGCGGGGCTCAGTAGTTATTTGCTACGAGTTCTACATCATATATCTGTGTGTACAAACATTTATCATCGATGGACCACCTGTTCTAAAGGCGATGGTCTGTTGAAATCACCGCTACTGCAAATCTTAGTTACAAGTACCATGTGTTGAAGAAAATGTACACGTGTTGGCATTTTTATTTTGTTTCTACAGTGGGACTCGCTAAACTGGATTGTGTTTGTGGCTGTTGAAATATGGCTTATGATATTTGTGGCCAGTGTTGCTCCTGATCGAATAGCACAATCTGTAGTCTGATAACGATCTATGGTGTTTGGTAGAAGTATGGCGGGTGTACGTGTCATTGACAGAATGGTGAACAGTTCAGCTTCTGATCAGACTGTGTGGATGCACCGGCTAATGTGGATCTACATTGATCCCAAAAACCAATAAGCGCCATTTTTTCTGGTGTGTATGCCTGTTCATGATTGCAAAACACTCACATATATGCGTGCTTAAATAGGACGAGTTTCATTGACAAGTTTGATTGCCATGTAGCAATGGTGCTCGTGTCTTTTCATGATTACAAAACACACACATATGTCCTGACGAGCTTTATTAAAGATATAATTCGTGCTCGTGTATGTTCATGATTTCAAAATACACATTCACGTGGATGTGACATACTTACAATGAAATCGCTCTCAACCGGACACCATGGGGACCGTCCAACGTGTCTGGTTTATAGAGAATAGTAGGTTAGTGCCGTGAAGGAAAAATATCTGGCAAGGCTCAGGAAACGGGATGGGCGAGGCTCTGCCGAGCACATCCCGTTTCCGTGCCGCGCCAGATATGTTTTCCCATTCACGGCACTAACCTACTATTCTATTTATCCCGTCAACACCTACAAATGGCTGTAAAATGCAAAAATAGTATTGACTGGATATCAAAAATGTTTCACGGCACCGTGTTTCACGGCACATACGCACTGTGTTGACGGGATAAAGAGTGATTCCATGGCAATTCTCGTATTTTCCACATATACTCTTCACCTTTTCGATAGTGTGGTACAAATAGAGAATAGTAGGTTAGTGCCGTGAATGGGAAAAAATATCTGGCAAGGCTCAGGAAACGGGATGGGCGAGGCTCTGCCGAGCACATCCCGTTTCTGTGCCGCGCCAGATATTTTTTCCCATTCACGGCACTAACCTACTATTCTATTTATCCCGTCAACACCTACAAATTGCTGTAAAATGCAAAAAATAGTATTGACTGGATATCAAAAATGTTTCACGGCACCGTGTTTCACGGCACATACGCACTGTGTTGACGGGATAAAATGTAATATAGTATAATGATTCCCAATTCCGTTCATGCTGGTTTGTATTGCCAATGAGTTAGTGTAGCTGTGCCAAAATCCTCCCCACTTGAGGTGGCAATTCTAATTTATGACCACGTATTCACAATATATATACCAGAATGCAATAGTTTCCAACGAGTGTTGGAGTACCACTCGTAGTACCACTCCAACACTCGTTGGAAACTAATGCTTTCTGGGAATGATTGTCAATTTCATAACGAATTGCTACAAACAACTTGTCAAGCAGTATTGTTGTGAGTGGGTTGTCGTTAAATAGAAGAGGAACATAAGTTGTACACGTTTTTCGTAAGAAATCAATTAGCGTTTTGTACCATGTGACTTTATTCTCATGTTGTTGCTACTCGACATACAATACGTACACAACCGCCTGCGTTAATCTTGTCCAGTAGCCTATATCACCAATATTGCAAAGTATACTGTTCTTGCTAAGTACACTTTGAGGGAGACATTTTCAATTTAAGGATAACTTTATTAATTTTTAAAATAGAATCGTCGTACATGTATTTTGTAATCTATTTTACCAAGATATAATTTAATGAGACTACGACGCTCGCAAAGTAAATCATTTAAATATTATATGTTAAATTTGTTTCGGATGCAAATTTTATGATTTGACCAATTGTCCATCTAAGTGTCTCTTTAAAAATTGAAATAATATAAAATATGCACCAGAGACTAATATTCCAACATCGCTTAAGAAAACTATGCAATATGCAAAACAAACAGTAAACAGATAACTCTGGCTTTTGTCAGTTTTTTTGGCAATCATGGTATCTCGCATCGTTCATCATCGCAGGTGCAGGCGTGTCGTTATCCCAGCCGTGTCTGTCAAGTCGGGGCAGCGGCGTGCTCGCTAATGTTACAATGTTACACTCGAGTAGCAAAAACGAACACGGCACTCGTCTCGGTTCCCAGGATGTCAGGAATTCTACATGCACTGGTTATGTAATAACGTATTCAAGAAAAAACAGTGCATTGCAAGGGGAATAGCGAATTTCTTTGTCTGTTAATCAAATCAAATATATTTTATTGGAAATAAGTATATACATACTATGCTGTTTGTATAAATAACAGTTTTAAGAATGTCAAACTAAATTCGAATTATAACTGTAGCCAATTTGTTGCAGCATTTCTTCCGTTTCTTCTAACAAGTGGCTTACATCTTTGTCACCATACAACACTAGCTAACCAACAACTTATTGGGTCCGAATGATTGATAAGCTTTTTTTTAACGTCGATGATCACATAATATTATAAGCCAGATTCAGTCACCAATTGTGGCCGATATTCATTTCGAAAACATGAAGTATTATCTGTAAATGAAGTCGAACGTTGACACAAAATTCAGAGCTCATGCGGAATTTAATTCCGCATGAGCTCTGAATTCTGTGTCAACTTTCGACGTCATTTACGGAAAATATAACTGATTTTTTAAATAAATATCGTCGAAATACGGCGAAGGTATAAGAGAGAAATACCACAACGGGCCCATTATCATCAAAACACGGATCCTGTTTAGTTGCCGGAACTAAGGTTAACAGAAAATAACATCATCACGCAAAACAGCAGTTTCCGGGTAACAATAACGCTTTAGTAAATAAATAATGACATCATAATCAAGGTAAATTGTTTCCGTAATAGATAAACTGCTTTATGGCGTGAATTTGGCGGCTTAACTAATATAACAGCTGAAATACGCGGCGGAATCTGATAATCCGCCGGGATCAAAAGAAATAAGCGGCATCTATCTTAATATTGTAATAATTCAAATTAAATATTCACACATCATCGGGACAGTAGTAGTTTGTACTAAACAAACTTCCACAATGAATTTACTTCTACAAAATTAGAACACGGATGATAACGTATTATAGTACATATGCTATTATACAATGTTAAAGCGTTAATTGGGCGTTCGCAGTTTATTAATACATTAGCGATATCCATATATGTACAATGTACATGAGACCACTACAGAAAACATATTACATGTAGGTGATCAGTACATATTCAAAGTATTGTGCTGTGCTTATATAATAAATATAATCTAATATATGTGTTGATTTAATATGATACTTATGAAACTCGTTATATCTAACATTTGTGTTGATTTGCATATGCTATCTTATCGAATCAATGAACTCATATAATAAATACATTGTTTACTATTAAATCATCACTAATGTAAGATTATCTCATTATATGGGAGTCGATATGAAAAGAAAATAAATCGGTACGGACATTAGAGTTGACACATACACAATCGCCCGCGTTAATCTTGCCCAGATTATCAACGTTTCTGAAAATCGATTGGCAATCCCAACCCGCCATCAAGCAACCTGATTGTCTGAGCCTGAGCTGTAGAACAGCTCAGTCTCAGCCAATCAAGCTGCTTGATTTCTAACACACTATCATTCAAGCATTTTGAGATAAGTAAAACTGACAATGCCAGCCCGCCATCAAGCAACTTGATTGGCTGAGCCTGAGCTGTAGCACAGCTCAGGCTCAGCCAATCAAGCTGCTTGATTTATATCACGCTATTCGCGCATTTTGAAATAAGTAAATCGACAAATAATGACAATATTAGCGGAGGCGGTTGTGTAACTGGTGAAAGAAGAACTATGTCCATGATGGTCTTACACGTCATGTAAACATTAATATTTCCCCGTGAATCGTCGCTCTTAACCCGTTCAACCCTAAGTAACTGAATTCTCTGCGATATGTTCATTTTGCAAACAATCCAAAATGATTTTCAGACTATTCCATTTATAAAAAGGGGGTATTTGTTTTTCTAAAAAATATTAAAATTACTTTCAAACAGTGCAGATCCTGATTAGACGGCTCGTTACGAGCCGGCTCATCTGGATCTGCACTGTTTGCATAAACCAATATAGCGGGATTTCGGGTTCAAAGGGTTAATGACGTACGTGTGTCAAAGACATAAACTAGACCTGCATAATCAGTTTGATGCCATTTATGCGACCATTCCAATAACAATAACACAACACAAAGTAGTTGAGAGTACAGTGGGACCTCTCTAACCGGACACCCAGAAAGGTCCCCAGGGCGTCCAGTTTAGAGTGGTTTCAATGTAATGTAGCTATATGAAGACTTTTTGACATACTAAACATGTGTTTTGCAAACATGAACGGATGTATGCTATAGCACATCTATACTGTACAGTGCATGTACGGAAATGGGTGGGTGGGGTAACGTTTTACGAATTAGCCATTTATTGGGTCCTAGGTCCGAGTCTTCCACCTGTGTACTAGTACTAGTATCACTCGTTCGATAGTGAAGTAAAAACACCGACGTTTTCAGGTGGTCTGTTTTACAGCACAGTATTATATACAGTCGAACCTGTTCTAAACACCACATTGGAATAGCAATTCCCTGTCTATAGCAGCCACGCTTTTGCTTTCCCAATCACTCAGTTACTACATAAATGACCGTGCGAATAAAGACCACTGTGAACAAAGTCATATCTTCCCATGGCCACTTTATTTTCCGATTTTACTATATAGATGAAAACTGGCAAACTGTGTCGAGACTATTCCGCTAACGTAATACTAGTATACGACACAGGTCTGGGCCTATGTTGGTCGCCATTCAGTCTGTCGAACGATGCTCAGGTCATTACATACATTTTTGGATTGATCAATATATTTATTACATACGCATGACGAATAAGATCTTCACTTGTCACGTATGTCATAATGCGTCTTTTCACCGATTGACAAAGGCGTGTTATGAAATGCCAGAGCAGTATAAATGTGGACGGGACTGTGGAGCTAATGGGTTTTGCGAACAGTGTAGATATCCAGATCAGTCTGTGCATCAGCAGGATCTGCACTGTTCTCCATTCCATCAAGGAAACATCAGCCATCCTTCTAACAAGCAATATAAATCGTTATCGGGCTACAGGAATATGCTACAGTGCAACCTCTCGACAACAGCCACCCGTGGGAAGACGCAAAACTGGCTGTTGTAGAGAGGTAGCAGTTGTAGGGAGGTTATTGCTTAAATTGTGTCGTCCGCTGTTTATTTATTTTCTTCGATAATTCTCATCAAAAACATGCATTGGCAATATTTTAGAATCATTTCCAATGGAAATGATTCTAAAATGCTGTCAAAACATGTTTTTATTGAGAAAGAAGGCAAGCAACAGCAGACGACAATGTTCGTGTTCAGCAGTCTAAGGGTTAGGTACAGAGGAAATCATCCATTTAGGATGTTGTTGTAGAGAGGTGGCCGCTCGGGGAGGTTCGACTGTACATATATTTGATCTGCAGCTACTCTTGTCACAACTCCCATAAGCTCAATTTCTCCTGTCACAGAGACATATACTGATCAACATAACTCGGTACTCGTACAAACAATAGACTGACTAGACGCTTATTAAATAGCAGCATTAATCAAGGTGCATGATCACGTGGTTACAAGAACAACAACGTCGCCCACTCCAAAGTAAATAGTATTTGATATTGTCCTTAATATGCAACTGATTTTGATGAAATATGGCGCAGCAAACGCGTTTTCATGAGCTGCATGTGGTGGCCCAGGGAGTTCGGCACAGACTTTAGTCGTTTTTGCGAAGAATCGATTTTCGTATCGGTAGACACGGAAATCGATTATTCGCAAAGACGACAGAAGTTTGGGCGAAAATACAAAGACCACCGAATGTAGATTAACAAGACGCGTTTGATGCGCCATGTTTCATCAAAATTCGTTACGTAATAAGGACAATATAAAAGAGTACGTACTTTGAATCAGATGTATTCTGGAAGTTTCAGTACCTGTTGTTGTTGTTAGTACCACGTGATCATACACCTTGTTAATGCTAGATTGCCTGAATATTTACCACCATAGGCCCTGATTACATGACCCAGTCTGGGGTAATGCTGGTTGCACGCTCCGTAAAACCCATTTCTCTCTCCTAGGGCACCTGTCATTTTGGCACGCATTTGCAACATCATCGAGGATTTTTAGAAATGTTAGAAAACATTTAAATTAGCCTAGTTACTGAGGCCTTATCATTAGATGCCTCATCTCAAAACAGAACCAGTCGTGGTGTTGAATTGACCAGTATAGCTCCTTATACACACTATACCGATGATTTCGTCGGGTACTTGTGGGTTGAAATCTTAAGAGATACGTCTGACGGTGTCTGACTGTTAAATAATGTATATCCTGATCCAACTACGTCAACGAGCATAGACTGGTATAGCGATAGAGTGATCGTTGAGGAATTTTCAACTTCACCTTGGCGAGCCAGTTATCGTTAGACGAAACAGTGTCAGACTATTTAGAGATCTATCAAGCGGTCTGACATATCAATTGGCTCAATGCGATACTGGATTATCAACTGGAGCACCCCATGTCGATATTTAAACAGGCGAGGGTTATTTTCGCACCCTGTCGGGCGGAAATGTATTTGTGTTTTTGTAAATGCAGACATACATGTACACTGCCGCCTGCGCTAATTTTGCTAATACGTGTCAGTTTATTTATTTAAAAATGCTTGAATGTGGTACTCGATATCAAGCAGCTTGATTGACTGAGCCTGAGCTGTGCTACAGCTCAGGCTCAGACAATCAAACTGCTTGTTTGTGAAATAGCATTGCCAATAGGTGTTCAGAAACGTTGATAATCTGAATTAACGCAGACGTTGCTGTTTACACAGGTTGTTGAAGAACGGTTCATATGTCGGTGTTTTATGGGTTATTTCGGTATATCTGGTGGTTTGGTGCTTTGTTACCAACACACAATTTTACAGTATAAAAGGGATCGGAAATTTCGGAACGGTGAATGTGTAGATAATAGGCGATTTCTGTTGTGTGTGTAATGTTTGAGCATTAGTAATTGCACAAAACTATGTAAATTACCCAAAACCTACGGAATCCACCCAAATCTACCCACTTCAACCAAAATACCCATATGACACCAACATACTGACCATCTTGTGAAACACATATGGCTGCGTACAATGTAAAACATCACGTACAAAATATTTCCCCGCTATTAGTATGTTTTACGGAACCCCGCAGGGGACGTATAATTCGTTCCCTCAATTTAACAATTCGTTCCCACGAAATAACAATTCGTTCCCACGGGAACGAATTGTTAATTCGTGGGAACGAATTGTTAATTCTTGGGAACGCATTGTTAGATTGAGGGAACGAATTGTTATTTCGTGGGAAGGAATTAACTAAATAAAAAACTCTACGTCCCCTGCGGGGCTCCGTACATTTCACACATGCATTTCTATTTACAGTGAGTCCTGCGGCGTTGACCATAGATCCCCCACCCACGCTGGGTGACTGGATAAACCCCGAGTGTTACAACTTCACCCACGGGAACTGGCAGGGAATGGAATTTTACAGTCCCGGATACCCCCATCCCTACCCCAAAAAGGCCGACTGCGTCATGTACCTACAAGGTAAAGGTCATTTTAGCGGACCATATTGCATGATCACGTAGTCGAGACGTTACGACCTCCGACTGTCACTCCGGCGGCCCGGGTTCGATCCTCGATCCCAGCACTGGAGTTTATGAACTACAATTGTATTCCCCGCTCTACCAGCTGGTTATTTCTACCCACGTGTGCTATACAGCGGCTTGATCTGCGGGTATTCAAGGCATAAGAGCCATGTTGGGCAAGAAACAAACAAACAAAACAATGTGCCGTCCCATCTGCCGTTGCTTCCATATTCGATCTGATCGCAATGTGTTATGCAATTCATGTTTACTCCTATTCTGATGCCAAACAATAGCTGCCTGTAAATCTCTTCTGTTTGATATCTGTGGCTGTGACTGGAGAAAATGGGCTTGTAGGTTTTGCGATTGGTGTAGATCCAGATCACGTTGTGCATTCGCACAGGCTGATCAGGATCTGCACCGTTCGCCGTTCCATCAATGAAACACCCGTTATGTTTCTAACAAGCAATATAAATCTTTATCAGACTTCACCAGTGTACTATTTGATCAATAGCAACACTGGTCACAAATCCAATAAGCCCCATTTCTCCAGTGAAAGACATGTATAAATAACGAGTGTGCCACTGGGTGAATGGTGAACCGTGATGACACGACCACCGGTCACCGTGGAGTTTCCACTACGATAGCATGGCGCCCTCAATAAGGTGGCCAGTCACTACATAGAACGAACCACTAATACTTTGGACAACTTACCACGCCCATCTTTCTCAGTGGAAAGTTTCAGGGGACCGTTTCACTAAACTTCGTACGACTAAAATGTTCGTAAGTGCCAAATTATGATAGTCTGTAAATTTCACATTAGCAATGTTTTCTTGTAAACAATTATTGAATTTACATTTATTGAGCATAGGCTGCAGATGCAGCATATACTTAATAAATGTAAATCCATCAATTGAAATTTCCAGACGATCCTAAATTTGCACTTACGAACATTCTAGTCGTACGGAGTTTAGTGAAACGGCCCCCAGAACTGCACGGAACTGACTGTACGTTTAAAGAAATTGATATTCTTGCCCCCAATATATGGCACTTTAGATGTGTTTTCAATTTAATATAGAAAACGTACTGGTACGCGGACTTAACGAGGGAACTACATTGTTCTAACAACGCAAGCCATGATACGCAAGCTGATCCCGGTCTACACTGATCGTAAACGTCGTCAATCCAGTTCTCTCTTCACAACGAGACATGAGACCAGCCATGTGTTTTTGTATCTTAGACGTTTTCATGAAACAAATATTTACAAGATTTAATATTTTTTCTTAAATGACGTAGAAAGTTGAATAAATGTTCAAAGCAAATACGGAATATATATTCGCATTTGCTTTGCATATTTCGACAATTTTCGATGTCACTTACGTAAAATATCAATGTTTCTGTGATTATGTTTCATGAAAAATCGCACATCTTCTTAGGTATACGTACAAAATCACATGACTTTTCTCAAATGTCCGTGTATCATTCTTGTCGCGGTGGCCCATTTTCTAAAGCGATGGTGATTTGTGTAGCGGGCGGTGATAAATGTCGAGCATTGATTGGCTGCCAGCCTGCGAGATTGATGACGCTACACATGCAGCCAGGTGTAGTAGTCGTTAATAACCCATAGCCGACCGGCAACGTAATTACGACAACTTTTTACCCAAGACCTAATCAGCATCGTGTTGGCTAGAATCAGTATATTGCAAACCTCTATATTTGCGGCTGTAACTTGAGAAATGGAGGTTATGGGATTTGTGACCAGTGTAGCTCCTGATCAGATAGCACAGTCATGTAGCCTGATAACGATTTGTATCGCTTGTTATGCTCAATAAATGTGTTTCATTGATGGAATGGTGAACTGTGCAGATCCTGATCAGACTGTGCGGATGCACAGGCTGATCTGGATCTACACTGGTCGCAAAACCCACAAACCCCATTTCTCCAGTCACAGCCACATTTCAGGTGTTTCCAAGTGGATTTAATGGCACAGTCCGTGCAATAAACCCACACTTGCAATTCTTACATTTCTTCGTGCCTTCGTGTTCATGAATCGGTTGTTTTCCTTTGAAAGTGTTGCTCAGTTCATCGGTAAATAAAGGTGGATACCAAACTCGGGACAAATATCTCGCTCACATTGTGGATGTAAGTGGAGAAATGGGGCATACGGCATTTTTTGTTACTTATTCATTACCTTACAGTTCACCCTACTTTTTAAGCCAATCGCTGGACAGTAGTGTGCTCCATTTATTTCACATATTGCAACGTTTAACCCCAAATAAGTTGTGTATTACCAGTTTTAGTGATCAACTATTCGACAGGAAATGGAAACTCAATGCTCGGATGGAACATTGCATTGTTCACTGAGTTGAACTGTAAATCAGTTATTGTTCACATATTGGATTTTTAAGGAACTAAATGCTGCGGTCGCTAACGCTCCCTCGCATATAATTCCTTAAAAATCCAATACATGTGCAATAACTTATACAAAATGCCGAATTGTGCAGATCTTGATCTGATCCTACTGCTCATTTGCCCAAACACACAGCAGTTTCATGTAACGACGTCAGCGGGCTATGAATAGGTAACCCGACTTTTCTGGCTGTTGCGTAGGGCGACTTACTGTATCTCGCACTGCGTTACAGCCAGAATATTTGCGTTACTGAAAAAGGTACACGTACCTCTCTTAAACTAACTTGACGTAAAATTCCATTTAATAAATGAAGTTTTGAAATGAACCACGGATGCATAGCTATACCTCTTTTCATTATTAATTACGATGCAAAAATGGATACGACGCGTAAATGAAAGCGAAAGAAAAAATGAAGAAACATACGATGTGAGGTTCTTTGAAGAAAATTGCTACACTATGTTGGCAAACTTTTTCACACAATTATAATAATCGGATTTGCGAGATATAATAATTTAAATAACCCGTTCACACGCAAAACCAACTTGGCATATTCATCAATGTCATTTCGTGGATTCATGAGAAATCAAGTGTTGGGATTTGTACACGAAACTACTATTACATCGGAACCTCTCTAAACCGGACACCTGGGAGGTCCCCAGGGTGTCCGGTTTAGAGAGGTTCCGTTGTAAAACAGACATAAAACTACTCCCAAGACATGCGTGGGTGCGATAACGAACAGACATGTTCAACGGAGATAAATGGCAAATAACCCAATTACAATTTAGTAGAACTAACCTTTATTTGTGTCCCGATTAGAGGGGTTCGACTGTATATCCGCATATGTAACTCTCTACTGTTTGTTCCACGTTTTTCTGCCGACAGACATTTGTCTATTAAATACATTAAATCTAAATATAAATGCTTTTTCATCAATAACATAAAAAAAGATTATTCCCAAAGAAAATTATTGCGAAGAAAAAAAGAATTTTCCTATATGGGAATTAAACATGGCGGCTAAAGATATAATGTTTTAAATACTTTTGGAATTTGTGGACGGATTTTCAAAATCTAGCTTTTGGTTTCTTAGTTACATCATTTCCAAGCTATCTAGCAAGGTTTCGGAGCCAATTTCCAAACCTTTTGTTTTTCGACTCTCCCCATCACTCCTTTTTGCCCCATGTTAAATTCATGTAGGAACAGACAGTACGTTATCGCACGGTACTTAACCCTTTGAACCCGAAAGCCCACTATATCGGTTTATGCAAACAGTGCAGATCCAGATGAGCCGGCTCGTAACGAGCCGTCTCATCAGGATCTGCACTGTTTGAATGTAATTTTTGAAAACAACAAATAACCCCTTTTTATAAATGGAATAGTCTGAAAATCATTTTGCGATGATTGGATTGGTTGGAAAACTAACATATCGCAGCCCATTCAGTTACTTAGGGGTGAAAGGGTTAAATATTATTTCATAGACATGTACATAGTGAAACAATCTGGATACACTACCGCCTGCGGTAATCTTGCCAATATTTGTCAATTTCATTATTTCAAAATGCTTGAAATCAAGCAAGTTGATTGTCTGAGCCTGAGCTGTGATACAGCTCAGGCTCAGATAATCAGATTGCTTGATTGCGAGCTGGCATCGCCGCCAATTGATGTTCAGAAACGTTGACAATCTGGACAAGATTAATGCGGGCGGTTGTGTACCAGTGTGCATATTTATCCCGTCAACACAGTGCGTATGTGCCGTGAAACACGGTGCCGTGAAACATTTTTGATATCCTGTCAATACGACCTACTCACTGCGTATGAATATGTGCGGTTGCTGGAATTATTTCTTTGCATTTTAAAGCCAGCCATGTATATGTGTTGACGGGATAAATAGAATAGTAGGTCAGTGCCGTGAATGGAAAAAAATATCTGGCGCGGCACGGAAACGGGATGTGCTCGGCAGAGCCTCGCCCATCCCGTTTCCTGAGCCTTGCCAGATATTTTTTTCCATTCACGGCACTAACCTACTATTCTCTATTTATAACTACAGTGGAACCTCTCTAAACCGAACACCAAGACAAGACCTGTGATCTTATATTTGATAAGTTTCTTGGTCATTTATCTCAGGTGGTAATGTCTGTTCGCGATCGCATGACACACAGCTATGGCTCAGAATGATCGAATGCCCGATTTATAATGAAACCTCTCTAAGTCGGACACCCTGGGGACCTCCCAGGGTGTCCGGTTTAGAGAGGTTTCACTGTATAACGTCCCTATAATTTTCAGCACCACATGGATTTTACATCGAGCTGGTTTTCATGGAGAATTTCGCCATCGAGGAGTCCGAAGGTTGCAAGTATGACTACATCGAACTTCGCGACGGACCGTTCGGGTACTCGAACCTGATTGCACGGTTCTGCGGCGAGAGCTTTCCCGTGACCATCCAGACGACAACGCGGTTCCTCTGGACTAGATTCGCCTCGGATGAAGACGTGAACCTCGGCGGTTTCAAGGCCGTGTATGAATACAAACTGGATGAAAGTAAGTAGTTTATTACATTTCAAGCTATTTTATACGAATTGCTATTTCGTGGGAACGAATTAATAAAAAAAAGAATTATACGTCCCCTGCGGGGCTCTGTGATAAGCAAAATTTTTCTATGGCCTAAACCTAATAACATTACTTTTTACGGAACTACTTTTAACATCGCTCATGAATATCCGCTTGACTTATAGTGTAATTAACTGTCTGATGTTTATTTATTATTTTAAATTTGTCTCGACAAACTCATGGTAGTACTGTAGCATCTGTTATATTATAAATTATTCTAAATTGCTGTCAAAACATGTTTTGATGAGAAAAATAAAAAAAATAAACAGCAGAATACAAAACTTAAATCAACAGAGTTCAGGGTTAAACCTCAAACGTAGATACCCTTTTGCCTCCCAGTGCCCACAGGTACGTTATAATTTATATACAGTCGAACCTCCCCGAGCGGCCACCTCTCTACAACAACACCCTGTATATAACAGCCACTATTGTATATCCTAAATGGATGAGTTCCTCTATATCTAACCCTTAGACTGCTGAACACGAAAATTGTCGTCTGCTGTTGCTGTGCCTTCTTTCTCAATAAAAACATGTTTTGACAGCATTTTAGAATCATTTCCATTGGAAATGATTCTAAAATGTTGCCAAAGCATGTTTTGATGATGATTATTGAAGAAAATAAATAAACAGAGGACGACAACATTTAATTAATTAACCTCCCTACAACAGCCACCTCTCTACAACAGCCAGTTTTGCGTCTTCCCATGGGTGGCTGTTGTAGAGAGGTTGCACTGTAGTATGCACTTCACACAGTTCTGTTGCATAAACAAAGTTTTGAGTTCCAAATCTCTGACCTTCATCACTAGACCAATGTCCGAGATTGTGTACGTCATCTCATCTGTGTACTCCAGTGATACGGATTCCGGAAAATGACGATACTTTCCGGAACTGAAGTCGAATGTTGACGAACATTTCCGGGCATGCGCGGAATTCAATTTAAAATGAATGTCGGAGAATACTAATACGCGATAAGGCAACACTTCATGTACACTACACTATCGTCTGCGCTAATCTTGCCAATATGTCAATTTCTTTATTATAGGAATGAATGGCCTTTTTGTGGAATGTATCGGGGTATAAACTTGGAAAAGTCGCGGGAATACTGGACGAAGGCCGGAAGGCCTCGTCCAGTATTCCCGCGACTTTTCCAAGTTTATATCCCCGATAAATTCCACAAAAAGGCCATTCATTCCTTATAATTCCAGCATTTGAAATAAATTCATCAAGAAAATGTTTTTATTTTCCGTTTTCTTAATAATTATTTTAACTGCGCCTCACGGTTACGGAAAGTAGTTAGGCGTGGGAGTTTACTGGGATATAAATTTTGGACAGAGAAAAATGTTAGGGAATTGTTTAAATATTTTTGTGCTGGAATTATTTCAAAATACTTGGATATTGTGTCTGCAAACAAGCCGCTTGATTGCCTGAGTCTGAGCTGTGCTGGACAATCAAATGGCCTGATTGCGAGTTGGCTTTGTCAATAGATGTTCAGAAATGTTGATACTCTGGGCAAGATTAGCGCAGGCGGTAATGTATACGGTAAGCGGCTAGTGAATCTCAACAGGCCCACGTCTGGTGCTAATTTGCTTGTTAGCATAAGTACATCAAACGCATAGAATTTCAAAATATTTTGAGGTTTTGTGTCTGGTGCATGAGTTTGCATAGCAACCTGTTGTTATCCTCGTGTAAATCTAGAAGCATGTTACGTCGATCGTTAATGCATGTTTACCGTCAAAAATATGAACTAAAATAGAACACCATTCTACGGAAGCCCATTAGGGCCACTTCACTTTTTTTTACCTTTTCTTGAATTTTCGAGATGTTTTCTTGATTTTCAAGATGTTTTCTTGAATTTTCAAGTTCTTTTCTTGAATTTTCAAGATCTTTTCTTGAAAATTCAAGAAAAGATCTTGAAAATTCAAGAAAAGATCTTGAAAATTCAAGAAAAATAAAAGATCTTGAAAATTCAAGAAAAATAAAAGATCTTGAAAATTCAAGAAAAGAATGAATTTTCAAGATCTTTTCTTAATTTTCAAGTTCTTTTCTTGAATTTTCAAGATCTTTTCTTGAAAATTCAAGAAAACATCTTGAAAATTCAAGAAAAGAACTTGAAAATTCAAGAAAACATCTTGAATAAATGGAAATTAAAAAAAAGTGAAGTGGCCCTAATGGGCTTCCGTACCATTCCATGAATGTATCATTCATATTGTATTTCTAACTTACCAGATTGTATGATAATTGAAGTGGGCTAAATTATATGGATCGTAATTATTTTGTCGATTATCGATTGAGGAAAATATTACAGTGGAACCCCTCTAAACCGGACACCAAGAAAACATCTGTTATCATACTTTTGACTGGTTTCTTGGTTATTTATATCACGTGATAATGCCTGTGTGATCGCATAGCACACAAATATGTCTCAGAATGATCAAACGCCTGATATACAGTGAAACATCTCTAAACCGGAGAGGTTTCACTGTATATAGAATTTTTACAATTGAACTATGTTTTAAAACAGACAATGCTCCATATGATAGCGGAACTAGACAACTACACATATATATATATAATATATATATAAAAGGGGAACTGATGTTTACGCTAATTATTATTTCAATCGTCAATTTTCAACACTTCTCAATCGTAAGTGAAAAATGAAGACATATTCTCGAAATGGCACACGTGATCAACGGGAATACAGATAAACTTGCCTAGCTCACGTGTGTGCCCGATTTCCCGAACATATGAGTCGAACTTAAGCTATGATTTGTGAAACAGGTGGTCAATGTATCTTTAAATCGCAATAGAAATAGCCATAATGCTAGTGCGGCCCGCGAATAACGTTTACATTTACGTGCATCACAATGATGAGGCTCGACAAATGGCGCAGTTGACGTTGGTGTATGTACACTACCACCTGCGCTAATCTTGCCAATATGTGTTTATTTAAAAATACAGTGGAACCTCTCTAAACCGGACACCAAGAAAACACCTGTGATCTTATTTGTTATGAGTTTCTTGGTCCTTTATCTCAGGTGATAATGTCTGTTCGTGATCGCATAGCACACAGCTATGGCTCGGAATGATCAAAAGCTTGATTCACAGTGAAACCTCTCTACACCGGACACCCTGGGGACCTCCCAGGGTGTCCGGTTTAGAGAGGTTTCACTGTACTTGAATATCGTGCTTTGAAATTGCAAATTGCTTGATTACATGTTGACATGGCCAATAGATGTTCAGAAAATGCAGATACTCTTGACAAGATTAACGCAGGCACTTGTGTACATCAGCATTTACCGGTATACCAGTAGCCGATTTCACAAAAATTGCAAAGTATACTTATCTGGCAAAGTATACCTTGAGAGATAAATTTTCCATTTAAGGATAAATCTATTAATTTGTATTATACTGAATGTATTACATTATCACAGCCATTTTGGCTGTGATAATGTAATACATTCAGTATAATAATTCTGCAATCATTAAATATATGCAGTTGTTAGTTCTATATGAAAAATATATTATTACTCCCTCAAAGTATACTTTGCTAGATACGTATACTGCAAGGTTGGTGAAATAGGCTACAGATCGTGCTTCGCCTTCGGAAGGCGAAGCACGATCTGTAGCCTATTTCACCAACCTTGCAAAGTAACTGCAGTGCAATGAGATACATATCTAGTATGATTATACAAATGATGCTTGCAACAATTTGATATCTACCAGATACGATTTTTGCGTACGTCGGTTCAGAGAAAGCGATTTATCACTACATAACCGTGCATCATTCAAACTGAAACTACCTGATAGGTATGTTGCTTGAAGTCACGTGGGAGTTGTTCTCTATACATAGTTGTATGTGTCTGTGACTGGGCACATTGGTTTTATGCTATTTGGGCCGCCGGCTGAGAAACACATACATTAGGACATTTTCAACATTTATAAATCGTATTAAAAATGCACATTTTAACAAATGGAATTTTATATATTTTGATTTGCTGATGGCTGTAAGGCTACTTCCGTAACTAAATGACGAGTAGCTTAGGCACTGATCAGACTGCTTTCGCTGGCTAATCTGGGGCTGGTTGGAAACATCGTCATAAGGTACATTTTCTCATGGTTTGTCCTACTGAATAACGAATAATGCAGGCTCGTATCAGACTGTATGTATGCGCATGCAGATCTAGGACTACACTGTCCGCGTGTATAAACCATATTTTCCCAGTCACTGGCATTTTCACAAATTCTTTTTGGCCTGTATCCCGTCAGTTTTATCAGGTACGTTTTGTTCAACACAGAAATATCAGAGCGAAATCTCGTGGCTAACCTTTGCCCGTGAGTATACAGCGAACATTTGCCCGCCAGCCGTATTATAGGAATTATCTGATACGGAAGCTGTGTTCGGTGTCCCTCAACACTTTACATTACCCACAGTGCCACGCGCCTCGTGTGCAATAACATAAATGAGGCACTCGACTGACAAATGCGGTCTTACGGCATCCGTGACGATCGTAGATTCTGATGCTCTGGGGCCCGTTTCACTAAACTTCGTACGACTAAAATGTTCGTAAGTGCAAATTTAGGATCTTCTGGAAATTTCAATTGATGGATTTACATTTATTGAGCATAGGCTGCATATGCAGCCTATGCTCAATAAATGTAAATCCAATAATTGTTTACAAGAAAACATTGTTAATGTGAAATTTACAGACTATCATAAGTTTGCACTTACAAACATTTAGTTGTACGAAGTTTAGTGAAACGGCCCCCTGGTGCCTTCACATTGTGGTACACAATTGCCTGCTTGCCTATATTATCAACGTTTTCGAATATCTATTGGCGTTACCAACTCGCAATCGAGCAATTTGATTGTCTGAGCCTGAGCTCAGGCTCAGTCAATCTAGTTGCTTGGTTTCAAGTATAAAATTCAAGTGTTTGAAATGAAAGAAATTTACATTTCTTGGCAATACGATTAGCATAGACGCTAGAGTAAGGAAAGCCAAATGCACACTAATTCCCCAAAAAAATGGATTTGATGTACAATGTAGAGATGTACACAGTTATCTCAAAACGCGGGTTTGAACATCAACGAAGAGTTTAGAGAAATAGTTATACAACTGGCTTGTAAGCACATACACATACATCAGTCCGTCATTAATGCCGTCACTTGTAGCAAATGTACGTGGGTTTGTGACATTATGTACACATTGAACGAACTGGGGGTTACTGGAAGCATGCCTAATGGTGAGTGAGTCTGATGGAATGGATTTCCCATTATATTCAGACACGTAGACGATATGTCATGCAATTCTTACTAGTCTATATAAATATGCAAGGAAATGACAATATGGGAATTGTCAATAACGTCTATTGAATGTCTGAATTCATACACTATTTTCGGACGTAGATAGGGTTTAACTACAGGACACATTATCATGGACCGTTACAGTATGGGATGGTTCCTTAAAGGTACTGTGTCTCAGATGAGATTTCTCTGATATGGAATATGTTTTTCTTTGCTTCATGCGCAGTAAAAGGCATACATGTACATGTACATGTATATCAATGAATCGCACCATTTTGTCTGATGAAATTTCCAAAAACATGTGTTATATTCAATTACATACTTGCAGATCTGTGATAAACAGGGGAGATAATTTGCTTTTACATAAATTGGTAGTTTCGCGATGCATGCACAGTGAAACCTCTCTAAACCGGACACCCTGGGAGGTCCCCAGGGTGTCCGGTTTAGAGACGTTTCACTGTAAATCAGAGCCCAGTTGCTCAAAACCTCTGTTAGCTTAACAGACTGTTAAATCCTTAGCAATGCTAAGGATTTAACAGTCTGTTAAGCTAACAGAACCTTTGAGCAACTGGGCCCATGTGTTTTATCATTCTGAGCCATAGCTGTGTGCTATGCGACATTATCACCTGGGATAAATGGCCAAGAAAATATCACTGGTGTTTGTTTGGTGTCCGGTTTTAGAGAGGTTCCACTGTACCTAGAAACAAAACTACTACCCAACTCTATACCTTTCGCGAGGATATACAGGGATTCCGTTGGGGAAAATAAAAAGATCGCCATTTCAAAAAAAAAAAATCTAAGAAAAAGAAAGGAATAACCAATAGGATAAAAATAAACAATTGGCGATAAAAAATTATCGAACAAAAAAGAATTTTATTATTTTTTTTCTTTTTTCGAAAATTGTAATTTGTTATCGCCAATTGTTTATTTGTATCGCCAATTGCGAAAGTGGCGTTCGCCAGCGGAATCCCTGGATATAGGTAACATATCGGAGGCGAATTGTTGTAGCTACACTGTACCCAGTAAGGAAAGAAATGTGAAATATATTTATTTTTGTTGTGAAATGATCATATTACATATATACCCCATTTAGAATGAAATTCATAATAGACGCTCAATTTAATTTCAATTTAGATAATATAAAGTAGTAACTATCGATTGCAAAACATGTTTATAATACTGTAAAATTCTAGTTATTTTCCAGTATTATAGATAACTGTTTTACCAATCACTGATGTTATAGGTACAATTGGGTTAAGGAATACGATACAAATCTACAATTAAACTATTTGTCCTAATCTGTTTCATCAGTTTATTCATATCAGAGACCCAGTGCCCTTTAAATACCCGGAGCCGTGTCTGCATTGTACGTCCAGATGGCTAAGCCATTACGTGTTAATTTCTCTTTTATGCGTATGTCAACACTACGCGGGAGTTTTTTTCCCTTTCATCTGTCATTGATTGGCAGCGACCAGAATTGATATACCAACTTCTGGCGCGCGGTCAGATCTGCATACGTATGTAGAGGAAATAACTGTGGTAGCCCATCGTTATTACATATACATAAGGATAGTACGCATTCACCCTTTCAACTCCACGCCTCCTTCCCAATGCTTGAAACTACTGTCTGTTTCACGAAACCTGTCCAAATGTTACGGCCATATAAACAATGCAAAAGCAATATTTTGTTCGATAATATTAAATTTTATCAAAATTTAAGAATGAGCCCTCTTTTTATTTCTTGAAATTTGGTAAAATATTGATTACCAAAAATGAGTTCTCTATGGGAAATTAACATGGGGGGGAAAGAAGTTGGCGAACCTGGAGGAGGTGTCGAAAAACGAAAAAAAAATGGAAATTGATTCTGAAACTAGATAACTTGGAAATGATTTAACTAAGAAAACAAAAGTTAAATTTTGAAAGTCGGTCCACTATTTTTGAAATTAGGAAAAGTTCCCCATGTTAAATCCCCATAGACATCTTCACTCGTGAAGATGTCTATGTGGATTTCGCATGTGGAAGTTGTTTTTTCGCAATTAAATCAATATTTACTAAAAAGTAGGCTGATTCTTAAATGTTGCTATAATTTAATACTATCGAAAAATATTTTGTTTTTGCATTATTTACATAGCCGTACAATTTGGGCAGGTTTCGTGAAACAGACAGTAGTGTAGATCCAGATGCAATACACGAGTATTTAAATGCAGTGCATTGGCATGCACCCATCTGTGGCTGTGACTGGAGAAATAGGGCATAGTTTTTACCTGTGTAAATCCTGAGAAAATAGCACACTCCAGGGGGCCGTTTCACTAAACTTTCTACGACTAAAATGTTCGTCAGTGTAGAATTATGATAGTCTGTAAATTTCACATTAACAATATTTTCTTGTAAACAATTGATGGATTTACATTTATTGAGCATAGGCTGCATATGCAGCCTATGCTCAATAAATGTAAATCCATCTATTGCAATTTCCAGACGATCATAAATTTGCACTTACGAACATTTTAGTCGTACGATGTTTAGTGAAACGGGCCCCTGTAACCTGATAATGATATATATTGCTTGTTAGAAGCATAACGGCTGCTTTATTGATAAAATGGCGAACATAGCAGATCCTGACCAGACACAACCACAATTGTAAATACGTAAATGACCTGCTACAGAAAGCATGTTAACTTATCAGTAGAGAATCTTCAAAGAATGATTAAAGGTACATGTCCACTCAGTAGGCACAAACTGTTCTTTATATCAGAGACATCATCTGAGACATTTTCTGGCAAAATAAACATTCATTCACCATTATCCCACGTGTTGATTGGCATTATTATACATTTTATATCAGACGTAACTTCCCACACTGATATCAGGGGCGATAACCGTGTTTCCTTAAAATGTTAACGGACAGTACACTTTATATTCTGTATTTATGTTTTTATGTGCAATTATCATACTTTATAATCTGTCGAAAATATAAATTTGTTCAGGTGACGCATTTAATTAGTTTAAATAATTAAAAATGCCATGCCTCATTGGTATATGAAAATAGCCTGATACCAACGCGCGTCACTATCAGTAACATGTAATGATTATACCTGTATAGTGGCGACTCGTAATCTGTAGGACTGGTGGAATAGTGACACAATTATACACTTATTTAATTCCTATAAAGAACATGTTGTGCCTACTGAGTGGGCATGTCCCTAAGTGTGTATGTAACGAATGTAAGTTAATATGTGGTTGATTTACTATGGTATTTATTAAACTTGTCGACTGATTTAAGTAGAAACTGAGCATAACCTCGTTTCTTATGAAGTTAATAAACTCGTTTAATCAATACCATGTTAAATCATCACTAATATAAAATCCTGCAGATTAATTTAACTTTCTTGTAATTGTACATGTACATGGTTGTATATGTAAAGTCTCAAATTTGCAGCGTTCAATGCGGTACCGGAAGTGGAGGCCACGTGTCGTATTTTCATGGACAACATGGCGGCTGACGGCGAGATAAACTCCAAGGTGTTCCCACTGGCCGACACGTCACGACGAGAATATCCAATCGACGACCCGGTAGACTGCACGTGGGAGATGCGCGTTACCGTGGGATACAGGGTAAATATTCTCCAGCGGCCCGTTTCACTACGACTAAAATGTTCGTAAGTGCAAATTTAGGATCGTCTGGAAATTTCAATTGATGAATTTACATTTATTGAGCATAGGCTGCATATGCAGCCTATGCTCAATAAATGCAAATCCAATAATTGTTTACAAGAAAACAGTGTTAATGTGAAATTTACAGACTATCATAATGTTTCACTTACGAACATTTTAGTCTTACGAAGTTTAGTGAAACGGCTCCCAGACACTTTTATAGTTCATGTACTGAATTCGACGACGCTGAAATGATATGAAACGCCCTGCCATTGTTGCATTGTAGAACCGCCTATTGTTCATCAACGCTTAGTGGTCACGTGTGAAAATAAGCCGGCAATGCAGACTCGGACAATTTCATTTCATTTCTGGAAGTTGTATTACCAGTACCGTTGGTCTCTGACGAAAGTTCATAGACGTTTTAAACTGGTGAACACTATGGGTTGATATCAACGCTTATTGTCTACGTGTGAAAAGAAGCCGGCAATGCAGGATCGAATAACTTCGTTATTTCTTGACGTTTTATTACCAGTTCAGTTGGTCTCCGAAGAACGTAGAAAAGTTCATTAGACTTTTTAAACTGGTGAAACCTAGGGGTTGACATGAACGCTTAGTGTCCACGTGTGAAAAGAAGCCGGCATTGCCCGGCTTCTTTTCACACGTGGACACTAAGCGTTGACGAACAATTGGCGATTCTACAATGCCCAAACGAAATTATGCAACACCGGAATAAGAACTGAATTGTTGTATTCACCATACTACATATGTATCTCAAATTAATTAACAATGAGATGAGCTACTTTGAGACATGTCATGTGATTTTGTATCTAAGTAGATGTGCGATATCTCATGATAAATATATGCAATTTACAATTGTTTCCGGAAATGACATCGAAAATTCTCGAAATGTTCAGATCAAATGCGGAATATAATATCACAGTGTTTATTTATGTTTCATCTTTGGTACAAAATCACATGACTTGTATCACATGACTAGCATTATAACGTGCGTATAGGTGATTATTGGCACAACCATTTGTATGTGTATGCATTTCTAGTATATGCGTTGATTTGATGTCAATATTGCATATGTCTGAACCCAATGCTATTCAACACGTACATGTACCTCTACAGCAACATCCGTGTTTCAATATATACTTAACGCTTTCACCCCTAAGTAACTGGAATGGATTCTGATATTTTAATTTTGCAGCCAATCCAATCATCACAAAGTGATTTTCAGACTTGTCCATTTATGGAAAGTGGGTGTTTTTGTTCTAAAAAATGTGAAAATTACTTGTAAAAAGTGCAGATCCTGATGAGACGGCTAGTTACGAGCCGGCTCATCTGGATCTGCACTGTTTGCAAACCCCGCTATAGCGGGTTTTCGGGTTCAAAGGGTTAAATCTAAAATAGACAACATATACCAATTCGGTAAGGTCTATGGGCAACTGTGTACATTATTAATTGTCCACGTCTACATGGGTAGCCTTATTGATGTACACACATGCCACTGAACATTATATCGATATAACACATACATGTATTATTTACTTTCAGATTCGCCTTAACGAGTTCATATTACACATGCCGAAGAACCAACAATGTATGAGCAATATGATCGAGATATACGATGGCAGTACGTCCGAGAAGGACCGGACCGGTGTATACTGTGGTGGTCACATGGACGACTACATGTCGACCTCCAACAGGATCTACGTCCGAATCTACGGCAGCCGCCTGGCCGATAAACCTGTCCTGTTTGGCCGCTACACCGTCTTTAGATCAGGTAATAGATTAAGTGACCCTTACACGCTTCATAGATTCATCGTTTTCCTTACCGGAAATTCTAAATATTTTTCTTAGTTTTTCTCGACAATATACAGAGAATACCGGACTTGTGTCTTTTGATATCGAGTTTATCAGGCAAGGCTAGGAAACGCGTAGGAATTCCTAGGCTTGCCGAGCCTGAAAAAACGTGATATCAAAAGACAGCAGCCTGGTATTCTATTTATCAGGTAACGCTTTATCCTCGAAAAAGACCACAGATGACGTCCTTATCTATGGACAGAAAGTGGACTTGTTTACGCTGCGTTATTACACTGACGTCATGCGGTAACGTCACGTGACGTCATCCGACCAATGGAATGTCAGTTTTCACTTTGTCGTAACCCGGATGTTTGTATCAGGTAAAAGCCTGATACACAAATATGCCAATACAGGGCAGGTAACCTGATAACTATTCTTACCACCATTCGAACCGTCTCGTCAAAACATGTACTTTGGATGAGATACGAGAATAAATGGGGGGTGGGGGGGGGTATTTTGAATTGTATACACAACCGCCTGCGTTAATCTTGCCCAGATTATCAACGTTTCTGAACATCTACTGACAATGCCAATTCGCAATCAAGCAATTTTATTGTCCGAGTCTAAGCTGTAGCACAACTCAGGCTCAGCCAATCATAGTGCTTGGTTTGAAGCTTAATATTCAAGTTCCTTTTAAATAAAGAAGTTTACCCGGATTGTGTATTACGCATTAGATTGGGTTAGCAAAGCTACACTACCGCCTGCGCTAAACTTTCAAATATTTGTAAATTTCCTGTTTTCAAAATAATTGAATATTGCGTTAGAAATCAATCAGCTTGATTACCCGATTTTGAGTTGTCCGACAGCTCAGACTCGGACAATCACATTGATTGATTACGAGTTTGCATTACCAATAGATGTTCAGAAACGATTATAAGCTGGGCACGATTAACGCAGGCTGTTGTGTGTACTTGAAAGAGCCACCCGGTCGCACGGTAGTAGATAAAGGGAGATAAACTACGGTACGATGAAGGGCTGTTGAACACTCTATATAGTATTTTATCGTTTACCCTTTTTAATAAATTAATTTCTCGCTCGCTATGAAATTAATTTATTAAAAATTCAATATATGAACTGTAACTATTACTCATTGTAACTGGACTCGCATGCCGTAAATGCATACATTTATATATACATGTACGCTAGACAAACGAGTTGTTAAGTATTCCACATACGTGTTACAGTGGGGTCAGCGTGTAAGTGCACACATGAACGAACACGACAGGTTTGAACCAACCTGTCGTGTTCGTTCGTGTGTGCACTTACACGCTGACCCCACTGTAAATAATGTCTAAGTTATGCCTGAAACACTCTCCAGCTTTGGGCATATACACGTAGACATGATAGGTGCGATAGATACATACCATGGCCTTACGCATCCGAAGTAAGACATAATAGTCTCCTTCATAATCGCCATTTAGCATGATCAACTGTTTTTAACAGCACCATTTGTCCACAATAAAACACAGGTTGTCGGCGGATAAATATGTATTAATTAACAGTAGCCAGCATATTCCGCCGATATATGATGTCACTCAAAAAGGCCGACATATAGTAGTAGAAAAGCAGGCGTCATACAAATATTGTTACATGACTGCCGTTGTTCAACACCGCCCACAGCCGTGTGTCAAACGTACAGCGCGTGTGTTGTTTTACCATGGCTGTAGACAATGCTCATTCGACTAATGCGTCTCATGACGTTACTAGAACGCGCCACTACGGGGGGGGGGGGGGGGTATTTTGAATTGTATACACAACCGCCTGCGTTAATCTTGCCCAGATTATCAACGTTTCTGAACATCTACTGACAATGCCAATTCGCAATCAAGCAATTTTATTGTCCGAGTCTAAGCTGTAGCACAACTCAGGCTCAGCCAATCATAGTGCTTGGTTTGAAGCTTAATATTCAAGTTCCTTTTAAATAAAGAAGTTTACCCGGATTGTGTATTACGCATTAGATTGGGTTAGCAAAGCTACACTACCGCCTGCGCTAAACTTTCAAATATTTGTAAATTTCCTGTTTTCAAAATAATTGAATATTGCGTTAGAAATCAATCAGCTTGATTACCCGATTTTGAGTTGTCCGACAGCTCAGACTCGGACAATCACATTGATTGATTACGAGTTTGCATTACCAATAGATGTTCAGAAACGATTATAAGCTGGGCACGATTAACGCAGGCTGTTGTGTGTACTTGAAAGAGCCACCCGGTCGCACGGTAGTAGATAAAGGGAGATAACTACGGTACGATGAAGGGCTGTTGAACACTCTATATAGTATTTTATCGTTTACCCTTTTTAATAAATTAATTTCTCGCTCGCTATGAAATTAATTTATTAAAAATTCAATATATGAACTGTAACTATTACTCATTGTAACTGGACTCGCATGCCGTAAATGCATACATTTATATATACATGTACGCTAGACAAACGAGTTGTTAAGTATTCCACATACGTGTTACAGTGGGGTCAGCGTGTAAGTGCACACATGAACGAACACGACAGGTTTGAACCAACCTGTCGTGTTCGTTCGTGTGTGCACTTACACGCTGACCCCACTGTAAATAATGTCTAAGTTATGCCTGAAACACTCTCCAGCTTTGGGCATATACACGTAGACATGATAGGTGCGATAGATACATACCATGGCCTTACGCATCCGAAGTAAGACATAATAGTCTCCTTCATAATCGCCATTTAGCATGATCAACTGTTTTTAACAGCACCATTTGTCACAATAAACACAGGTTGTCGGCGGATAAATATGTATTAATTAACAGTAGCCAGCATATTCCGCCGATATATGATGTCACTCAAAAAGGCCGACATATAGTAGTAGAAAAGCAGGCGTCATACAAATATTGTTACATGACTGCCGTTGTTCAACACCGCCCACAGCCGTGTGTCAAACGTACAGCGCGTGTTGTTTTACCATGGCTGTAGACAATGCTCATTCGACTAATGCGTCTCATGACGTTACTAGAACGCGCCACTACGTCACCAGACCAGTTCACAATTGTTGCACTGAAATATTGAAATTGATGCGGATGATGGGGCACCTGCATCACGTGACGTGTACTGCAGCCCCGGAATATGTATTCGTAAATCAGCTGTTTCAATGGTAGAGGTTATCAAAGTACCAAAAGTACTGCATATATGCTCGAATAGCATGATGTTTCCAACGGAAATGCAACAATAACGTTCGACAATGTCCAGCCGTGGGTAAATGTTTGACGTTGCACTCGGGAACTGTTTGAATCCGCGGCCTACGACCTTGGGGTTCAAACCAGTCCCTCGTGCCACGGCAAAAATTTACCCACGGCTGGACATTGTCGAACCTTATTGTAGAACAAAATAGTGGCACTCGGGAACTGTTTGAACCCGCGGCCTACGGCATTGGGCTTCAAACAGTTCCCTCGTGCCACGGCAAACATTTACCCACGGCTGGAAATTGTCG
Source organism: Conchocele bisecta (assembly GCA_029237695.1). Lineage (NCBI taxonomy): Eukaryota > Metazoa > Mollusca > Bivalvia > Lucinida > Thyasiridae > Conchocele > Conchocele bisecta. Next base: position 35,369,562 of record CM055265.1, on the reverse strand, counting down.
AACCTTATATTCCTTTCTGTCCCAGGTTTGTGCGGGAAACACGACTTCGCGTGTGACGGAATGTGTCTTAGCCCCGCCCTGAAGTGCAACGGTCACGTGAACTGCCCCAGCGGCGCCGACGAGAGCGGATGTGGGCAGACGAATGGTAGGTATATGAGGTGGTGGGGGTCATCAATGTACAGCAACAATAGTGACACACTACCGGCTGTGCTAATCATTGTCTGTCTTTCAATATACTTGAATATTGTCCCTGAAACAGTTTGATTGGCTGAGCCTGAGCTGTGCTACAACTCAGGCTCAGAAAATATAACTGCTTGATAGCGAGTTGGCATAGTCCATATATATTGATAGTCTGGGCAAGATTAACGCAGGCCATTGTGTAGATGTGATCACCAATGCATATCAACCGTAGTGATATACAAAGCCGTTGATTGACATAAAGTATCTTACAATGTTTACAAATATAGTTGATGCTGATCTTTATGCATTCCAAACAACCGGATTTGGATCGGATCTAATTATGTTTACTGATGGCAATAAACCTACCACAATGACTGAATGACGAACATTGTATGACTACGCTTGTGACAAATGTCGCATGGTTCGGTTGACCTATGCTCTGTGCATGTACGGTTTTTCGTCAGCTATAGAAAAGTCTAAATCCGCCAAAGAATAAGTACAGTGAAGCTTCCCTAAACCGGACACCCTGGGAGGTCCCCAGGGTGTCCGGTTTAGAGATGTTCCGCTGTAATTCAGGTATATGAGCGTATAGACATGCTTCTGTTAATTGCTGACATGAAGAGTCATTAGCAGTTTATATAAATTGCACTGAAACCCATCAAAATTAAACAAAATTATCTGTCTAGGTTCATGGAGTGCTTAATTACAGTGGAACCTCTCTAAACCGGACACCATGGGGGTCCCCATGGTGTCCGGTTTAGAGAGGTTACACTTTACATGTATTTGGTTTACAGTGCAGAGAATTGTATCCGTGTTGGTTGGTGTTTAAATGTTCTGCCATTTCGTGATCATATGGGGAAATGTGGCTTACTACATTACCGATCAGTGCAGTCCCGGACCAGTCTGATCAGGGACAGCAGAGGTCACCATTAAGTCTGCTAAACACCCCTTCATGCTGCAAACAAACAGTATAGAGCTATGCTGGCTACTACACCATAGTCCACAGTTCTCGAGTCACACTTATGACAAACGGCATGCGATTTGTACCTTCGAGCATCTGCGTAATTTCATGAAATACGTTTACAAAATTTACAATATAGTATACAGTATATTCCGCATGTACATTTATTTATGAAAAATATTGTAAATTTTGTAAACATATTTAATGAAATGACGCAGATGTCCGAAGGTACAACATTACATGGCCGGTTTCAATTATTAGTATATGTGTATGTACTGACTACATAAATACATGGCTATATGTATTACACAACTATATTATCACACGTCTGCATACCCCTTCCAGCGGCGACGGCCGACGACAGCCATCCCATCCCGATGATGACCATTGTCCTGGCAGCCGTTGGCGGTCTCATCTTCACCATCGTCGTCATCGGCGTCTGTGTCACCTGCTGCTACCGGCGGGGCGAGAAACGGAGTCGAAACCACGGGCTACAGAAGGCGGACAGCCAGCGCCTGAACACGCTTGAGATGGCCGTGAACAACAGTAAACATACATCGGCGGAGTTGGCGCGTCAAAACAACCAGACAAGCTACTACTCTCTCCCCCGCCCGAGCGGCCAAGCGACCATGATGCAGCATCGGAGTAGCTTCTCCAGCAAACCGCCGTCAGAGGGCGAATTCGGCGATCACATGTCCGACACAAGTGCTTATAAGAAGTTCTTACAACTGGAACAAACAATGGACGACGACTCTAGCCCGTGTCCGTCGCCTTACCCCCCGGGACAGGTGTTCACGACGATAGTGGAGCACCATACCCCCGGGATGACCCCGGACCTGGGGTGGGGGTATCAGCCCGGGCAGCAGGAGCAGCCAGCGAGTCTAGCGGAGAACTTGTCCAAGTTACAAAGCTATAATAAATTCACAAACGCAAATTCCATTCCAAAACAGTTCCCATACAGCGATACTGGCGGCGGTATGACGCTAGATTTCAGGTATGATCCGTCCATACCCGTATACCCGGCTACAAAGTTTAGAATAAAGTCTTCGGACCCTGCTCAACATAACTGGGACGGGGAGGCCCAGTTCGGGAAATCGCTGACGTTTAAAAATCAGGACGCCGACCAGGGCCCTGATTTAACGCGGGAAATTGAGGCAACTTGAATACAATGGGGTACATTTACACGGGCTGTTAGATGGCGAACGAGGGCATTACTATGCGTGAAACAGTGCTTTACAGTGCCTTACAATATGTGAACAATTAAAGCTTATAATGATGAATTAAATTGTATCGTCTGCTGTTTTGTATTTTCCATTTTTCTCATCAGAAACATAGTTTGGCGACACTTTAGAATCATTTTCAATGGAAATGATTCTAAAGTGATGTGAAACCATGTTTTATTGACAAAGAAGACAAAATACAAAACAACAGCAGACGATAGTTTACGCTTCCCTCGTACTATGGGTTAACACAACTGCATTTGTATGCACAAATCTCATGATGAAAATAAGACTCAATAGCAACCAGTGTATGCCCTGAGGATGCGCAAGCTGGTCAGGGACTACGCTGGTCGCACACGTTGTATGGTCCATTTTCACCGCTGAAGTCCCATTTGATGATGTATCTTGAGAAATTAGACACCCTTATGGTATTTCCTCAGAGAGATGTACAGTGGAATCTCTCTCAACTGGACACCATGGGAGGTTCCCAGGGTGTCCGGTTTAAAGGGGTTTCACTGTAATAAAGCACTCGATGACCACGTTTTGTCGTTGCCAGTTATTAACAGACAGGACAATGAAATACATTACATTGACACCCATATACAGTGGAACCTCTCTAAACCGGACACCCTGGGAGGTCCCCAGGGTGTCCGGTTTAGAGGGGTTCCTTTGTCATAAAGCATTCGATGACCACGTTTTGTCGTTTCCAGTTGGAACAGACAGGACAATTAAATAAATTACATTGAAGCCCATCTAAATTAAACACAATGGGATCCCCAGTGTGTCCGGTTTAGAGCGATTCCACTGTACACATGTTTCAAAATGGTGAATATGACAGGTCATGGGCGTCACCAGCATTCTTCAAAAGGGGGTTCAACTTTCAGCTTTAAAGTAACCTAAATATGTACGGGGTCCAGGGGCTACCCCTGCCCTGGACCCCTTACATAGTTAGGTAGACCCTGGACCCCTTACATATTTAGGTTACTTCAAAGCTGAAAGTTGAACCCATGGTTGCTTGAAAAGTTTTTGATGTCTAGAAGATGAATGCTACATTTGGGTATGTTTGGACAAAAACTAGCTCCTGGGAAACTAGAAACAAAATTGCTACCCTGCTCCATACCTCTCGCGAGACTAGCAATTTAACCCAATCTCTTTAATGTAACACATGGACGAGTGATTTTTACAATCGGTTATCCGGCGTGTTTGATATGTTAGAGATATACAATTGTCGAAGCTGGATCAATAAATTATTAATAAAGAAAATACACATACATAACTTGATTATTTGACTGTGTCAATGTGTTTAACTGACATTTATATGTATATCTTGTAAATTTGAAAGCTTAATTTCGTTATGTTGAATGTTGAACAACAACAAGAGGAAAGATGGCTTCCATGGAAAACTTATTTCCCTGTTCTACTATTTTTGGTAATTTACTAGTTCTACATAAAAGATTATTTGTTTTTTGGAATGGGTCAAATTGTAGCCGTAGATAACATATCGGAGGCGAATTATTGTAGCTACTGGGAAACGAGTTTTGGATCAATTTAAGAAGCGTATTTCTGAAAATTTACATAATATGTCAATTTTCAGAAATACGCTTCTTAAATTGACCCAAAACTCGTTTTTATTGTAATACGTGTTTGCGCCGCTTGACTATGTTTTGTTAGTACATGTAGTTCATTTGAATAATATAATGTCTGCAAAAAAGGGGGTTCGTACGAATCCATCGAACCTTCCCTAACAACGCCCTTGCATGTTAAAGACACTGTGTCTCAGATGATGTTTCGGATATTTAATGTGCGTTTTTTTTGCTTCCTGTATTGCACATAACTATATCAATCAATCGCATAACTTTTAATAAGTTATTTGATTTTGAATTCCAAACAGCTCACATTGTATTCAAGTATATACGCAGAAACCGCGATACACAAGGGAGATAAGTTGATTATAAAGCATGGTCTCCATACAGATACCATTAACGAGAATCGATGAAATTATTTGTGTTTTGTTTTGAAAGGATCATACACTACGACATTTAGAAAGAATTGATCATTAGATAAACTACTGTGGAACCTCTCTAAACCGGACATACTGGGAGGTCCCGAGGGTGTCCGGCTTAGAGAGGTTTCACTGTAAATTAGGCATTTAATCATTCTGAGCCATAGATGTGTGCTATGCGATCACGAAAAGACATTATCACCTGAGACAAATGACCAAGAAATTCATCAAACATATTATCACAGGTGTTGTCTTGGTGTCGGGTTTAGAGAGGTTCCACAGTACTATCAGGTTCAGAAATACCATGCAGGTCTATAAGAATTTTACTAATCTTTTTCAAAACTTTCTGCGACCCAGTGCATTTGAAAGTTGTATTTATTATTTTATTATGAAACAGAAGTACTTAATGCAGTGGAACCTCTCTAAACCGGACACCCTGGGTAGTCCCCAGGGTGTCAGGTTTTGAGAGGTTCCACTGTAAAACAGACAGATGACTACTTCAAGACGCACATGGATGCTTTGCGATCATGAACATACATTATCATTGGAGGCAACTGGCAATGAAACATATGAAAATTAAGTACAACTAACATATGTATCTGTGTCCGGCTTAGAGAGGTTCCGTTGTAAATGTCCAATAATCGCCGAAATGTTATGTGCCTTATTATAGGAATGAATGGCCTTGTTGTGGAATTTATCGGGGTATAAACTTGGAAAAGTCGCGGGAATACTGGACGAAGCGATAAAAATTTACAATTTTCGAAAAAAATAATTTTTTTTTTTTTTTTTTTTTTTTTTTCGAAAATTGTAATTTTTTAAGGCCTCGTCCAGTATTCCCGCGACTTTTCCAAGTTTATATCCTCGATAAATTCCACAAAAAGGCCATTCATTCCTTATAATTCCAGCATTTGAAATAAATTCATCAAGAAAATGTGTTTATTTTCTGTTTTCTTAAGAATTATTTTAACTGCGCCTCACGGCTACGGAAAGTAGTTCGGCATGGGAGTTTACTGGTATATAAATTTTGGACAGAGACTTGCTACGGGCCAATCAAATGTTAGGGAATTGTGTAAATATGTTTGTGCTGGAATTATACATGTATGTCTCATTCTGCTAATTGTCCGAGTGATCTTGAAAAACTGCAATGGCTTCGAACTGTGAATGAAATCGAATGTTGGACAAAACTTCATATGACAATTGGATTCGGCATGTGCTCCGACTTGTTTTGTACATTTGCGGGAAATAATAAATGTTCTACAGTGAAACCTCTCTAAACCGGACACCCTAGGAGGTCCCCAGGGTGTCCGGCTTAGAGAGGTTTCACTGTAAATCGGGCATTTGTTCGTTCTGAGCCATTGCTGTGTGCGATCACTAACAGACATTATCACCTGAGATAAATGACAAAGAAGCTCATTAAAATTTGATCACATGTATTTTCTTGGTGTTCGGTTTAGAGAGGTTCCACTGTGTGTTGTCGGTAGCAATATGGAGATGTAGAGATGTATTAGTCCGAACGGTCGTTTACTATAGGAATGAATGGCCTTTTTGTGGAATTTATCGGGGTATAAACTTGGAAAAGTCGCGGGAATACTGGACGAAGGCCGGAAGGCCTCGTCCAGTATTCCCGCGACTTTTCCAAGTTTATATCCCCGATAAATTCCACAAAAAGGCCATTCATTCCTTATAATTCCAGCATTTGAAATAAATTCACCAATAAAATGTGTTTATTTTCCGTTTTCTTAAGAATTATTTTAACTGCGCCTCACGGTTACGGAACATAGTTCGGCGTGGGAGTTTACTGGGATATAGATTTTGGACAGATACTTGCTACGGGCCAATCAAATGTTATGGAATTGTGTAAATATTTTTGTGCTGGAATTATTAGTTTACTACTTTCGTTTTCTGAAACTGGGGCCGTTTCACTAAACTTACGACTGAAATGTTCGTAAGTGCAAATTTTGGATCGTCTGTAAATTTGAATTGATGGATTGACATGTATTTAAGCCTATGCTCAATAAATGTAAATCCAATACTTGTTTATAAAAAAACATTGTTAATTTGAAATTGACAGACTGACATAATTTTGCACTTACGACAATATTAGTCGTACGAAGTTTAGTGAAACCGGTCACTGGTTTGGTATTAACATGGCAGACCGTAGACCCCTACATATCTGATATTGACAGTTCCATGCTCATTTGTGGACTATTCCACTAATCAGATAAGGGGTATATTAAAGGTACATGCCCACTCAGTAGACACTAAATGTTCTTTATAGGAATTAAATAAGTGTATAATTCTGTCACTATTCCACCAGTTCTAACAATTACGAGTGCCCGCTATAGTGATATAATCATTTAGTAATATTTATTTTACTGATAGTGACTCGCGGTGGTATTAGGCTATTTTCATATGCAAATGAGGCATGATAATTTTTAGTTATTTACACTAAGTAAATGCGTCACCTGAAAAAGATTATAAAGTATGATCATGGCACAACAAAACAATAAATACAGATAATAAATAGAAATGTCATTTAGCATTGTAAGGAAACACGGTTATCGCCCCTGATATCAGAGTGGAAATTTACGTCTGATATAAAATGTGTAATAATGCCAATCAATACTATAATAGGGAATGAATGTTTATTTTGCCAGAAAAATTCTCTGATATAAAGAACATAGTCTGCCTACTGAGTGGGAATGTACCTTTAAAATACCTGGAAATACTGACAAACACTGTAGATCCTGATGAGGCGGCTTGTTACAACAAGCCGCCTCATCTGGATCTACAGTGTTTCCAAATAATTCTTACAAGCCGGGTCAATTGGATCTACATCGTTTTCAAATGTTAGTTACATGCAAGCTCATCTATATCTACATTGTTTGCAAATGTTACAAGCTGACTCATATACATAAACGGTAAATGCAAATGGTTATGGTCTATGGGGTTGGAAAGTTTAACAAAATGACAATTCGTTCCCTCAATTTAACAATTCGTTCTGTCAAATTAACAATTCGTTCCCACGAAATGACAGTTCGTTCCCTCAATTTAACAATTCGTTCCAACAATTCGTTCCAACAATTCGTTGCCTCAATTTAACAATTCGTTCCCACGAAATAACAATTCGTTCCCACGGGAACATAGAGAATAGTAGGTTAGTGCCGTGAATGGGAAACAATATCTGGCAAGGCTCAGGAAACGGGATGGGCGAGGCTATGCCGAGCACATCCCGTTTCCGTGCCGCGCCAGATATTTTTTCCAATTCACGGCACTAACCTACTATTCTATTTATCCCGTCAATACCTACAAATGGCTGTAAAATGCAAAAACAGTATTGACTGGATATCAAAAATGTTTCACGGCACCGTGTTTCACGGCACATACGCACTGTGTTGACAGGATAAGAATTGTTAATTCGTGGGAACGAATTGTTATATTGTGGAAACTAATTGTTATTTTGTGGGATTAATTCGTTCCCACGAAATTACAATTCGTTCCCCGAATTTAACAATTCGTTCCCACGAAATGACAATTCGTTCCCTCGAATTAACAATTCGTTCCCACGAAATAACAATTCGTTCCCTCGAATAAACAATTCGTTCCCACGAATAAACAATTCGTTCCTGTGGGAACGAATTGTTATTTCGTGGGAACGAATTGTTAAATTGAGGGAACGAATTGTTATTCGTGGGAACAATTGTTATTTTGTGGGAACGAATTAATAAAAAAAAGATTTCTACGTCCCATACGGGCTCCGTATGGTTCAGACCTTCAATTGTTGTAAACTCCACGAAGTCACTTTTGTCATCCTATGGCCCCATTCGCATAAATATTTATGTTTGTAATTATGTAACTATAAATAATTGATATCTTAGAAAGTCTTGTATTGTGTATTATGAATTCCAAATCAAGTATAATATCAATGAGACACGCCATATGATTTTGTACCTTCGGACATCTGCGTAATGTCATGAATAAAACGGATTTCAGACAAATATAATACAAACTTTGTAGACTCGTAATCCATCTCTTGTTAAGTTGCCGACTTGTATTACTACTCTAATATATACAAGCAGAATACATTGACATAGTGTTGATCAGGGGGACGTGCATAATAAACACAACAGACCCTCGGATTGTTTTGAAATTGGACATAACAAACACCGTTGTATATCATGTACGGATACAACAAACCGTCGGATAATCTGTGACTGTGCTCGATGACATTCTGAAATCTTCTATTGATACTCCTGTTTTACATTCAACATATTCAACTCCACAGGCCTGTATATAGAGAATAGTAGGTTATGGCCGTGAATGGGAAAAAATATCTGGCAAGGCTCAGGAAACGGGATGGGCGAGGCTCTGCCGAGCACATCCCGTTTCCGTGCCGCGCCAGATATTTTTTCCCATTCACGGCACTAACTTACTATTCTATTTATCCCGTCAACACCTTCAAATGGCTGTAAAATGCAAAAATTGTATTGACTGGATATCAAAAATGTTTCACGGCACCGTGTTTCACGGCACATACGCACTGTGTTGACGGGATAAAGTGGTATTGGCAAGCAGTGTCGATCCCGATGAGCCGGCTCGTGACGAAGCGTCTCATCAGTATCTGTACTTTTTCATATTTTTGAAAACAAAAATACCCCCTTTTCATAAATGCACTAGTCTGAAAATCAGTTTGTGACGATTGGATTGGTTGAAAAATTAACATATCAAAATCCATTCCAGTTACTTAGGGGTGAAAGGGTTAAATAAAATAATGAATGATACACACTATATACAGTGAATGAGTTTTTATTTGTATACGGTCAAGCTATATAGTTCTGGGTATATCTACATGAATTATATACTTCATACTTCTACCTTGTCCTTCATAACAGTGTACAAATAGAAATATTTCTGTATCATACACGAAACTACTCTCGCTCTGTGTGCCCTACGCCTTTCGTCACGGTGACGAACGGCGTAGGGCACACAGAGCGAGAGTATTTTAGTGTCTTTAAGGCGATGCATGGAATCGAATAAGAAGTCCGAGACTCGCCGAGGAAATCCTATCGTTTCTGTGCCTAATACACGTGCTATCAAAAGGCACTTGTCTCTGGTATTTACATACATTTACCGGGTAACGTATTATGCTATGGCAACCTCAATGTGTGCCTTGACAGAAATGTGGGCTTGTTATACAACCACTGTAGAGCAAGACGGACGAGACGGCTCGAGCCAGCCGTCTCGTCTTGCTCTACAGTAGACTAACATGCCATGTCTCTATATCATGTTTAACTTCTATTTTTCATTATCTGACATTTTTCATTTATTATTTTCTTTGCTCTAGAGACTGGCTTCCATCCCATTGGGTCACATAGCGAAATCTAAACTCGAATACTCGATACGAATACGCGCATAATTTTGACACTTCGTGAACTGTACGATACCGAAATCATCTGACAATACGTTTAAATAATATTAATACACCAAATTTCATTCATAATTTATATGCAACTACTTTCCTTACTAGTTATTTCTCAAGATTTCTTTGTAAAACAGCGTGCATAACACGTTCAGTTTATCACCGTCGCCATTTTTTTTCCGAGGTACAATATCGGAAATCTGCAAAGTAACCGACCAATGAAATCGATTGACGTATGTGGGGGTTTCCCGCTCAGATGTCAGATAGTCTGGCAGCCATGCGTATGGCACGTTCCATGCAGGAGCTTAACTTTATTTGGAATAAAATAAAAAAAATTATTGGCGATTTTGATTGCGCAGATCATCAACATCAAGAATTCGACTGATGACACTATGTCATCTTTGATCATTTTGAGAAATTTGCATAAATCCAAAACGCCTGCCAAACAGTCATATTGTGTGATATATAGTTGTTTCCACACGAGGTATTAGCATACATTAACAGCATAAAGTGGATTTACTTGACTTATCGAGATAAGTGATCAACATTAAATTTCAATTCACTGTTAAATGGTAAAAATCCAACATGGCCGCCAAACGTAACATGATATTTTGCATGACTGCTCCCACATACACTCTACATGAAAACAACATGTATACTAATCTTGGATATATTGACATGATAAACGCTTACAGTAAATTTGATAGTAACTAGACACATTTGTGAAGAGCGAAAGTCCAAGATGGCCGCCATATATACAGAAATTATCCCATGACGATCATCACAGAGAATAATAATTAATTATATAATTGCACATCGATGTCATATCGTAGTAAATTGGAATAAAAGTACTGAAGTTATGTATACTATGAACGTTTTTACTAACTTAGGAATACAATTAGATAACTACCAATAGCAGAAATCATAGATGGCCGCCAAATATAAAAATAATGTTGCCTTATATTGAACAAATTGCATATAATTACTAGGATTATAAGTAAATATATCTCTTAGATACTTATATACATGGCAGACGTATATATAAAGATAAATTACCTCGCAATGGCAATCATATCGTGTAATGATTAAATATTACATTTCAAAGGAAATAAATATATGGCTAATGGAGGCTCTAGAGATGCAGTATACATGGACAACAACTATTACCCAACAGTCCCAACATTAAACAAAAACAATCATATTGAATTGCAGTACACGAAGACATGACAACAAGGATGCCGCCTTGGTATTGTCAAAACAATCCAGTTGGGTGGTGGTTGAACCTGATTAGACACCATATAATTTCTCCCGCAAACCTCTCCATCATAAGTGAAAATGACAGTATTATACAAGGCAATGATGAATCAAAAATGATTAATGCATGTATACTGTACACAAAAAGACATTAATTACACAAAATGTATCGGTTTCCGTAATTGGAAGCTAATATTGTAAATATAACTATAAGAAAACAATGCTATAATTATGATGACACAAACAGCAAATTCATATTAGTCTTATCAAATTGCGTGAATACTGTATGCCTCATATCCATATTATGGTACCTTGAAGTTTGTCACGTTCTATATATGGTTGTGTACCATGTGTATTGCTGTCTGCATGTACTATAATCGTTTTTGTTACCGTGAGTATTTAGTAGTGGCACAACTAGATTATCTGTCATATAATATCAATTACATTTGTATTAGCTGTGTCCTACCTGTGGTATTTAATATATAGCATCTCCATGTTCTTCTCGAAATTATTATATTTGTGATTACGGTTGTTTTCTTTGATCCACATTTATGTATACTGACGGCGTCATGTCTTAGTTTTTACATATCATATGCATTCACAGGTGCTGAATTCTGTCATATGTTTAAATAAGTAAAACTCATTAAATGACATATAACAACACAATAATTCGACAAAAATAAAGTATTTGTATTGCTTATCTTTGAAACAATACACAGAGAAAATTGATGTACATGTGTACATACTTTACCTCATCATATAAATATGTTGCTCTACATCGGCGATAGTGGTCTGAAAACACATCAATTACTTGCAGCTTACAAAGTAATAAGTGATATTAAAGTGGTGTACATCAACCATCATGTGCATACAGCCGCTTTGTGGAAACTGACTACTTTCACAGAAAGAAAACATGTGGCCAATACTATCAGCTATGTCGTTGTACTAAGTAGGTTGAAAGATCGTAATGGTAGCCAGAAACTGGAATAAGCTACTGGATGGCTAAACTATGTTATTGTACGTAGTCACCGATTGTGACAGAAATATATAGACGTATCATCAATTTGTACTTATTCAATTGCTATATCCAGACACTCAAGTTGTTAATGATACTATCTAGAGGAGCAATTTCATGCGATGTTGCACAGTAAATCACATTGAGCATTTGCGTTTTTGGAGCCAATGATATAAACGACGACATCTGGTGTTTTTACAAATTGGGAAGTCCTTGAAGTATATTGTAAAGTACAATATATCTCCCTGCCAACAATAGAAGTATGAATGCTGCTATGGAATGGCAAGACAAGACAAAACAATATCAAAATATCTAACTGAATGCATGAGTTTAAATCTTATATTATAATATAATTGTATTACTATTATAAGGTACTATATTCATATCCGGCGGCCATATTAGACTTACGTTATTGCCGATGCTGTCTAATGGTGTATATCAAGGTGTAATTACATAAGCTATTTACTACACAAGTTAGTTATCAGGTAATATGATATTTGGTGGTCACCTTGGACTAATGCGATTGAAACATGTGTCCAAATACATACCCACTGTATTGGAATAATTATATACCTAAATACAATATTGGTATGCAAATTCGCTCTGATATGATTGCAAGTATATAGTGTTTCTTATTTCAAGATACTGTTGCAAGTACATTGTAATATATTCATATATGGCTGCCATCTTGGACTTGTGTTATATAGATTAGTATATAATTTCACATCAAAGTTACAAAAAACACACATTCATTGTTTTAAACACATAATTAAAAAACGTATATTCTTTGATATGACGAATTAGTGAAAGTATGTAAAATAGTCACATTTGGCGGCCATCTTGGATTTTTTCTATATGCTGTTAAGGAATTGAATTTTAAAGTTGCCCGTTTGTGTCAACACGTTAATACATTCATTAAACTCTCTTAGATGGTTTAATTTCCTCCTGGGGATGCAATTATATCGCACAATATATCTTGGTGGCAGTCATCTTGAATTTATGCAGATTTCTCCAAATGCTCAAGGGTAACAGATTTGCATCATTCGGATTCTAAAACTAGAAAGTCTACATAGGCAAAATCAGTAGTAATAAACTTAAGTTATTCAAAACGAAGTTAAGCCCCAAAATCGGCCTTTGGCCGCCGGACTAAAAACAGAATTACGGAAGTTAATTTATTCTGCCGGAAATTTTTCGGCAAAATGGCGACAGTAGCGTGTAAACGTTGTACACTTTATGTAGTCGGACAAAAGGAGCGATAAACACTTTATTTTGATAGGCAAGTCACCCATTGTAACTCATACAGGCTAGTTAATATAATTTCTGGCTTTGCACTGCTGGTTTAGCACCATTAGACGCGTATTTAGACAATAATCGACAGATTTCAAATCTTGAAATCAAGTCGCTACAGTAGGTATCTGTGAGGTCTATGGCTGTAACGGTAGTGAAAGCCATAGTGCTATGTCTAGCTCTACAGTGGTTGTACGGGAAGAAGAATATTGTGTTTATATCGCTAACAACCGACTGACTATTGGTAACCACCTTATAGTTGTGTTCTGGAGATGTCTACCTAACTATCTATGCCAAAACGCAAACGGAAAACAAATATACAGACGCCAAAAGTAACTGTTAAAAATGTGTGTGTACAGGCCGGTGAACAATGTAAACAAACCGCCATCTTGAATCCACCAGCCCCGGTATTTTCACATATGTCTGCGACACAACTGAGTGAGACTGGTATGCTGTATGGGGTAGCTAGTGACCTGATCATCAACAGAGATGTGCCACATATGTACCCGCAACACCCAACGCCTGGTATTGGATCTCCTATCATGACTGCCTATACCCCACCCACAATGGCTACAACAGGGGCAGTGTCATATATGCCCAGTATAGACTATCAGAGGCAGCCTACTCCAGTAGCATTCCCCGGGCATGATGGATCTCTTCATCAACGTAGTCCCCAAAATGACAACAACTCAATGAGTGTCATACATGAAGCATTAAAACGCATGGAGGACAGTATGGGTACAATTAGTGGGAAGGTACAAAAGTTGGATGAAATTTCAAACCAGCTAAACTGGGTCATAAATAAAGTACACAATATTGATCAAGAAATGGAACAATTGAAAGTGAAATTAACTGACTATGAAACAGGTATGGAGTTTTTCAATTCATCTTTCCAAGATATCAAAACTGAACATGATCATAATAAGCAGTTGTTACAAAATATGTAGACATCAATGGTTGAAAATGTGTCCCTGAAACATGACCTACAATTACTGAATGAATCTTTATTAGATGTGCAAACCCGGTCCATGAGAAGCAATCTGGTTTTTAGAAGAATCCCTGAGGCCACATCTGTTGTTGATGGTGTTTTTGTACCGGAACGCAATACAGAAGAGGTACTAACTGATTTTTTAAATAAAGAGATGGGATTTGAAGGGACCCCAAATATTGAACGTGCACATAGAATGGGTCCACGCCGACATAATGAACCACGTCTGCTAGTCGCCAAATTTAATGACTTCAAAGAGAAGGAACAGATTCGCCAGTCAGCGGCCACCACATTAGTGGGCAAACCGTATGGGGTAAATGAACAGTTCCCGCCTGAAATTGAATCCCGAAGGAAGCTGCTGTGTCCGGTGATGAGGGATGCAAAACGGTCAGGTGCTAGGTGTCGTTTAGTAGTGGACAAACTGTACATCAATGGTCAGCTACTTAAACCACATTCGACATCAGGAAATAGAGATCCATACCAACCCGGCCACCCAGTACCACCACCCGCGTACCCCAATCAACCACCTTCCAATGATGGACCACCACACATGAACCCCGGACTGCCACCCATGAACCCTGGACCGCCAACCGTGAACCATGGACCGCCACCCGCGAACCCCGGACCGCCACCCATGAACCGCGGACCGCCACCCGTGAACCATGGACCGCCACCCGCGAACCCCGGACCGCCACCCGTGAACCATGAACCCCCACCCGCGAACCCCGGACCGCCACCCATGCACACCGGACCGCCACCCGCGAAGCCCGGACCGCCAACCGCGAATCCCGGTCCACACCATTAGGACAATGTGGCACATGAGCATATTAGAATTGGACCACTTAACGTGTGTGGTATCAGGGATAAACTAAATATTCCAGAATTTGAACAGTTTATACGGAATTATGATATCGTCTGTATTCAAGAAACTCATCTACACGAGTATGACTCAGTTGTCTTTCCTGGATACACAATACTGCGTAACGATCGTAAACAACACAAATCGACCCGCATATACGGAGGCATATGTGTACTTGTAAAACAATCATTACTCCCACAGGTGACCCTACTTGACACAGCGTCGCAATTTGTTCTGTTTCTAAATATTGCTGGTGTTCATATAGGAAACAGAAGACATTGCAACACTCTGCTTGGTACGGTATATATCCCACCGGAGGGCTCCCTATACACAGACGGAGATTGGAACATTGAAATAGAAAATGAACTTTCTCGATTATGCAACATTTACGACGAAGTCTGTCTAGTTGGAGACTTCAACAGTAGAACAAAAATATTATGCGATCATTTACAAGACAATGATTATATCACAGAATTCATTGACGATGAGGATATTGCAAATTTCATGTGCAGCAGCCAAATGTTAGCAGATGCAAATATTCTCATGGACAGGGCATCCTGTGATATCGGCAAACCCAATAACTGGGGATATAAGTTAATAGCTTTGTGTAAATCTACAAATCTGTACATTGCCAATGGGCGTATGGGATGTGATAAGGGCGTTGGAAAAGTGACATGTAATGATACGAGTCTAATAGATTATGCTCTACTCACCCCATTATTGCTTCTCTCGACAACCGAGTTCACAGTACATGAATTTAATCCTCTACTTTCAGACGTACATTGTGCTATTTCATTTGATTTCAATATCTCGAGTAATCCAACTTTAGCACACAACGGTAGGCCGGAACACATATTGCGAAATTGGAATCCTAATAAAATCCACGAATTTGTAAATAATATCGATGAACATGTAATCCAGAGTTTACACACGGAACTAGACACAATATTAGTCAATGAACGCTCTCGTAGTACACACGACCAGGCTGCACCAGACAGCACGGGCAGCACGGGCAGCGCTACGGTCGACCAATCATCGTTTGATAATTTTGTGTCGCGTTTAGGTCATTTGTTTACACAGACCGCATACAGAACGTTTGGCCAGGCGCGTCACGGCCCGGTGCGTCGTAAAAATAACATAAACAGACGTGGTTTGGAAATGAGTGTAGTATAAATAGGAGATGTTTTATGCAGGCTAAAAATACGGGGCGCCAAGTGGGACATGGCTCAATTTTGTCAACAAAATTCATTTTTGTGCCACAAAATTCAATTCTGTGCCACAGAATTCAATTCTGTGTCACAAAATTCAATTCTGTCAATTCTGCACACGCATGTAAGAAGGACTACCATTGGTCAGAAACTGCACTGGAGAAATGGGTCACGGTCGCCGATCTACACATTCAATGTCGATGATTTATTTCTCATTCTGCCGATGATTCATTTCTCATTCTGCCATTTTGCTTCAACTATCTCCAAACAGTCAAACGTTGACAAACCCATTCGTATTTAAACTCATTTGCGTTATAATTGTACACATAATTCATGTACATGTAGATCTCCCGCGAGTACTGACGTCATTTAGTGTGTATCGCAAGGTACATTTGCCCCAGTTAAATCAATAATACACGCGCTGTGGCCTGTGTTCTGACTGCTGTCTGTGTTTATAAACAGAATGTGTGTATTGGGCCATTTGAGGAAACCATTTGTAGTATTTGTGTAGATACCATGGATACATGTACTAAGATGGTGTATACTGTAAATAATGCATGTAGACACATAGTTGCGAACACGTAACTTCGCAACTAGTAGACACAGATCCAATACCATTTGTTTCACAAGGTTAGATCTACTGTTAGAATACGACGTCATCTAATGTCATTTTCGAGCATAAAACGTTACCTGATAAATAGAATACCAGGCTAGTGTATTTTAATATCAAGTTTATCAGGCTCGACTCGGAAACGGTAGGAATTCCTCGGCAAGCCTCGGAATTCCTACGCGTTTCCTAGCCTTGCCTGATAAACTTGATATCAAAATACACTAGCCTGGTATTCTCTATATATGGGCATGCTCTCAGGTCTAGCTATATCCCGGCTACTTTATGTTTGACCCTGTTTACATAATTGAGGGAAAATTCTGAATATTTTTCTTATTTCTCCTTCAAAGTATATATGCTTAATATATGGTGTGGCCACTCATTTGTAATCATAATATAACCAAAATAACTGTCCATAAAGAAGTATAATATTGATATATTGGGTTATATTTTCGCATTGAAATATTTAAACCTGCAAGTGTACTCCACCATCTAGTAAAATGGACTAAGACCGACCTCAACCAATCAACGTAGAGATGACATACGCAACTAATTTTTGTGGACAAAAATGAATTCTGTCTTCACAAATTTGAATTTTGTGACACAGAATTGAATTTTGTGACACAGAATTGACAGAATTGAATTTTGTGACACAGAATTGAATTTTGTGACACAGAATTGAATTTTGTGATTTTTAGTGTTACAAAACTCAATTTTGTACACATAATTAACCTGTCCTGCATGGCGCCCCGTAAAAAATGCATATCATTTTCATAAAACGGCACACAATAAAACGATTTTACATCGTGCGAGTAAAATATATAAGAAAACAATTACTACGCATGCGAACAACTATAAACATAAATACGGTGCACGAATACGACAAATGCAAAAGTCAAGACCTAAAGACTTTTGGAAGCTTTTAAACGGCGTCCAAAACACCGAACATATCACTTGCATTCATGTTAATCAATTTTATAACTACTTTAAAGACATGAATGCCATTGATCATATTAATGAACAACATATTATTGATGCTGCAACAGATATAAATTTACCGAATAATGAAGACATTAACACGCCTATATCAGCAAATGAGATACTCTCAGCGATTTCCAAACTGTCAAACAACAAGGCTTGTTCTCGCGATTCTATACTTAACGAATATATTTCAAACACTAAACACATAATGTTAAGTCTCTACGTGAAACTGTTTAATCATGTTTTTGAAAGTGGAATTGTACCAAATGATTGGCTCGAAGGTCATATAATACCAATTTATAAGCATAAGGGCTCAAGGCATGATCCTGACAATTATAGAGCAATAACAATAGTTAGCTGTCTTGGTAAAGTATTCACTTCTATAATTACAAATAGGTTGACAACATATGCTGAACAGAATGGGCTTATAACTGAGGCACAGGCTGGTTTTCGGAAAGGATATAGTACGGCTGATAACATTTTTACTTTACATGCAATTATAGAAATACTATTTAGTAAAAGGCAACCTCTTTTCTGCGCATTTATTGATTTTAGGAAAGCTTTTGATACTGTATGGAGAAATGGCCTCTGGTATAAGCTGTTGCTGTCCCGCATAAACGGGAAATGTTTAAACATAATTAAAAACATGTATAAATGTATTAAATCTTGTGTTAAAGTAGGAAATTACTTTTCAGAATACTTCCCATGCATGGTGGGTGTCAGGCAGGGTGAAAATATGTCACCATTTTTGTTTGCCATGTTTTTATGAACGACCTTGAAGATTTTCTCAATGTATGCGGTATTGTAGATTTACAATCGGTTACATCTGACATTTTTCAACATCTAGATATATATGTTAAACTATTCTTGTTATTATACGCTGACGACACTATTCTCATGTCTGAGACAGAAACTGGCCTACAAGATGCCCTAAATTATTTTCATCAATACTGTATTCAGTGGAAATTGGAAGTAAACGCATCAAAAACCAAAATTATGATTTTCAAAAAACGAAAATCATCAAAAAAGATAGCCTTTACATATAACGATAACACAATTGAAATTGTAGACCACTTTACATATTTGGGAAATGTTTTTTCACAAAACGGAACTTTTCATAAGACTAAGAAACATTTGATTGACCAAGCATCCAAAGCTCTTTTCGGCCTATTTAGAAAGATTAACAACTTGTCAACTCCAGTAGACTGTCAGCTTAAGTTATTTGATCAATGTATCACTCCAATTCTCTGCTATGCCTGTGAAATCTGCTACATTTCGGCTATAGAAACAATTCATTTGAAATTTTGTAAAACTGTTTTGGGGGTAAAGAAATCCACACCAAATTTCATGGTTTATGGAGAACTCGGCAAATTTCCGCTTATTATTGACATTAAATGTAGAATTATTTCGTTTTGGGCAAAATTAGTTTCTGGGAAGCAGAGTAAATTATTGTTTCTTATGTATAAGTTATTATATACACAACTGAAGCAAATGTGACTCATTTCCGATGGATTCAGAATGTTAAATCTATTTTAACTGAAATTGGAGTTCCTGGCGTATGGCTTAGCCAGAACGATGTTAATGCTATCTGGCTGAGCCACTACGCCAGGACTCAGCTTCAGAACCAGTTTATTCAGTCATGGCTCACCAGCATCGATTCATCTTCACGTGGAATTACGTATAGAATCTTTAAAACAGAGTTTGGATTAGAAACATATTTAATTAATCTCACGGAAAGGTTAAGAAAAACATTGACCAGATTTCGAACTTGTAATCATAGACTGGCGGTCGAAACTGGTAGATGGACAGGTGTGCCGAGAGCAAGCAGGGTCTGCAACAAATGTGGCGCTGGTGCTCTCGGTGACGAGTTTCATTTCCTTTTCGAGTGCCGCTTCTATGATGAAGTTTGAAAACGGTATATCAAGCCATTTTATTTTAGAAGACCAAATATTTTAAAATTCGCACAGCTATTTGAGAAGAAATCTGGAAAGCAATTAAGAAATTTAGCTATTTTTATAAGAAATGCTTTATGGTTATAATGACTAGTGAGCTTATACATATGCATTTTGTATTTTTACCCATCGTTGTATTATGTAATCTATTGTATACCTCGTGTGTCACGTATGTGGCTTAGAGTGAATAAAATGTATTGTATTGTATATATCCTTAGGATCTGCAGAATTTGCCGGTATTACTCAATTATAAAAAAATAAATTCTCATTGATGGAATAGTCCAAAAATAGCATGGAAAAGCCAACACTGAATATACATGATATGGGTGAAAGTGTTAATTTGGTTCATTAGCGTTAATGTCCGGCACTACAGTTTGCTAATCGGTCAATTTGCAGATTGTTAAACAACTACTACATGTAATACAAATCAGAATTAAATTCAAATTGTTACATTAACCCTCGCTACACGGGAGACGAAAATAGTCGTCTGCTGTTTTTCATTTTTGCCTTAATTCTTAACAAAAAACATGTTTTGGCAGCACATGAGAATCGTCTCCAGTGGAGAAGATTCTCATGCGCTGTCAAAACAGGTTTTTATCGAAACATATTGAAAATAAAACATTTCCAGCAGACGACACAATTTAATTCAGCGTAGTAAGAGTTACAGTTGTGTGACATGGCAAGTGGGAGACGGCGGCGGCTGTATAAATGCCGGATTGTCGGCGGCTGTGCTATCCTTTGTATCGTTGGCGATTCCTTTATCGTGGATAGTGCCGTTTGTGTCACCAATGGCGTCCATCGTCTTTGTGACGTCACCCTGGTCGTCACTGTCGCCATGGGGGCCCCATTCCTCCGTCGGTGTCAAGTTTGCTTTAATCCGCTACAACATATGAGACACTCCATGTGATTTTGTACCTCGGAACATGTGCGATTTTTCATGAAATATATTTACAGTAAATGACGTCTAAAGATGACAAAATGTTCATAGCAAATGCAGAATACTATTCCGCATTTGCTATGAACATGTTGTCACCTTTCGACGTCATTTACGGGAAATATCGTAAACTTTGCAAATATTTTTCATGAGATATCGCACATGTACTTACGTATAAAGACCAGAACGTATCTGTACAGCGGTCAGCCTATCACGGCGTTTTTCACATTTTTAGCTCGACTATTCGAAGAATGGTTAGAGCTTATGTAGTCACCCCGGCGTCGGCGTCAGCGTCGGCGTCGGCGTCGGCGTCGGCGTCGGCGTCGGCGTCGGCGTCGGCGTCGCGGCGTCGGCGTCAGCGTTGGCGTCGGCGTCGGCGTCGGCGTCGGCGTCACGCCTTGGTTAAGGTTTTTAGTCAAGCTTGTATATGGAATACTCCTGGTCCTACACCCACCATACTTGGACAACTTCATCTCCTAGTGATGTACATCAACAACCCCTGACCTATATTTGACCTTGACCTACATTTAACCTTGAATTACTTAGTTAATTCCCCTTGGTTAAGGTTTTTAGTCAACCTTGGTTAAGGTTTTTAGTCAAGCTTGTAGATGGAATACTATTGTGCATACATACACCATACTTGGACAACCTTTTCTCATATGGATGTACATCAATAACCCCTGATCTATATTTGACATTGACCTACATTTCCTCTTGAATTACTTACTTAATTCCCCTTGGTTAAGGTTTTTAGTCAACATTGGTTAAGGTTTTTAGTCAAGCTTGTAGATGGAATACTATTGTGCATACATACACCATACTTGGATAACTTTTTCTCATAGGGATGTACATCAATAACCCCTGACCTATATTTCACCTTCACCTACATTTAACCTTGAATTACTTAGTTATTTCCCCTTGATTAAGGTTTGTACTCAAACTTGGTTAAGGTTTATAGTCAAGCTTGTATATGGAATACTCCTGGGCCTACAACAACCATACTTGGACAACTTCATCTCCTAGTGATGTACATCAATACTCCCTGACCTATATTTGACCTTGAGCTACTTTTACCCTTGGATTACTTAGTTATTTCCCCTTGGTTAAGGTTTTTAGTCAAGCTTGTATATGGAATACTCCTGGGCCTACAGCAACCATACTTGGAAAATTTCATCTCCTAGTGATGTATATCAATAACCCCTGACCTATATCTGACATTGACCTACATTTAACCTTGAATTACTTAGTTAATTTCCCTTGGTTAAGGTGTTTAGTCAACCTTGGTTAAGGTTTTTATGCGGGCCGCGGCCACCTTCTTTGTCAAGCTATGTGTACATCGACAACCCTCGTAGTCGAGCTGTTCTCCTACAGCTCTTGTTATATTTACATCAACTATCAGCTATAAATACATGTAGACTACTAGTACTGCCATTAAATGGTGGCAATATTAGCACAGGCGGTAGTGTATATGATACAATTGTATACGTACAAGCGCTGCCATTTTAACTCCTGTTATATTCTTACAATATTTGTTAAAAATATTGATTAAAAAATACTTGAATGTTGTGCTTGAAACGTTCAGAAACGTTGATACATAGCCGCCTGCGTTAATCTTGTCCATCCATATTATTAACGTATCTGTGGCACAGCTGAAGCTCAGCCAATCAAACTGCTTAATTTCAAGAACAATAGTTAACTGTTTTAAAATTAAGAAATTGACAAATATAGACTAGGCCCGTAGCAAGTCTCTGTCCAAAATTTATATCCCAGTAAACTCCCACGCCAAACTACTTTCCGTAACCGTGATGCGCAGATAAAATATTTCTTAAGAAAACGGAAAATAAACACATTTTCTTGATGAATTTATTTAAAATGCTGGAATTATAAGGAATGAATGTCCTTTTTGTTGAATTTATCGGGGATATAAACTTGGAAAAGTCGCGAGAATACTGGACGAGGCCTTCCGGCCTTCGTCCAGTATTCCCGCGACGTTTTCAAGTTTATACCCCGATAAATTCCACAAAAAGGCCATTCATTCCTATAATATTAATCTCAAGATTAACTCAGGCGGTTGTGTATCCCATATACTTATATGTCTATGTGTATACTCACCTGTAGGTTAAACTGGTGCTAAAAACACCCCCAACATGTTCCTCAAGTGAAACTGTAGTAATGGATCAAGATTTGCAAACAAACTGTGTCTGTGACCTCAAAACACCCGAACTATTTTCTTTATACCGGACTACTTTTGTATACCCCTGAGTGATTTCGCACTATTTAATGTTTCCTTACCTGTAAGAGGGTACCCTGGGAGTGCCAGAGCCTGTACACGGCGTACGCGGGTATAGGGACGAGGGAGGAGCAAGCGATGAGCCAGCCCATGACAATCGCCCAGCCGGGGTACACGTACCCATTATAGGTGGGCGGCACGTACGTGTACATGGCAAACGCCACGACAACCTGCAACGGTAATATTGGTCACCGATTGGGTTTGGCAATTATCTCTCTGTTTCATATTGTATTAGTCACACACATATGGAGCCCCGCAGGGGACGTATAATTATTTGTTTTATTAATTCGTTCCCACGAAATAACAATTCGTTCCTCAATTTAACAAATCGTTCTCACGAAATAACAATTCGTTCCCATGGGAACGAATTGTTAATTCGTGGGAACGAATTGTTAATTCGTGGGAACGAATTGTTAATTCGTGGGAACAAATTGTTATATCTTGGGAACGAATTGTTAATTCGAGTGAATGAATTGGTTCCCTCAATTTAACAATTCGTTCACATGAAATAGTTAATTCGAGTGAACGAATTGTTAAATTGAGGGAACGAATTGTTATTTCGTGGGAACGAATTGTTATATCGTGGGAACGAATTGTTAATTCGAGTGAACTAATTGTTAAATTGAGGGAACGAATTGTTATTTCGTGGCAACGAATTAATAAAAATAAATACATGTCCCCTGCGGGGCTCCGTAATGTTGCGAACGCTTTCTATACGTATAGGAATACTCTCAATATACGTACAAGAAGTAGCACAGGTGTCACGCCCATCCAACAGATCTTGAAGTACATCGGTACGGTGTGGCCCGTCATCTCAACTAAATTGGACTCCACTCTCTTCAGACCTGTCAATATAGTACAATATGTGAGTACTGTGGTGTGCGGGTGCCAGCTACGCACGGTTGCACTGATTCTGTATCCACCTATCAGGTGTAAGGCTGAGAATTTATATTAGATAGTTCTAGATGCTTGTCTAGATTATTTGTTAATTAAATGGCCTAAGTAATTACCAACAAGTGCGTGGATACGCATCAGTTATTACATATATATGTATATACACAAATGACATTTCTTGAAAATATACAGAGGTATAAACAGGCATACTGGTTAATGTTTGGATGCATGGTTCCTATATTCATTGAACTTTTACAAATTTTCACAACGGTTTTCACAAAAAAAGAGAATGCGGTCTATGACGGTATATTAATCAAAGCGGTGTGAATTATGGATCGAGATTGGAAAGGGACGCGGGAGCATCCTTCTCCATAGTTGCGGGCATAAACTCTGCAAAACTCCCGTACCGGAGGGTACGGGAGTTTTGCAGAGTTACTGCCCGCAATTACCGGAGGATACGGGAGTTTTGCAGAGTTACTGCCCGCAACTACCGGAGGGTACGGGAGTGTGTGTCTAAATAAATGAAGCCATAGATAAAAGGCAACGTTATGAAGCTTAATAAGTCGAACTGAACGCATGGACAGAATAACATTTAAATCTATAAAGATATTAATTTCATCGTATTTACTGTAGTTTCGAATTATCAGCACACCGACGTTCAATGATTCTGATACGTATGTATGCCACCCTTAGCCAATGAAAACGTCGTTACGTTTCGATCTGGAAATATGCTAGCCCAAATTGTCTGAGCCCGGTTGCTCAAAACCTCTGTTAGCTTAACAGACTGTTAAATCCTTAGCAATGCTAAGGATTTAACAGTCTGTTAAGCAAACAGAAGCTTTGAGCAACCGGGCCCTGGCAGTCACGCAGACTGACTTACAATAAATCACCCTGCGTGACAGAAATTTCGGATTAGAAATATACATCATGTCGGGCATCTCAATATATTGGATAAATTTCCGTATACATTCAGCATGTCGGGCATCTCAATATACAGGAGTAATTACCGTATATATACATCATGGCGAGCACTTCAATCAGGGCGAATATGGTGACGGAGAATGTAGCGGCATACCAGTCCACCAGCGTCAGTAAATATATACCACCCTGTAACACAGCGGCAATTATGACACACTTTGTAGTACATGTCATGGGAAGTCATGTAATCCAGTAGCATCACAGTGAATTGTGGATCGAGATTGGAAAGGGACGCGGGAGCATCCGTCTCCATAGTTGCGGGCAGAGTCAGAGTTACTGCCCGTAACTACCGGAGGGTACGGGAGTTTTGAAGAGTTACTGCCACAACTACCGGAGGGTACGGGAGTTTTGCAGAGTTACTGCCCGCAACTACCGGATGGTACGGGAGTTTTGCAGAGTTACTGCCCGCAACTACCGGAGGGCACGGGAGTTTTGCAGAGTTACTGCCCGCAACTACCGGAGAGTACGGGAGTTACTGCACGCAACAACATTCAACAGAAAAAAAACATGTTTATTTCTACATTCAATTTCCTCAATTTTAATAATCTACAATCTATAATTACACTATATAGTATAGCTATTTCCCCTCAGAAAAAAAACGTAAGTAAAAGTAAGAACAGACACATGGCCAACTCTTAGGAGGTACGTTCGGAACCTTTGCGGCCCCTGGCTTCGCCACTGTAATGTGTGTACACTCAAATCATTAGGCCAGCATTAAACATTTAGAGCAAGCTCCAAATCATTTGAAGAGCTCTCTAAATAATTTGGAGGTAGCTCTACATATAATGCTAGCTCTAATTCTAATTATTTAGAGCTAGCAATAATTATTTGAGTTGATGTAAATTCGGCGTTCCAGGAACGCCAAATCTACATAAACTAAGATAATTAATGTTAGCTCTAAATATTTAACGCAAGATCTAATTATTTAGAGCTAGCAATAATTAGTTGAGTTTATGTATATTTGGTGTTCTATATATTTGCGTTAGCACAAATTGAACGCAAAGGTCAAGTCAAGTAGCCCGATGTGTTGACTATGAACTCAACATGAAAAAATAGTTGTAACATGGCCATTCATGGTGCGTTCAAAATCAAGTACATGTAATAGCATGTATACTACTGAGAGTACCACCTGTGTCAGCTGTGGCAGGGCGAGCAGGCTGATCCCGATAATGAGCACGGCCGTGACCACGGCCGTCCGACCCCGTATAAACTTGAACTCGTCAGTCAGCGCCGTCACGACAACCTCGAAGTTTGGGAACTGAAGACAATACATGGCATCAAGTGATACACTCAGGGATTCCGCTGGCGATCGCCACTTTCGCAATTGGCGATAAAAATAAACAATTGGCGATAAAAAATTACAATTTTCGAAAATAAATCCAAAAATAATTATTATATTTTTTGATTTTTTTTTCAAAAATTGTAATTTTTTATCGCCAATTGTTTCATTTTTTTTTGAAATGGCGACTTTTTTATTTTCCCCAGCGGAATCCCTGACACTATCACCTGTGTTAATCTTGCCAATATTTGTCAATATCTTTATTTCAAAATACTTGAATATTGTGCATGATATGAAGCAGCGTGATTGGCTGAGCATGAGCCGTGCTACACTCAGGCAATCAACCTTGCTTGATTGTGAGTTGGCATTTCCAATTGATGTGTGTCAGGAACGTTGATAATCCTGGCAAGAGTAACACAGGCGGTGGGGAACTATGGTAACTATGGAGTTGAAGAAATGGCATGGCATCAAGTAATAACAATTTCCATCTTCGGAGACGAATCTCTCGGAGTACTACCAATTGCATAATATTTTAACAAGCACTTCTCACTTCAAACTGGCTTTTACCAGTTTACACTAGTGAGAACAATGCATTTGTAATAAAACGGGCTTCCCTGAGATGGGTAATCAGTGTACAACGTGCTCGCTAGTTTGGTAGTCTGGGCACTTGCAAAAAGTGCAGATCCTGATGAGATGGCTCGTGACGAGCCGTCTCATCAGGATCTGCACTTTTGGGTACAGACTAATGGACTCTGAGATTTAAGCTAATTTCGGGCAACTCCACTATGCGATGGACTGCGTGCCAATAACGTATGATTGCAAAACTACGATGCTCGTCTTAGAGAGGTTCTAGACCAGGTGTAAGTCAGGTGGTGATCACAAGAACCTTATACGAGATCATACAGTGTGTGTAATGTTTGCTGTGTGGAACGCCAAATCTAAATAAACTCAAATAATTATTTAGAGCTAGCATTAATTATCTGAGTTTATGTATATTTGGCGTTCCTGGAATAGTAGGGGGGCAAGCACCCATACAATGAATTCTGTTCAACCCGAGAGAGCAAATGCAACGACTGCTTTAAATCAATGCATTATATCATCCTGAACACGAAACCGGTGTCGGTCAATAAAATCAGGTGGTACATTAAGTGCACATGGGTCAAATGAGTGCAAAATTCACTCTATTTTGATAATACAATATGTACTTGCATAACATTACAGAACAATCCGATAACGTATGTTTTATTGGTGATTATTGTTTTATGGGGCATATAAAAAGCAATTCGGTATGCTCGGACGGCTCTATCGTTGAGAGTATCAACATATTCAAGATGGCCACCAAGCATCAATATTTAGCCTGAAATGTGTACTTATTTGATGAATGAAAACAAATAGGCACTTGGATCTTGATCGGACGGACGCAGAAAACTTTTAAACATAGATGGAGGCTATGAAATCCATATGAATCCAAGATGGACGCCAAATATTCATCAAGATCAGGCAGCATTATCTACACTGTGGTGGACCATATATTGGTATTAAGCTAGATATGAACATATTAGTTTGATTTTCATCTGAGATACGATATTAAAAATATAGATCAATATTTATGCTCTTCTTAAAGATCGTGTTTAATTCAAAATGGCCGTCATATTTTCCAAAAAAATCGAAAGTTATTGAATATAATGTTTACTTTTGCTTTACTTATGTATACTACTGCATTCTGTTAGGCGGTTAAATCAGTAAGTTGGACACACTTGATTTTTTTGAAGTCATTTGTAATTTTGTTTATTCAAAATGGTCGCCTCCTTTAGGCTATTTTAATATAGTGTGGTACTGGCAATTGTGTGTTTCTTTTCATTTACTTTTAAATTTATTTATATGACAGATTCACATATGTTCAGACTAGTAGATCGCTGATAATACATTTGGTGATGCTCGAATTAGGTCATACTGTTTGTAGAGTCACAATATTAAAATATATTTACTGTTTGTTTTACATATTGTATTGTATTGAGTCTTACGTTATCATATACATTGTATATTGCACTATAATGCCATATATGTATACACTATGTATTGTGATTGGTACATATGCTGTAGTTCGGCCATGTTCGCATTACAGTCAGATATTGAACTGTTACGTGCTGGTGTGCGGCTAAGTATCATGATATTTCAATCACTTTATACTTAATTATAACCAAGATAAAACAATTCATGTACAATACAACACTTATCAAATAGTATGTATTACAGTTTCTGTTTCCGTGAATATCCATACATTCACAAGTGGATATACTCATATGCATACATTTAAATTACACTGAACTATTTAATAAGTGTCCCATATAACCATACGTCTGTACACGTCAGATCAGCATATTCTATTCCAGCAAAACTTTCCGCATGACTGCTTGTATAATCATCGCTGATACATGGAAATATATTCTCAATTAACATTTATTCTCATCAACAAAAGTCCCGTCTCCTGCACTGAAATCAATATTGACAGCGTCTATGCGTGTCACATATATAACACATAATATGCTTTAACGAATGCTCAAATATGTATTGCTAGATCTAAATAATTAGAGCCAGCATTAACAATTTAGAGCTAGCATTGATTATTTGAGTTGATGTAGATTTGGCGTTCCATAGGTACAGTGAGGTCAGCGTGTAAGTGCACACACGAACGAACACGACAGGTTGGAACCAACCTGTCGTGTTCGTTCGTGTGTGCACTTACACGCTGACCCCACTGTATGTAGGATTGAAAGCGTTTAACTATAAACCTGTGAGTCGATGCCGAGAAAGAAGGACATGATGAAGAAGAGAGCGCACCAGAGTTGGGGAGGTGGCAGGTAGTTGGCCGCCTCAGGGTACGCTATAAACCCCAGCCCGAACCCTGCAAAACACGAATAGACAGCCCGCGATTATAAAGCTTTCTAAAGTAGTGACCTGAAATAAAGTTTAGTTTTGCAAGGGCTTCATAAGAATTATGTGTCTGTTCGACATGGCGACTTGCATACAATTCGACATGGACACAAGCCATACATTTTCAATTCAAACATATTATTTTACAAAATGAAGGGTATAGAGTAAATGTTTGTACATTATAATAATATTAGAATATGCGGACGTCATGACGTCACAAATGACGCCAGTTTGGACGTCATAAAACCCCTCATTATGTAGTAGATGTTATTGCTAATTGGTAATAAACATAGATTCCTTCAAGGCCAGCAATGAGTCGATCCCTGCCTTATTCATCAAATCTGAGCTAGCACAGGGCAGCCCTTATGATTTCTGTCTTTGAGGATATTCCAATTTGAAAGACATTTGATACATCTACATCAAATTATGTAGATTCGTGTAAACACAAACTGGTCATCGATAGAGAAATGAGGAAGATCTACCATGAAACATGACAATAGTATTGGAATGAATGGCCTTTTTGTGGAATGTATCAGGGTATAAACTTGGAAAAGTCGCGGGAATACTGGATACTTTATATCCCCGATAAATTCAACAAAGAGGCCATTCATTCCTTATAATTCCAGCATTTGAAATAAATTCATCAAGAAAATGTGTTTATTTTCCGTTTTCTTAAGAATTATTTTAACTGCGCCTCACGGTTACGGAAAGTAGTTCGGCGTGGGAATTTACTGGGATATAATTTTTGGACAGAGACTTGCTACGGGCCAACCAAATGTTAGGGAATTGTGTAAATATTTTTGTGCTGGAATTGTGCTATAATACATTAACGGTAACGGTGTGACGTTGTCATCACATAAAAGTACGTCATATTGAACACATATAATATTATAAAGATGGACATTTACTATGTTCTAGGTAATATAGAAATGTGTAAGTATTATACATGTATATCTAAAAAACACTTTAATCGGTGTACTATTACATGGTGTGTTCACTGTAAACATTGTATTCATTATGGAGAAGTTATTATAAAATCAAACAGTATTTATATGTTATTTGATGTGTATGTGAATGGATTTACATTTATTGAACATAGGCTGCATATGCAGCCTATGTTCAATAAATGTAAATCAATCAATGTATATGCATGAGTTCCGCAGCGTGCGATATTGCACGACTTTAGGAGCGCCATATCGTTGCACGGCGGAACGAGTGGCATATATCCACATACAAATCAAATAACCTTTGTATTATACATGTATACGTAAATCACTCGCAATTTATATGCGCTTCAAAAATATACAATATGTAAATAAAATAAACAAATTAGTGGTGATTTAGAAGGAATATTATTTTGCGAGATGAAGCGCACATGTACGGCACTGACCAATATGAACTCACGAGACGTCAATATGGAAACATATTGACGTCTTGCGTTACCTTGTGTTTCAATGGGAAACGAATATGAATATAATAACACATATTATGACATAGCCTATATATTACCAGATTGTTTGAACTCGGAGATGTCCACGCCCGTCTTGTAGGACACGTGACCCATCACAGAGAAAATGACAAAGCCGCCGAAAAACCCTGTGCATAAATCTGCCAGACACACAAGTATAGCGTCCCTGAAACAAAGGACAGACGACAATTGTATGTCACTATGCATTATAGGAATATATTCATTCCTTGTAATTCCAGCATTCATTCCTTGTAGTTCGGCGTGGGAGTTTACTGGGATATAAATTTTGGACAGAGACTTGCTACGGGCCAATCAAATGTTAGGGAATTGTGTAAATATTTTTCTATTTTTGTCAGTTTATAATAACGAACTAAAATAGTTATTTTTCCTTTCTTTGTTAAAAATTGGTTAATGCATGTATATTTACATATTGTCATCTATAATACATCTACCGGGTATCGCAGGAGGCAGAAACTGAGCACAAAGCAAGAATAAAATCCCATGTTATACTAATGGCAGTACCAATTATGTTTGCTATGTCCTGGTTCCTGCAGCCTGTGATACCAAGCTACATGTTAGGGAGAGGATTTATATAAGCTTGTTTTCAATCCAATCCCATTGGTATAATTATGTATATACTACTATTGATGCCTTACTTGTAAATTATATACAAATACAATATGTTTAAACCAACGAATACTCACTGGTCTAGGTGGGCAATGGTAAATACATGTTTTTGTTTACAGTCACATATCTCATAAGCCCCATTTCTCCAGTCGCAGCCACATTTCAGAGCGTTGTTTCCTTTCATGAAATGATAGTCAACTGTGGCTGTGACTGAATAAATGGGGATTATGGGTTTTGCGACCAGTGTAGATCCAGATCAGACTGTGCATCCGCACAGTCTGATCAGGATCTGCACTGTTCGCTATTCCATCAATGAAACGCCCATCATGCTTCTAACAAGTAATAGAGGTCGTTATCAGGCTACAGGAGTGAGTTACACTGGCCCCCATTTATCCAGTTACAGCCACAAATGAGTTCAGATATGATATGCCACCCTGTTACCTACCGGCGAGGCGACAATACGACGGTTACCTGGTGCAGTTATTTGAGAATTTGTTGTAGCTGGCGAATGTTATCATGGCGCCAAAGCCAGGACCCACGGACACAAACACCTGCATGCACGCCTCCGCCCAAATCTAGGAAAGGAGCAATTGATACAATTAGCTGTCAATACCAGGAACTAAACCTTCGTATGGCTAAAATGTTCGTAAGTGCGACATTATGTAAATGTCACATTAACAAAGTTTCTTGCAAACAATTATTGGATTTACATTTATTGAGCATATGCAGCTTATGTTTACAAATGTAAATACATGAATTGAAATTTCCAGACGATCCTAAATTTTCACTTATGAACGGATACATGTTACTATATTTTTAAGTTATTGTTCACATATTTGATTGTTAAGGAATTAAATGCGAGGGAGCGCTAGCGACCGCGTCATTTAGTTCCCGAAAAATCCAATGTGTGCACAATACCTGACTTATAGTTCAGCCAAGTGTACAATGCAATGTCCCATTCGAGTATTGATCTTCCATATCCTGTGAACACTTTTAGAATCATTAAAGCTGGTAATACACAACTTATTGGGGTTAAACGTTGCAATATGTGAAATAAGTGAAGCACAACACTCCCCAGTGATTGGCTTAGAAAGTAGGATGCACTATAATTGAAACTATTGCATTCGATCAATATTTACATATTATAGGTCTATATAGGCAACTATCTGATCTGGCAAAATGTGACGTGACACTAATAAGCCACGTGGCCCGTTAGGGATTTCATATTTTGGCCCCAAATTTAAAATCCGTTTTTCTCATCAAAACATGCTTGCTCTAAACCGAACACCAAGAAAACACCTCTGATCTTATTTTTGATGAGTCTTTTGGTCATTTATCTCAGGTGATAATGCCTGTTCGTTTTCGCATAGCACGCAACTATGGCTCAGAATGATTAACTGCCGGATTTCCAGTGAAACCTCTCTAAGCCGGACACCCTGGGGACCCCCAGGGTGTCCGGTTTAGAGAGGTTGCACTGTAATTTCAATACCATAATTAATGAACAATAGAAATGAAAATATAATACATGTATCAGTTTTCACTTTATACAGTTCTTTAGTCTATGAGTAGATGAACTGTAACAATGTTTCATATAAACAAGGCTACACGACAGTCGGCGCTGGTCGGCGAATTTTACCTTGGGTTCGGCGAGTTTGCTCATGTCCGGAGTCAGGTAAAAACTGAGGCCGATATCCGCCCCCGGCAAGATGGCGCCGCGGACCAGGAAAATGGCCAGTAACACGAAAGGTCCTATCACGGTGAAGTAGACCACCTAGAATACAACATAGATTAACCAAAACATTTTGTATGTGCTTATTGGGCATGCTATTTCACCGCAGGATATTCTCCATGTGATATGGTCAATGGTCAACGGTGGCATAGCTGCATCAAATACAATACATAGTAGCTGCATTCGTATGCACCGGCTGTTGTCTTTGTCATCCATAATTGTATGTTGTTACATGTTTATTGCTTCAGGGGCCATATGGCTTAAAGCGTTAATCTTTATCTGAATAATACAACATTGCGCCGCGGATCAGGAATACGGCCAGTAACACGAACGGTCCTATCACGGTGAAGTAGATCACCTAGAATATAGAGAATATCAGTAGCCGATTTCAACCAAATTGCTAAGTACAATGTACACTTATCTAGCTGAGTCTACTTTGAGGGAGTAACCATTTATTTTCCCCGAAATGCATTACACCGTATTTCATGTAGAACTAGTGACTGCATATATTTGATGATTAAACTTATGCAGAATTATTATACTGAATTTATTATATTATCACAGCCAAAATGGCTGTGATAATGTAATAAATTCAGTATAATAAACATTAATAAATTTATCGAGAAATTGAAAAATTCTCCCTCAAAGTGTTCTGTGCAAGATAAGTATACTTTGCAATTTTGGTGAAATAGGCTACAGACTAGTGTCTTTTCAGGCAAGGCTATGAAACGCGTAGGAATTGCGAGGCGCGTAGAAATTCCTACCGTTTCCGAGCCGATCCTGATAAACTTGATTTCAAAAGACACTAGTACGGTATTCTATTTATCAGGTAACGTTCTACGCTACACAATGATAAATTATAACGTGGTTTTCGTTGAAACGAACGCGGATTAATTTATGTTGCGTCATGACAATGCGTTATTCGTTAACGTCATGTGTCGCCATTCGACCAATGAAACGTCAGGTTTCAATTCGTTGCAACCCGGATATTCGTATCAGGTCAATGCCTGATACTTCATTATGTTATCAGTCAGTACGTATTCGGCCAATTTGTTACAGTACAATACAGAACAATACAGAACAATATAGCCAAACGAGACCAATGCATCCATGTAAAGAGGAAACTAACATACTACGTCACGATAAA
This sequence comes from Conchocele bisecta, assembly GCA_029237695.1. Classification (NCBI taxonomy): domain Eukaryota; kingdom Metazoa; phylum Mollusca; class Bivalvia; order Lucinida; family Thyasiridae; genus Conchocele; species Conchocele bisecta. Next base: position 35,335,349 of record CM055265.1, on the reverse strand, counting down.
TACATGACACGGGCTTAGCGATGGTCTGGGAGCCTTATAGCGGCACAAACATGCACTCTACGACAAACGGTGTGTGGTCCAAAAAAAAGGAAAGCAACAGTAAATGAAATGCATAAACATGAAACAAAAGCAACGAAAGTCCCAAAAAGAACTATCTCCTAATCTCCCCCAAAGAACTACCAAGAACAGCCGCAGCATAAAAAAATAACAATGAAGTACAGTACACGAAGACATGACAGATGACAGGAATGGTGCCGCTTTGGAACGGCGAGTGAACAAAACATTCCACTGCGGCAATAGCCATCACATGTCAGAGATACGGCTAGTTGCGAACAGTAACTCTTGCAATCTACTCCCGTACGGGAGTAGATTGCAAGAGTTACTGTTCGCAACTAGAATACGGACAGCACCACGAATTATCCGCCGTGAAGAACTGCAAAAAAACACAAACCAGAAAAGAACCAGAACAGAAACGCCCACCATAGGCCAGGAACACGGGTGAATCTATGGCCGTTATGAACAGAGTAAACACCATGTATCCATGCAAAATAGTGGCTGTGACTGGATAAATTGATTTGTATGGGTTTTGAGACATTGTAGCCCACTGTTAGCCATTCAGACAATGAAACACCCAGACTTTTGTAATAATAGTATTTATTATTTATCCCGTCAACACAGTGCGTATGTGCCGTGAAACACGGTGCCGTGAAACATTTTTGATATCCAATCAATACAATTTTTGCATTTTACAGCCATTTAATAGAATAGTAGGTTAGTGCCGTGAATGGGAAAAGAATATCTGGCGCCGCACGGAAACGGGATGTGCTCGGCAGAGCATCGCCCATCCCGTTTCCTGAGCCTTGCCAGCTATTTTTTCCCATTCACGGCACTAACCTACTATTCTCTATATACCTACCCATGAAATGCATAGTGATACGATGTAAATAAAAGTCATATGTTCTCATCGATGAAATAAACAACTTCCGGTGAGAATACGACTACTTCCGCTATCTATATTCATATTCTGTATTTTTTTCATAATACCGGCCGAAAACAATCCGGTCGAAACAAGATTTGTTCGTTTTTTTTGGTTTCACACAATTTTCAATAATTATTGAAAAAAAAATGTTTTTTAAATTTTATAATATTTTTTTCAAAATATCCGGCCGAAAGAAAATTTGTGTAACTTTTCCATGGAGCGGTATATAATATATAGATATTTTTTTATATGTCATATTCGTTGCAAAAATATGAATATACTCTATATATCCTTGGCAAGGTGTATGATCACGTGGTACTAACAACAACAACAAGTACCGATTCAAAGTACGTATTCTTTTATAGTGTCCTTATTGCGTAACGGATTTTGATGAAATATGGCGCATCAAACGCGTGTTGTTAAGCTGCATTTGGTGGTCTTTGTAATTTCGCCCAAACTTCTGTCGTTTTTGCGAAGAATCGATTTCCGTGTCTCACGGAAATAGATTCTTCGCAAAAACGACATAAGTCTGTGCCAAATTCCATAGACCACCAAATGCAGCTCATGAAGACGCGGTTGCTGCGCCATATTTCATCAAAGTCCGTTGCATATTGAGGAAAATATCAAAAAAATATTGTTGTTGTAACCACGTGATCATGCACCTTGCTTGTCATGGTTCAGGAATACGCTAGGATATCCACTTGGAGACACAAGTGATCAAGAACTACAATTATGGTCGATGCACGTATATGCTATAAGCTGTCATTGCCAGCGCTGCACGTCGCGTGGATGTGACGATAGTTGCCGATTTACACAACCGCCTGCGTGCATCGTGCACAGAGTATCAACGTTTCTGAACATCTATTGGCAATGCCAACTCGCAATCAAGCAATTTGCAATCTTGTCAGCCTGAGCTGTATCACAAGCACAAGCACAGTATTCTGAAAATAAGTATTTTTAAATTAAGAAATTGACAAAGATTGGCAAGATTAACGCAGGCGGTAGTGTGATGCAGCAGCGTACCTTGCCAGTGAGTTGGATCCCTTTAAAGAGTACGAGGAAGCAGATGAACTGGACGACGACGAAACAGCCGACGATTGGCCAGTTGATGGCACCCAGGTCGTGCAGACCGTCGGACATGTCATGGATCTTGTACCTAGACACACAGTGTCCGAATATACACAACCACCTGTGTCAATCTTGTCCTGTAGCCGATTTCATCAACATTGCAAAGTATACTTATCTAGCAAAGTATACTTTGAGGGAGAAATTTTAAATTTTAGGCTAAATTTATTAATTTTTATTGTACTGAATTTATTACATTATCACAGCCAATTTGGCTGTGATAATGTAATAAATTCAGTATAATAATTCTGCATACATTTAATCATCAAATATATGCAGTGGTTAGTTCTATATGAAATAATGCATTTCGGGAAAAATAAATGATTGCTCCCTCAAAGTATACTTTGCTAGATAAGTATACTTTGCAATTTTGATGAAATCGGCTACAGATTATCAACGTTTCTGAACAATAATATATTGGCAACGCAAACTGACAATCAAGCCATTGAATTATCTGAGCCTGAGCTGCAGCACAGTCCTGTAGCCTATTTCATCAACATTGCAAAGTATACTTTAGTAGCAAAGTATACTTTGAGGGAGAAATTTTCAATTTCATGATAAATTTATTAATTTTTATTATACTGAATTTATTACATTATCACAGTCAATTTGGCTGTGATAAAGTAATAAATTCAGTATAATAATTCTGCATACTTTTAATCATGAAATATATGCATTTGTTAGTTCTATATGAAATAATGCTTTTCAGGAAAAATAAATGATTACTCCCTCAAAGTATACTTTGCTAGTAAAGTATACTTTGCAATGTTGATGAAATAGGCTACAGGTTCAGCCAGTCAAGCTGCGGGATTTCAAAGACAATATTCAAGTATTTTGAAATAAATAATTTGACGAATGTTGACTAGCACATGCGGCAGTTGTAAACCAATTACGCAGAAATTAATCTCCTAATTATGACTTTGCATCTTTTAATTAGGACTTAGCATCTCCTAATTAGGAAGTACTATCTCCTGATTAGGACTTACTATCTGTGTCAACAATGTTTTATCTCAAAATTAGGAGACAACCCTGAAATCAGAATAATTCTGATCTGATGCAAGGTCCTCGCCACACCAGAATCACTTGGCCCCACCCAAACGCAGTAGGACCAGTACTAATCTTGTTACTTTTATAATGAGCAATAACCCAATTAAGCTCGCAGGTAACAAAAGAGCCGATTATAAAAACGTACATGATGGCTAAACCAGGCAAATCGTAATTCCTATAAGGAGGAACCCCTACCGTTAATTTACGTCGCCCGAAAACCATCCACTCAAATGCAAATGATATAAAGGGACTCAATGCGAATTGCATACGCTAAATCTTCATATACACTTCATGTAAGAATTCCTATGCGAATTGATTCGATATATGAAACACATATTACATGTACATTTAATTGATTTCCGTATGAATTTCATATGTTCCACATTCTGCTATACATCGAAGATTCATCGGGTGTTGGTACGTGTAAACTATCGACTTGCCCATTTCGTTACTTACTTCCAGAACTGTTCCGCGGACGTTTCGTTCCTGGGCACTATCGCTGCTACCGTAGTCGTCGCGTCTGTCGTCAGAGCCGTCATCCCTGACACCAGTGTGGAAACGGTTGTTGTGAAATTATCCACGACCGTCTTCGCCGTCTTGGTGACAACACACGTCTCCTTTATGTTCCAGTCATTGTCACACGTGGACCAGGGCAGGGTCGGAAAGAATGAATAGATGAAGTAGAGCAGCATCCAGGCGATGATGATCCCGTAGTACATGGAGAACAGGAAGGTCGCGATCACCGTACCATACCCAACCCCTGAAATATTGGCCGGATATTACACAACCGCCTGCGTTAATATTGCCCATGATATCAACGTTTCTGAACATCTACACAACCGCCTGCGTTAATATTGTCCATGATATCAACGTTTCTGAACATCTACACAACCGCCTGCGATAATATTGCCCATGATATCAACGATTTTGAACATCTACACAACCGCCTGCGTTAATATTTCCCATGATATCAACGTTTCTGAACATCTACACAACCGCCTGCGTTAATATTGCTCATGATAACAACGTTTCTGAACATCTATACAACCGCCTGCGTTAATATTGCCCATGATATCAACGTTTCTGAACATCTACACAACCGCCTGCGTTAATATTGCCCACGATATCAACGTTTATGAACATCTACACAACCGCCTGCGTTACTATTGACCAAGATATCAATGTTTATGAACATCTACACAGCCGCCTGCGTTAATATTGCCCATGATATCAACGTTTCTGAACATCTACACAACCGCCTGCGTTAATATTGACCACGATATCAACGTTTCTGAACAACTACACAACCGCCTGCGTTAATATTGCCCAAGATTTCAACGTCTCTGAACATCTGCACAACCGCCTGCGTTAATATTGCCCATGGTATCAACGTTTCTGAACATCTACACAACCGCCTGCGTTAATATTACCCATGATATCAACGTTTCTGAACATCTGCACAACAGCCTGCGTTAAGATTGCCCATGGTATCAACGTTTCTGAACATCTACACAACCGCCTGCGTTAATATTGCCCATGGTATCAACGTTTCTGAACATCTACACAACCGCATGCGTTAATATTGCCCAAGATTTCAACGTTTCTGAACATCTACACAACCGCCTGCGTCAATATTGCCCATGATATCAACGTTTCTGAACATCTACACAACCGCCTGTGTTAATATTGCAAATGATATCAACGTTTCTGAACATCTACACAACCGCCTGTATTAATATTGCAAATGATATCAACGTTTCTGAACATCTACACAACCGCCTGCGTTAATATTGCCCATGATATCAACGTTTCTGAACATCTACACAACCGCCTGCGTTAATATTGCACATGATATCAACGTTTCTAAACATCTACACAGCCGCCTGCGTTAATATTGCCCATGAAATCAACGTTTCTGAACATCTACACTACCGCCTGCGTTATGGGGACCCCGTTAATCGTTGTCCAGGATATCAACGTTTCTGAAATCTAACTAAACCGCCTGGTTGTATATTGCCCTTGATAATTTCAAGTTTTTGGAACATCTTTTAAAACACAAAAACCGATTGCGTTAATATTGCAATGATATCAACCGTTTTCGACATCACAAACGCTGCGTTAATCTTGTCCAGGATATCAACGTTTCTGAACATCTACAAAACCGCTTGCGTTAATATTGCCCATGATATCAACGTTTCTGAACATCTACATAAACGCCTGCGTTAATCTTGTCCAGGATATCAACGTTTCTGAACATCTACACAACCGCTTGCGTTAATATTGCCCATGATATCAACGTTTCTGAACATCTACATAAACGCCTGCGTTTATATTGCCCATGATATCAATGTTTCTGAACATCTACACAACCGCTTGCGTTAATATTGCCCATGATATCAACGTTTCTGAACATCTACACAACCGCCTGCGTTAATCTTGTCCAAGATATCAACGTTTCTGAACATCTACACAACCGCTTGCGTTAATATTTCCCATGATATCAACGTTTCTGAACATCTACATAAACGTCTGCGTTAATATTGCCCATGATACAGACGTTTCTGAACATCTACACAACCGCCTGCGTTAATATTGCCCATGATAACAACGTTTCTGAACATCTACATAACCGCCTGCGTTAATCTTGTCCAGGATATCAACGTTTCTGAACATCTACACAACCGCCTGCGCTAATATTGCCCATGATATCAATGTGTCTGAACATATACACAACCGCCTGCGTTAATATTGCCCATGCTATCAACGTTTCTGAACATCTACACAACCGCCTGCGTTAATATTGTCCATGCTATCAACGTTTCTGAACATCTACACAACCGCCTGCTTCAATATTGCCCATGATATCAACGTTTCTGAACATCTACACAACCGCCTGCGTCAATATTGCCCATGATATCAACGTTTCTGAACATAACATTTATGAACATCTACACAACCGCCTGCGATAATATTGCCCATGATATCAGCGTTTCTCAACATAACGTTTCTGAACATTTACACAACCGCCTGCGTTAATCTTGTCCAATATATCTACGTTTCTGAACAACTACACAATCGCCTGCGTTAATATTGCCCATGATATCAATGTTTCTGAACATCTACACAACCGCATGCGTTAATATTGCCCATGCTATCAACTTTTCTGAACATATACACAACCACCTGCGTTAATATTGTCCATGATATCAACGTTTCTGAACAACTACACAACCGCCTGCGTTAATATTGCCCATGATATCAAAGGCGTTAATATTGCCCATGATATCAACGTTTCTAAACATCTACACAACCGCCTGCGTTAATATTGACCATGATATCAACGTTTCTAAACATCTACACAACCGCCTGCGTTTATATTGACCATGATATCAACGTTTCTGAACATCTACACAACCGCCTGCGTTAATATTGCCCATGATATCAACGTTTCTAAACATCTACACAACCGCCTGCGTTAATATTGCCCATGATATCAACGTTCTAAACATCTACACAACGGCCTGCGTTAATATTGCCCATGATATCAACGTTTCTAAACATCTACACAACCGCCTGCGTTAATATTGACCACGATATCAACGTTTCTGAATATCTACACAACCGCCTGCGTTAATATTGCCAATGATATCAACGTTACCTGCGTTTATCTTGCCCATGATATCCACGTTTCTGATCATCTACACAACCGCCTCCGCTAATCTTGCCCAGATTATAAACGTTTCTGAATATCTATTGGCAATGCAAACTGACAATCAAGACATTTGATTATCTGAGCCTCAGTAACCCAAATGTTCTGTCTGTAACACACGTGTAAGTCACCGTGCGTTACATACAAAACATTCGGGTTAGAACCTGAGCTGTTTTACAGTTCAGGTTCAGCCAATCAAACCGCTTGATGTCAAGCACAATATTCAAGCATTTTGAAATAAAGAAATTGGCAAATATTGGCAAGATTAGCACAGGCGGTAGTGTATCAGCACTGGTGGTTACATGTATAACACAAATGTGTAGCATGTACTCGATTGACATGGTTGATCCATACATACACGAGTGAAGCCATGTACGTTTGTACTAAGAAGAAATGCAATATCGCATAAAAAATATAGAGAATAGTAGGTTAGTGCCGTGAATGGGAAAAAATATCTGGCAAGGCTTAGGAAACTGGGATGGGCGAGGCTCTGCCGAGCACATCCCGTTTCCGTGCCGGGCCAGATATTTTTTTCCATTCACGGCACTAACCTACTATTCTATTTATCCCGTCAACATTACAAATAGCTCTAAAATGCAAAAAAATAACCCCAGCCGCATCTCCAAATCGAATTGACAGGATATCAAAAATGTTTCACGGCACCGTGTTTCACGGCACGTATGCACTGTGTTGACGGGATAAATTTAGAAAATGTACTATATTTTCCGTAAATAACTTTCCAGAAATTTGTACGCCGACTGCGGAAGCGCATTCCGCATCTGCTAACTTTCGACGTCAATTACAGAAAACATCACAGTATGTATACGCCCGTTTGAAAAAAGGGACGTACTATGTGTTCAACTTGTACACTACAAAATGTGTGACATATGAATTTCATATGCTTTTCATAAGTTTTACATATGAACAGCATATGACTTGTTTTCATATGAATTGCATATGTGGCACATTTTGCCGTGTACGGCCGGGCACAGCTTGTCCACGCAAGTTGTACTGGACGGACCATTACCAAACTTGGTATACAGTTATTTATCACGGCAGGACGAAGAACCCTATTGATTTTCAAAAGTTAATGATGACTTGTCTCCCATTGGCGGCCATTTTTAATGTTCGCACTCTATAAACATCGTACTTGATCGCAACGACATTCGGTATACATGTTTATCACGGCAAGACGAAGAACCCTATTGATTTAGAAAGTTTGCCAATGGCTTGTCTCCCTAAGGCGTTAGTTTTAATTTTCGCACTATGTATCATTGTCCACGCAATAACTTGAGTTCTACTTGATGGATCTTAACCAAAGTTATGTTTATCGTTGGAAAATTAGGAACAGGATTCATTTTCATAATGGTTAGATCATTATCTCCTCTTGTCAGCCATTTTTAATTTTCTCAATATGTATCCTTTTCCGCGCGATAACTACTTGATAGATCATAACCAAAGTTGGTACACATGATGATGATGATGATGATGATGATGATGATGATGATGATGATGATGATGATGATGATGATGATGATGATGATGATTGTTTATCATGGCAAGAGGAAAAACTATATTGAACTATCGACACCGTAGTATCGTACTATCGTCATCGCAGTATCATATGATCATCATCGTAGTATCGTCATCGTAACCATCGTGGTATCGTACTATCATCATCGTAGCATCGTCCTGCCGTCATCGTAGTATCATATGATCGTCATCGTATTATCGTCATCGTATCATCGGGGTATCGTACTATCATCATCGTAGCATCGTACTATCGTCATCGTACTTAGTCATCGTAGTATCGTAATATCGTCATCGTAGTATCGTGCTATCGTCGTCGTAGCTTCGTGATATCGTGCTATCGTCATCGTAGCATCGCATTATCACTATCATATTATCATACTATCGTCATGGTAGCATCGTGATATCGTACTATCGTCATCGTAGCATCGTATTGTCGTCATCGTAGTATGGTACTATCGTCATCGTATTATCATACTATCATACTATATACTATCATATTAGCATACTATCGTCATCGTAGCATCGTGATATCCTATTATCGTCATCGTAGCATCGTGATCGTAGTATCGTACTATCGTCATCGTAGCTTCGTGATATCGTACTATCGCCATCGTAGCATCGTATTATCGTCATCGCAGTATCATATGATCATCATCGTAGTATCGTCATCGTAACCATCGTGGTATCGTACTATCATCATCGTAGCATCGTCCTGCCGTCATCGTAGTATCATATGATCGTCATCGTATTATCGTCATCGTACCATCGGGGTATCGTACTATCATCATCGTAGCATCGTACTATCGTCATCGTACTTCGTAATCGTAGTATCGTAATATCGTCATCGTAGTATCGTGCTATCGTCGTCGTAGCTTCGTGATATCGTACTATCGTCATCGTAGCATCGTACTATCGTCATCGTAGCATAATGACGATGACGATACTACGATGAGCACAATATTAATACGATGGTTTAAACGGAAAAACGTAAGAAATAACAGTTTGATAGGCATGGTTCTCGAGTTGAACTTGTGAATACCAATTAAATAACGTTAGAGTTGTTCTATAATCGAGACAAATCACGTGCGTCTGCAGGCCCGTACGCAGGGGGGGGGGGGGGGGGGGGGGGGGGTGGGGGGGGGGGGGGGTGGGGTGCGACGGGTGAATTCGCCGAGGTCCGCTATTTTTCAAACAGTAATCTCAACAAATCTTGAAATGTATTAATATACAGGTAATTTGCATGAAAATGCCACCGTTGAAATCCGAATTTAAATGACATAAAATGCAGGAGAGTGCATTTCAGGCCATCTAGGTTTAACAAATTTAAGGGTGGTGCGTCAGGGGCGAGCCCCATGTAGTGGAAAGCGTACTCGCGCCACTACATGGGGCTCGCCCCTGACGCACCCCCCAATAGAAAATCCTGTGTACGGGCCTGGTCTGTACCAAAGAAGGTGTGCGATTTGTTACGGCTTTACCACAGTTGACTGTGCTATACCTTTAAGAAGTGGACACACCCTCCAGACGGATACTGCCCCGGTCTGACCGTATTGTCCCATGATCATTTCCAGATAGACGACTGGAATCGCCACGACGACGTTGAAGATAATGATCGGGATCAGGAAGGCGCCTGTAATCAAACCGCTGCTGCCGTTCAATGGTTCATACATATAGTGAACTAGAAACAAAATTGCTACCCCGCTCCATACCTCTCGAGAGGGTAGCAATTTAACCCCATCTCTTTAATGTAACACATGGAAGAGTGATGTTTGCAATCGGTTATCCGGCGTGTTTGATATGTTGGCGATATAAAACTTCAAAGCTGTATCAATACATTATTAATAAATAACATACACATGTAGAAATTGGTTATTTTACCGTGTCAAGATGTTTATCTGACATTTACATGTATATCTTGTAAATTTGATAGCTTCATTTCGTTTTATTATATGACTTAAGTATTTCAGTCATTCTCATTGGCCGAAACACGACCACGTGATTATATACAAATTTAATGTAGACCTCTGAACGGTTTGTTTACACGAATAAGCACTCTCGGACCGCGAGACCGGTTCGAGATGTGTTTATTCATGTAAACAAACCTATTGTTCACCTCCTTAGAGCGCATGCGTAAATCTAACACATTTTGAAAAAAAAATTAAAATTTTAAAAAAATATATTTTTAAATAATTATTGAAAATTGTGTGAAACCAACAAAAAGTGAACACATTTTTTATCGGCCGGATATTTTGAAAAAAATATTTTAAAATTTAATTTTTTTAAATAATTATTGAAAATTGTGTGAAACCAAAAAAAAATGAACCATTTTTTTTTCGGCCGGATATTTTGAAAAAAATATCGGCCAGAAATATTTTAATATGGGGCTAAAAAGTGTCATATAATAAAACAATTATTATCTTTTGAGTCGGTGTACATGAGATTTACTGACCTAAGAAAAGTGATGTTCACCGACGCCTTTGAACATCACTTTTCTCAGGTCCGTAAATCTCATGTACACCTCCTCAAAAGACAATAATTGTATAATGTTCAATGTTGAACAACAACAAGAGAAAATATGACTTCCATGGAAAAACGATTTCCCTGTTCTATTATTGTTGGCAATTTACTAGTTCCACATCAAAGTGTATTTGTTTAAATGTATAAAATATACAGTTTACTAAATGTTGACCAACATGCAACAGGTTTGGGTATGCACTTCGGTTTTTACATTTTTTGAATAGGTCAAATTGTAGCCGTAGATAACATATCGGAGATTAATTATTGTAGCTAATAGTGAACCAAACAGTAAAGACAGGTTTTATTGCAATTTATATTGGGTTTTTCCAATTAGTACATTGTAAAGAGTATATATATATATGCAGTGAAACCTCTCTAAGGTTTAGAGAGGTTTCACTATAAATCAGGTATTTGATCATTCCGAGTCATAGCTGTGAGCTATGCGATCATGAACAGACATTATCACCTGAGGTAAATGACCAAAATACTCATCAAAATAAGATCACATATGTTTTCTTGGTCTCCGATTTAGGGAGGGTCCACTGTATATACAACAAAATTCCCGTTTCTAATATAATTTACAATTTTATGTAGACATGAAATATTTAATTCCGTCTAACCGGTTTCACTGCTTTTGCAGATCATCAGTGAAACCTGTTAGACTGAATTAAATATAGGAATGAATGGCCTTTTTGTGGAATTTATCGGGGTATGAACTTGGAAAAGTCGCGGGAATACTGGACGAAGGCCGGAAGGCATCGTCCAGTATTCCCGCGACTTTTCCAAGTTTATATCCCCGATAAATTCAACAAAAAGTCCATTCATTCCTTATAATTCCAGCATTTGAAATAAATTCATCAAGAAAATGTGTTTAGTTCCGTTTTCTTAAGAATTATTTTAACTGCACCTCACGGTTACGGAAAGTAGTTCGGCGTGGGAGTTTACTGGGATATAAATTTTGGACAGAGACTTGCTACGGGCCAATAAAATGTTAGGGAATTGTGTAAATATGTTTGTGCTGGAATTATTATGTAATGTCTATATTGGTGGAACATTGAACATTTTACTTATACATGTATACATATATGAGCCGCGCCATACGAAAACCGGGCTTAATGACAACGTCATGAAAAGCGGTAAACGACGTCGGAAAAACGACGATTCAAATTGTCTAACGTCGCCGTAAAAGTTCACATTTTACCCTCCCATTTACGTTTACTGGTGTCAGTTAACATTCAGTGTGAACATAAAACGGAAAATGATAACTTATTGAAACTTTCACTAATATGAGACGCGATGTCTTGTACCTCAGTACACATATTATGACGTCATGATGTGACGTCACGTACTTGTGATGTCACAACGTGAATACATGTTTGACGTTATGGCCATGGTGTCGTGACAAAATATTATAGCAAGGATACTTGCACGAGTTCCTCGCAGCATCAATGACTTAGAAATGCTTGAGGCGCTGTACATTGTCGCCTAACTGTCGTTCTTTGACATTGTCACTCTTTTTCGTCGGTTGTCCTTATGAATTCAAAATGGTGTACGCATAATTTAACTGGCTACATATCAGCGACGTCTTCGCTTACACTGCACGTTTATTCCTAAATAATCTTAAATATGAACAACCTAGTGTATGCCAACGATATTACCATCTATTATGTCGATAAATTGAGACTTTTGAACAATTCTAGCCGGCACTTAGCGAATGATATGCCATTTAATGCCACTCATTTTATCATAAACTGAGGTAGACACGCAGCTATATGAGCCGCGTCGCGAGAAAACCTCTATTCGGGAACGTTTTGGTCAATATGACATTTTGTTGCTATGACAATGGTATTTGTATGATGAATTGAACGCTTTTTATTTGATCATGATATCTGCAATATCCATTAAGATAGTATAGTTTATACAACACCACTATGCAGGTCGTTTGAGCAAAATAGACGTCACGTAAAAGCGACGTCAAGCGACGTAAAATGGCGTTACAGTATATACCGCCAACATTTACAACAGTTTGAAAGTTGACACAATCGAACTAGAAGCATGTTGGACATTGAATAATGAATGTATAGACGGATGAGCTTGAGTATTTTGGTAACAATGAATGTGCAAAGCGAAAAAGTCAAACCGGCAAGTTCGTGTACCAGCAAATATGAACGTGCGCGGGTACGCGAATTAGGTATGCTGATTTATTCTTTTTGACGTGTTTACTGAGCGTTCTAACAATTTATAATTGTAGAAAACCAAGGAATTATATTGATTAACTGATTGGTTGACCGTTTAGTTCAACATATAAGACCGTTTAGTGCAACATATACAAACGGAAATACACATGCATACGGGGAGAACAATACGTTCAACATTGAATTACATTCACACTAGAGCACAGTCGATGGCGCGCCATCGCAATATACCCACGTTTCTCAAATGCGAAGTTGAAAAGGGGGAGATAATTCATGACCGGGGGTCGAATCAAAAATCGAAATGCACTGCGCATCTATACACCATAAGGAAGGCACACACCAATTTTCAAGTCCCTACCTATTACGGTTAAAAAGTTTTACTTCTTACAAGAAACGTGACTTACGGACAGACGGACGAAAACAATATACCCATTTAGGTTTTTAAAAAAAAGTGGGTATAAAAAAACTGTTTGCTCTGAAAGGCAGTGTTCATGCTTGATGACAGACACCCTTACTTCCATGCGTTATTCACTACATGTATGTACAGTTCACAGTCACTCGAATAGCGTGTTCGCAAACATTTGTATCGCTAACATGCAATTTCTACTTCCTCGCAGTCTCTCACTCGCCTAGTGGGGGGAGACCACCTTCAAGGGTAGCACGTGTAAGTCTGCAACATGGACAAAATGGCTATGGTAACATATTTGAGACATTTGTTACCACAGCTTGTGATCAGCTTGTCCTACCACCGACTTGTGTTTGTTTTGGGAGTGTTACGGTAGCAGTTTGTCTTTTGGAGACTCAACTCAAAATGCAAGGGTCCCAAAGTATGAATTTTGAGAGGGGGGGGATATAAAATAATAACAATACCCCAAGTCAAGAGATCCTTGATAATCGTCGAACAGTACTAGAAAAGCAGGCCCGTACGCAGAGGGGGTGCGACGGGTGCGTACGCACCCCCCCCCCCCCCATTAACCCTTTCACTCTTAACCCGCAGGCATACAAAGTGGTATTGGCAAACAGTGTATATCCAACTGAGCCGGCTCGTAACGAACCGTCTCATCAGGATCTACACTTTTTGCAAGTAATTTTCATAATTTTGAGAACAAAAACACCTCATGTTCATAAATGGACTTGTCTGAAAATCATTTTGTGATGATTGGAATGGGTTGCAAAATTAACATATCAAAATCCATTCCAGTTATTTAGGGGTGAAATGGTTAATCTGCCGAGGTCTGTCCGCGAAAGTGCAAAACAACAATGTTTAGCCCTTCGCGCCGTCGATAACGCAACCCCCTAAATTAATTCCTGCGTACGGGCCTGAAAAATCATATCAATTGCTAGTGCGCAGTCATATTGTATTTGTGTCACGACTTGACACTATTTTCACTCACAGTTCATGGTTATAATGTCCCCAACATATGTTGCCTTGAAATATAATCCCACAGTATCTAGTTCTTGGTTTTTTGTATTTGTCAAAACTTGACAGATTGTCACTAACGGTCCATGATACTAAATTAATAAATGTCCCCAAAATACGTTGCCTTGAAATATCATCCCACCGTATATATTTCTTATATTAACATGATACACATGTCAGTGTGCATTCAGATTGAAGCTTGTCATATTCAGACAACAGAAATGTCGAATGTTCACGACATCGTCCCGCTTACAGCTGTACTTGGACCACCTGCTGAAAAACCCGGACCTTACAATATGTGCAATAAATGTACGATCGGCGACCCATATCCTGTCGGTAATCGAGAAAGGATTCCCTTGTGACTGAATGGCGAACATCGTATGTTCTGATCAGACGGTGCGTATGCACAGATGAGACTGATCTGTGGCTATACTAGTCGTAACATCCATGGCTTTGTTTTCTTTGCAGGAGATATTATTTTCTTACAATCAGTAAAGGTTGCGCTAAATTTTAATTTTATTCATTACATGTATATTAGAAGAAAGAATTAAGCAATAAACTGAAAATTCGCGTCGATCTGAAACATATAGTTGTGCGGGAAACCGGGCCCAGGCTACATCGGTCTACACATATGCTGCCGACCATCTGTATGTAAATATAAAATGTAGCTTACACAGAGTTTTCACCTGTAAATGGTGGTCGATAACAGTTAATGTGGACAGCTATATGTAAAAGAAAATATTATGTCAAAATAACGGAACATAAAAAACACATATCAATAACAGACAACCATTTTCATATGTGATATCAGCTGCACAATAATAAAAGTAAATTATCCTTACGCCATTATTGTTAATACAAACATAATATAAGATGTGCCCGTTCCGAATAAAAATGGTGGATTTAGATCGTACGACCGTTAGTACGGCAGTTTAACGTTCATCCAATACATTCTCAGACAGGACCCAGGACAGATCCGAAGTCTGTTTCGTTTTTTTCACACCCATACGCCCGAGTATAGATATATTCTGTTCGTTAGATAACTTTAACACAACGGAACAAACCTAACATGGCGGTCTGACAAACGCCGATAATTGGAAATCTCGGCTGCAATTACGTCAGCTAACTTCACTACGTCATATCTTGTGACGTCGTCAGACTCCCGAAGACAGGTTTTCTCGCGACGCGGCTCATATAATGACCTATATATCCGGGGTTTGTATTGAATTTGGCAAAATAAATGCATCGATCAACATTTCTCTAATAGATTCAGAATCAGTGATTTCAATGCAGCTTCTTGATTGTTTGTGTATAAGCAATACATAATGCACAAAACGCACAGTGAGGTCGGTGGAGTTTTCGAAAAGTCTTGAAATTAATTGGAAATTTGATGGTCATAAACTTGCTTTTCGCACGATTTGTAGTATCAAATCATCAGCTTATCACCTGACTGCATAATAATGTATATCAGGCGATGGTAATGCGATCCTCAAGAAAGACACACAGAGACAATTATAAGGTATCACGCTACCAAATCTGCCCGACGTCGTGTTTTGTCACAAAGTTAATGTTATAAGCGGCTTACTGCAGATGTACACGTGCAGTGTCTACAAACAAATACTCCATTTGCAGCAATTCCGTACACATCCTTATGATATAATATTGGAATAGAAAACAATTGTCGTGAAAATTACGTGTGGGCACAATCATATGATCCGGCGGAGAAGGGTAGGGATTGGGGATTCGGGGACAAGTGCCCCATGGGAATGTAGTTCTTCCCTGAATGCCAATCGGTGTGTCTGAAATGTATTTCATATTTAAATGAAAAGAAAAAGAAATTGACAGTTTTTACGCGATCTTTTTATCATTTCTTTCTACTTTTGTGGGTCTGTAGTAATTAAAATAACACAACTTTATCATGATATGAAAGTCATTCGTCACACATATCTAAAATGAGCTTCCAGCTGTGGCGGATTTATACGGGGGATGGGCATCCCATATGCATAACCTGCAACTGCAACATCCAATTATGTATTATATTTACGCGGTTTGGGTTATGGTTCCGCGGGATAATTTTATAAGATCTGCAAGCACAATATGTACGCTCGTGTGGCTAATGTTGAAACTGCTAACACATCACATTATTACCAGCCACCGATCATCGCGAATAGGTTGCTTGTAAGAGTTTTCGATATCCATTAGTATTATGCTGTAACATCCATATGTGTTGGGTTAACTGAAAAATCACATCCATGATGATTGATAAATGCTACGTCGATTTCATATGCACAACTCATCATTAATATATCATGGACAATTGTATCGTTACCAACGCAACGTCATCACGAGATATGGGGCCCAACGTCAAAATGACGTTGTGTTAATGGCTATGATCCATATTGTTCAATGGAAGAAGAACATGCCCATGCTTTCATTCGTGCTCGCACAATGGGTTATTATTTTTCAAAATAAACTGTATAAAATCTTTTTTTTATACTACATGCACTTCAGACAGCTAAGTCAGGCAATGCAATTCACCTTTGGTCAAACATACCACCTGAAATACCAGCAGTAACATTATTGACTCTGACGTTGTCGAAGTGGATTCCCTTTATGCGGCTGTTCGTGTACGGTATTAAATCAAAGTACTGAAAGTACTGAGCTGCGAGCCCAACTGAAATGGGTGGTAAACAGTGTTTTAGTATATTCTCCTTTAAATATTCCAAATAGAGTAATTGTAGTAAATGGTGTTATGGGAAACTGTATAACGCTCGACATATTTATATGTGGAGAGGGGAAGGAGCTGTATAGAAACAGGAAGAATCCAGTAAGGCTTTGCATTTGTTTTTTATGCATTACATACACATCCGCATGAGCTCTGAACATTTTATATATTTGCGACATCATTTAAGGAAAATATGACTGATTTTCGAAAGTACCAAAGATATACATTCTAATAAATGTGAAATGTAAAATAGCATAAAACGAGTCGTTAACAATGACCTAGATACAAGATGTATACATACACGCCACAAGAACAAATAGCGCCGTGATATCTGACTGTATTTTGAGAACCGGTTACATTAGAAAGAAACCACATGGGGCAAGATTGGGCGAATATGGAGGATTGAATAACGCCTCGATCGACGATATTTGATAATAGATTCATCCACTGTCACCACCCGACTGGAAATATGTACAGATGTCACTTCAACTATCCTAAAGCTCGAAAGAAATTGGTAACACGCATGGCCTTCTGCTACATGTTCACCATCATCGGGATCCATCTAGCCATACGTCTCCTCATATTTAAATATTTGTAATCACACAATGAGTTCAACCGATCTGACATTTCACCAAAAGTGGTCAGTCGATCAAGACTTTTACTTTGGGTTACAAAGTCTGACGACGTCACTTTTGGAAGTCCATGTCTGGCTTAGCATTTCGCGCCTTCATGTCCATTTTCTATCCGACTGTATCGTTTCGTATATTGTCATCCCGATGATCGACTTTCTCTCATCATCAATATCTCGCGTTTTGTGTTAAAATACAAACTTTAATATAATCTCTCGGTTTTTCCGGGATATTCTCTTAGACGGAGCTGACAGTCGTTAAACTACGTCATTTCCGGTCATGATGTCAGATTTTTAAAATATGTCGTCGCATACGAAATGTTAAATAACGTCTCTATTATTTCCCAAAATTATTTCAGACAGCAGCAAACAACAGGAAAACACTTCTAACTGCCTTATTTGAAAAGTATTCATACGAAATTACGTTACTTGGGCCGCAATCCAAAACATGACGTTACATTAGCAACTGCAACACGAGCCATAAACATTATTTTCATACTTTGTCTTGGCCTAGTGGGAGACACTTGACCATGCTACGAGATATCCAAATTGTGTTGACATGCGACAAATCTATAGGGCTTTTTTTATCAACACCCCTTGTATATGCCGTTGATAAAAACGTCGTAATTTCGACGTCATTGATCTAAAACGTCATAAACGTCTAATACGAGATAAAAAATACTTCTAAAATAAAAATTAATTGGGATACATTGATAATTTGTGTGGCATATGACTTTTAAAAGATGTACAATTCAGAATACGCGAAAAAGTAAAAACTGAAAATTTTGTTTTCGCACGGCGCGGCTAATATATATGTGACGCGCCAAGCGAAAACCTCCTTTATGGGTCAAAAATGCGAAATTGAGTTTTCAACATACATGTATATAGAAAATAGTATCCCTCTCGAACAATATGATATATAAACCAAAGCTGTATTCAGCTGATAAACCATCTTTCTAGACTAACAAAGATACCCATCTAACGTCACTTTGTCGCAGCGACGTTGCTTTGACATGACGTACGTTACGTCGTCGTTAGCATATTTGCGGACAGCGGACAGCTCGAGTCGTGACGTTTTCGTGCTACAGTTGTTCTCACACAGAGAGTTCCATCACAATGCACATATTTATCCACTACATGTATATTATTATTAATATATACTTATACTAGCGATATTTCAAAACATTTATATTTAATTTATAAATAGTATAATTGTTACAGGTGAAGGTCTCGATAGCTGTACAGATCATAGATGTTTATAAATAGACTGGCTTTAGCGTATTTAAGACTCGCCATTTCTGGTGATTTTAAAATAAAATAAAGAAACGATGCACTGTGGTTATCCGTGTGTAACTGTTACATTACGCTGTATTAGTGATCATTGTTTTGGTATAAATAAAGTACGTACGAATGGCGTAGATCCTGATGAGACGACTCGTGAATAGCCGGCTCATCGGGATCTACAGTTTGCAAACATTTTGATAAAGGACAAAGGTACGTCTGCCATGTTTAAATAAAAGCGTTCATCTGCAATCCAAAATAAAACAATCAGCATTATGATTCGTCTAGAGCTGTCGTTTCGCAATGTTTCCGTCTTGCGAAAACATGCGAATCGTCTCCTAAAGACATGATAATCGTCTCGCATTTTCGCCATCTCGCCTTTCGCTTTTGGAAATATATTTTGCTTTAACCCGAATTATAAAACGCAGGTAACGCATGGCGACTTACCATGTGTTACAGACAGACCATTCGGGTTAGTTTTGCTCACACGTGTTGATGCAGATCGCGAAGCAAAAACGCGCGATCTTCCACCTGTGGGCGAGGTTGCGAAAATGCAAGATTGAATATGATAGAATCGCGTGTTTTCGTCTCACAATCTCGCGATCATACTTCGCATTTTCGCAATCAACCCATGCTCGATATCGCGAGAACACGAGATTGTAACATGTCCCAAACAGGAGACGATTCTCATGTGCTGCTGAAACATGTTTTTATTAAGAAGTAGAATAAATGTGGACACATACCAATAATTATGGACAAAAACAACAAAATAGTTTGACAAAAACATGATAATCGTCGTCTTATGAGAAGATTTTTATGTGCTATCAATACATGTTTATTGGGGGAAAAACATATTTTGATGTATTATTGGTTACTGCATCGCATCGCCGGTTTTTGCCTTATCTTCTTTTCTGGGATTCTGCACCTCCGACTTTTAAATGTCAGATGTCATAAAGTTATGGAATAATTATGTGCGAAAGATAATTCCAGAACCAAACCTTACTAAATAAAGTTCTATTTTATTCCATGCCTGATAGTGTCCCAAAATGGATAAATATGTGTCGAGTAATTGATCATAAATGTGTGTCTGTTGACATCGCGTCGGCATGTACATGTATCAAATGTCAGATCGGTATGACTTTGTAACCTTTGGTGTCTCACCATCCGCACGTCAGTCAGTATTGATTACTACCGCAGGTGCATGTTATGTACGACGTGATCGGACAAAATCATGCATATTATGCATATTATCCCGTCAACACAGTGCGTATGTGCCGTGAAACACGGTGCCGTGAAACATTTTTGATATCCTGCCAATACGACCTAATCACTGCGTATGAATTGCTGTTGCTGGGGTTATTTCTTTGCATTTAAAGCCATTTGTATGTGTTGACGGGATAAATAGAATAGTAGGTTAGTGCCGTGAATGGAAAAAAATATCTGGTGCGGCATAAATTTACCAACGTAAACCGATTTTGACACTTGGAATTGTTGCGTCATTGCAATAAGTTGTCCTATTTATAGCCGTACGCTTTACGGCTCACAAATATTTTAATGTTGGATAGATATGCGTGGCAGAGTTGTACAGTTGTTTTCATAGTGGTTCAGATAGGTGTCTTTTTTTTCTTCTTCGGTTTCCTTCAAGGAAATACGTAGTAATGTTCAAGTTGTCGATTATTTTTTATACAAATGGGCATATTGCATTTATGATTTGTATAATATATTATATGGACGACTTGTGAAATGACATTTGAAACTAAATGACCATACGACCGGTATTTTTAAATAACACATAACAAAATCAGTATAATGTAATCATAATGCTAATATTTCTTTTAAACTTTATTTATATATTTATATAACAATTACAAACAAACGCGAGAACAATTGTAGTCGGCGTAGATGGAGGCGTCTGCATGTTTCTTAAATTGGGTTGAAACCGGAATACTCACAGAAAACAAACTTATCCTGTCTGGCGACCACCATCAGATATACATGTACTTATAACTTTAAGATCAACCCCGGGGCGCATGTGTGCTCTCTTTACTAATTATGCCATACGGTCCCGTTCAGATTAGAGCGGGGTCGGGTATTTTCGGCCGTTTAAAACGGAACCGTACACGCTGTACAAACCCAGTTCCGATTGTGGGATTTATTTATAGATTACATTGCATTACGCATTTTGATGAGTAACGCTAACTTCCATTTGAACGTGACAAGCGATTTTCGAAATATGTAGACACACTCGGGTAAATCCACAGGTTGAAGTAACGGACCGAGGTCTATAAATACGTTAAATATGATATTCTCCCGCTTCGATACCACTGATCCACACTACATGTCTATTTTGCGCACCAAGATACACTATTATATTGACATGCATGCACGTGCACTTTATAATGTAGTTATTATGCACGAAAACGAGGCTATGCTATGATAATACACCTGGTCTATCTATATTTAGACTCATCGATTGACCTCCAGCAACTTTTTTTTTGGCTTATATTTAACGGCGGCACTGGCTCTAGGACCTTGCATGCCGTCACCCAAGAATGGGAGAAAGAACGGAGGTAGAGGTAGAGATTTTTGAGAGAAGCCGGTAATTCGTATTTACAGAGCAACTACGAATTATCGGTACCCATTTACAGCTGGGTGAACTGGAGCAGTGTGGATAAAGTGTCTTGCTCAAGGACACAACGCACGCCGCTAGTCCAGCAACTTATTATCGTCTGTCATTTATACATGTACATGGATTATTGATTTACATATCGATAAAATTGCATACATCACGTAACACCAGTCTGTAGATTTCCGAGAGATTACGGAAAAAGCCGATATCAAGGAAATTGCCGACTGACCATCACGTATTGGTCAGCTGAAATTGACCATATGGTCACTATGAATATCATACCAACTCGGAGTAGAGAGACATACCTTTAACTTGATACTTTTACCATCAACATAGGTATTATAAAATATGAATTATAACCGTTTATAAAAGTTCCGTTTTTTACCACATAGTAAGTGCACGAGTTCCGGCGAATAAACCTGTCCCACGATGTTTATACACAATGGCTTCCTGAGAAATAATAGAAATCTCTGTGCGATTAAATTGTCTGTCGTGACGCACATGACGGGTATAACTGTAGGTTTGATCAAATGTTCGATTGGAAACAATGTTTTTTTCTATGCGAAATGTTTCTTTACGGGCCGGGACGACGTAAAAGTGTATTTTGAACCCAATGTTTACTCCGTTATTTAGTAGTAGTCGGAAATGTTGCGGTTCTTTCACGACCTAGCAATGAAGTAGTATATAAGAGTCACAATGATACCATCACCTCTGGAAGGCACCGGCTACGCGCGGCCCCTTCCACAGCATGATGGTATCATTTGTGACTCTTATATACTACTACCGCGAGACCATATATTTATGACATGAGAAGATACACCCTATTAGAGATAAAAAATCCCTATGTTATACTCAGTATATATATACAACAATCTGTCATACTTTTATTACGAATAAAATAACAACTGACACCCTATTAAAGATAAGAAATCCATAAGTTATACTCAGTAGTTTACTGCAATCTGTCACAAATATAAACTGACACCCTATTAAAGACAAGTTATCCATAAGTTATACTAAGTATATTACAACAATCTGTCATACTTTATTACGAATAAAATATAAACTGACACCCTATTAAAGATATGAAATCTATAAGTTATACTCAGTATTTTACAGCAATCTGTCACAAATATAAACTGACACCCTATTAAAGACAAGTTATCCATAAGTTATACTAAGTATATTACAACAATCTGTCATACATTTATTACGAATAAAATATAAACTTACACCCTATTGAAGATAAAAAAATCTATTGGTTATACTCAGTATAATGCCTACCATAAAGCAAATGAGAGAGCAAGCTAAGAGTTGGGGAATTTCCCTAAGAGGTTTGAGACCCAAGAAAGATATAGCAGATAGGATAAGTGACGCGCGAGCCGTCGTCTACGAGGAGAGGCTGCGGCGTGCGGTTTCGACCGGACGACTGTCCGCCGACCCCGAAAAACGCTCCGAGAAATTGGAGAACGAGACGACGGCCAGTCTGCGCGCCACCGCTTACGCGCAGCGTGTAAAAGAAGATCCCACCGCACGTAGAAAACCCCTATGCAAGGCGTACTACAATAAGATTTATCAAGGGTTGGTGGGGAGACCTCTCAAGAAGAGGAGAGATATCGCCAGAGCTTTGGTGGAGGAGGGTCCCAGGATTATCGCCTAAGAAGCCGAAGTTAGGGAAACTGTTGATAGGGGTAGGAGGAAGATAGTATGGACTTTCGAGAGGGAGGTAGACGGGGAGATCGCTAATCGCATAATGAATAAAATTCGCCCAGAGATGACCACGGCATGTTATCTGAGGTATTCGTGCTCGTATCGTATTAGGAACATAGAGACCGACGCTACTATGATATATCACAAACAATCAAAGGGCAGTCCGTGGATAAACGAGATCGCCAAAGCCGAGAGTTGGATATCCGATAGAGAGAAAGGTCCCGAATGGACATCGACAAAGTCGATGACATCGACAGTTCGAAATAGACCAAACACAAAATGGACCTTCGTTCGTTGGATATCGGTCGAGGTGAAGATGATCATCGACGCGCAACAACTTCTCATGGGAGCGGGAAAACTCCCAGACTGGTTAAGACAGAAAAAAGGGAATGTATTCCGTCGACACGTACGACGACTACTTGTGTCTGTTTAGGTGCATAGCCATCCAACGTGGAGGGAGACCAGACCGCTGTTGTGAGAAGGCACGAGCTCTGGCTCGCGAATATCTCGGGCATGATAACGGACCGGGTAGCCAGGGAATTCCCCTGGACGATATTAAGAAGGTCGAAGAGCATTTCAAGCTGGGTATTCGCGTTTACGAGCCCACCGCCGATGGAATGTGGTACCTCATGAAGGTTCCGGCAAATTACGACGTGGTTGGGGGGAAGACAATGGCGATAGGAATGTTTGGAGGTCACTCGTTCCTCATAACGAATCTCCGCAAGATGACGAACGAGTACGGGTGCACCGGATGTCAACAACGGTTCACAAAGTCGTGTAACATGCACAGGCACGCGACCACCTGCATGGGTGGGAAGACCGTGGTGACATGTCCAGGTAAGAGGGTAGAGAGACCACAGTCGGCCTACGAGAAGGCGTTCTATCCTAAGGGGTCAGCGAGTGTGAGGTCGATTCAATGGTTGAGCAGAGAAGAGGAGAGGGTACACATACATCACGCCAACTGCGGTCACGGTGGTGAGAGGTGGTTGGCCGGTGATCCGGTCGACGGTTACTGTCACGAGACCGAGACCGTGTTTCAGTTTCACGGATGCTACTGGCACGGGTGTCCGAGGCATTGCATGAGAGGTAACGCGAGATCACTGTACAAGAAGACGAAAATTCAAGACGCCAAGATAAGGAAGGCGGGTTACGAGCTGGTGGTGATGTGGGAGTGCGAGTGGTTGAATGAGGGGAATACCTACTATCCACAATCGCCACGCGAGGAGGAGACGACTCTGTACCCTCACCAGATAGTCTACGACTTCGAGGCATATCTCGACAAATCAAAAACCACGCGACCCACCAAAGACCTGACCTTCGAGGTCGAGCACGTTCCTATATCAGTGTCGTTGGGGGATACGATGCATCAAGGGATCACACACATATGCGAACGAGATCCGGACACGCTAGTCGAGAAGTTCGTGACCGAGCTGCAGATGAGAGGCAAGGCAATCAGGGAGGGGGTTAGGAATAAATATCTGCCGGCCGACATAGATATGTTATCGAAGTCTCAGCAAGCAAAGATTATCTCTTGGATTGACCAAGTCCCGGTGGTGGGGTTCAACTGTAGCAGGTACGACCTGAACCTCATCAAGCAGTACTTTGTAGAGAAGTTGGCGGCCACCGTGAATAAGGTGATGGTCGGAAAGAGAGCCAGCACGACGATGTTTCTGTTTACCCCGGAGTTTAAATTTCTCGACATCATCCAGTATCTGGGACCCGCTACCACGTACGACTGTAAAACAGTAAAGTCTCACTTTCCATACGAGTGGTTCGATAGCGCGGACAAGCTCGACCATCCGGGGCTGCCAGACTATCCCGAGTGGTACTCGAAGTTGAAGGGTGAGTTCCTACTGTCGTTTTCCGAGTGAAAAGAGTGCAAGAAGGTATTCCGAGAAAAGGGGATGAAGACGTTCAAGGAATGGTTGCAACACTACAACGACTTGGATGTAGGACCGTTCCTGGAGGCTCTGACTAAAATGACGGAGTTCTACAGGGGAAGAGGTGTGGACATACTCAAGGATGCTGTGTCTCTACCCGGTGTTTCACTTCAGTACCTACTCCGCGGGTCGATCGATGGGAAGGCGGACACGCCCGAGCTGTGGTCACCGAAGTCTGAAACTTATGAGATGATGAAGCAGGGATTGGTCGGTGGTCCGTCCATAGTATTCTCCAGATACGCCGAGGCTGGAAGGTCAACGATCAGGGGTCAGGTGGGGAGTCGGGAGGAGAAGATGTGCAAGGCGGTGCTAGGGTACGATGCCAATGCTCTGTACCTATCTACTCTGTCGAAGGACATGCCGTGCGGGGAGGAGCAGATATGAACGTGTGACGACCCGGAAAGACAGTCGTATATAGACTGTTTCGTGAGGAAGGTCAGGAGTGAAAAGTGGTTCGGATTTGCGGAGTTGGATATAGAGGTCCCGGAAACGTTGAGAGACAAGTTCTCGGAAATGTCACCGCTGTTCGTTAATCGAGAAGTCGATGAGAACGAGGTTCCACAGCACATGAAGGACTACCTGGCCGGGACCGGGAGGAAAAGAGTCGAAGGACAGAGAAAGCTTGTGGGGGCAATGTCCGCCAAGAAGATGATCATATACTCCCCGCTGCTAAATGTGGTATCTGGAGCACGGTCTGATCATCAAGGCGGTGCATAGGGTGATAGACTACACGCCCGGCAAACCGAATTTCAAATGGTTCGTTAAAGAGGGTCACCGCTGCTAGACGGACGGGGACGTCGACAAGAGCAAGGCGGTGTTGGCGGAGATATTCAAACTGGTTGGCAACGCGTGTTGTGGTAAACTGATAGAGGCACAAGAGAGACACCTGAACACCACATATACGAAGGATGAGAAGACTGTCGATCGGGCACTGAGGTTGGCGTGGTTCGAAGACCTGGAGGAGATTGGAGAGGCTTACGAGATATCGAGCAGGAAGACTCGAGTGGTGATCAACAGACCGTTTCAGTGTGGCATAGCAGTCTACCAGTTGGCCAAGCTCCGGATGCTGGAGTTCTACTACGATTTCTTGGACAAGTACGTGGATCGCGGAGATTTCGAACTGATACAGATGGACACTGACAGCATGTACTTCGCGCTGTCGGAGAAGACGCTGGCGGCGGTGGTGAGAAAGAATATGAAGAGAAAGTTTAATAAGGAGAAGACCGAGTGGTTGGCGTGGGACGTGTGGAGCAACAGAACTCCGGGACTGTTCAAGCTGGAATTCGAAGGGGATAGAGCCATCGCTCTGTGTAGCAAGTGTTACTACGTGAGCGGTGATGGAAAATCTAAGCACTCGGCCAAGGGGATGTCGAAGAGATCTAACGATCTGACTTGGGGAAGGTATAAGAATGCTCTCGAAGGGGGTAGGGATATGGCGGAGAACAGGGGATTCCGAATAATTAACGGGGTGATGAAGACGTACAAGTAGGAAAAGTTGGGGTTGTCGGCGTACTACGACAAGAGGAGAGTGATGGAAGACGGGTTACACACCGAGCCTATAGGATAGGTAAAACAAAAAAAAAAGAACTCTGAAAAAAGGAGAGAATACTAAAGACTCTGACGATCCGGGGGTAGCTGGGTGTCAGAAGGCACCGCAAGAAGTTCTTCGCGAACAAACCCTCGAGATGGCCCATCATCCAAATAGTAGAGCACGGGCTCATCTGGCTTGGTAATAGATCGATCTAGATGATATACATTGAGAGACCACACGGGATCAGTCGCGCGGCGGCTGCCACCTTCGAGCTCTCCCGGTTGATAGAGGTACGGACGTCAATATCCGATGGAAGCCGTTGCTCCTCTAAACCAACGGGTCGCCCGCGCGAGACGGCAGAGGGCTCGCTCGTCACCCTTTTAAACTTGATAGCATCTACGGGCTTCTTACCTATCAATCTGGTCACCTCTCCGTTCAGTGCGGAGACCACGGCGGGCAGTCTGGCCACCCACTCGGTCGATCGCGAATGAGGGTCTACAAGTTCTTTAGCGTATTGGTGTCCGAACAGTCTCTCAGCCAGGGTTCGATTGAAGCGCTCCACGATCCCCTGGTCCCGGTGGATGTTGACGCGGCCGCGTCTGACAGAAACGTCGTGCTTAGATAATAGATGAGAGACCGCGCCCATGAACTCGCGGCCGGGATCGACCTGGAGAAGATTCGGCCATTTGAGAGGACTCCTCTTATATATTCGGGAGAGAGCCTCGGCCACCTCCTTAGACTCTTTAGTGGCCAACGGCTCAGCCCCCTTATAACGACTCGCTACGTCAACGATTGTCAGCGCGTTCTTGTACGTCTTACGACCGACGCGATCGTGAGGGAGAAACAGGAGATTCGCTTGGTGAACTTGGTTCGGTACCGGCACGTCGAATTTCGGGCGCGGAATATTGTGAGGCGCGGGTAAATAGATCTGCCAGATGGGCCTTCTTCATGACCATTCCTTGACAGCGTTTTCTGAAACCTTGGTCGCCGCCGTGAGGTTCTTGATGGCAGCGAGTCCCTTCCAGTAGCCGCGGGGGCTATAGTACGCGTTCGCTAGCTTGTGCATTAGGCGAACCGATAGTTTGGTATTAAGTTTGTGCGTGTTCATCGTATGGGATGTATTCTAATATATCGGACAATCTCCAACATGCCCTTGCCAGATCGTCCGGTAACTGCGTCGATAATAATAAACCTTTGTTGGAAGTACAATCGCGATTGGGGGTTAAGTTCTGAAGGAACTTGGGAAAATCTAATCCCCCAGGATTGGTGGAGGAATCTAACATCCGCTTTGCGAAAAGGGTGGCCACTTTTTCGTCCTCCCGCCACGTCTCGAGAGAATCTCGGGCCAGACGAATCATACCCTTTGCACCAGCTAAACGGTGTTTAAGGGCAGTGTAGCCTACATCAATCATAGCAAAACAAAGTTCGTCAACCGACATCGTTCTATATATATATATTTATAAAAAAAGTTATTTAAAATAATTAATTTAAAATCTCGATTGAATATAGTAGCCGACGAGCCCCACCACACCCATTCCCACGACGATGAACGCGATCTCGCGGTCTTTTTGGGGCTCTGACGGTACATAGAAATCTGAAAGTTGGGGCTCGCGATCCAGCGGCGCGAGACTTTTGTGCGGATATGCCAGTGCGTACTCGCGGTTGGCTTCTTCAACGTTCTGAAAAGTTTATGCGGCGTGATTTTCATTGACCCAGTCCAGATGGGCGGTTCGTTTTTTCGACCACGCTTCCTTTGCGCTATTGAGTTGTTCTACAGCTAAATCGTGACGCTTACGCTCCTCATCCACGTTCGAGCTTCTAATTTTAGAGAATATAAAGTTGCTACCGCTGAACGCCAATGCGTTTACAAGCGCACCACCTACTATTACTGTGATTGAAGCCATTTATTTCCATATATTAACTGGTAGAATTCCAGCTTTAACTAGATAATCTCGGGTCCAAACTGCGGCCGCTACATCTAAGGTCGCGAGCCCTATGTCTCTCACAGTAAAGTCCAATTTGGGAGCGGATCCTCCTAGGGCCATCTTTGATAGTCGAGCATACCCGATACTGAAACCCGATATCACCACGGCGTGATAAAGCGCATTCACTAACATTTTACCATCTTGTTCAGCCATTATAATTATTGCATATAAAAGGGGTCGCGATCAATGTTTAAATGGGGCGCATCCAATCGCGATTGGTGTTTCGTAACTTTCTTCTGAACACCGGCTGATTGTTTTTTCGATAATAGGGGGTATTTCCACACACACAGGGCACCAACAACTGCCAGACCACCACCAACAACCCAACTCCAATTCACGAATTTGGGTTCAATCGGATTCGCCCAACCTCGATTGGGTGTTGAGTGTGCTTCCAATTCGTGAATTGGGGGTGTTGTTGTACTCAACTCTGTCTTCAGATGTTTTGCTGTCTCCGTCCCCGATTGCAACGACTGTTTAGCCTCTCGAAGCTCGGCGAGTATTTTATCTTGTTTAACTTTCGGGTGGCAGCCGCCGCCCGCCCAGCTGCCTGTCTTTTGGGATTTTTTATATGCGGTATGTCATCCAGTGGCGGAGTAACACTCGGGTTTGATTGGGTTGGAGCAATCGGGTTCAACTCCATCACTCTCGCGGGTGTGTCTTGTGTCATCATTTATGATATTAATATTAGGGCTTATAGTTCGTGGGAATATATGTCCAAATTGACAGTGTTTACCCGTGGTCAACGCGGTTGTCAGCGGAGCTAAGTACATTCCAAACTTGTGATACATTGAGCAGCAGGCTGTTATAAGAGTGTGACCTATAAAAGGGTCAGTCTCTAGATCGTCAATCAATCCCGCGGTGTTTGGTATAGGGAGAAGTATACTAACGGCGGTTGCGTACAAATGAATAGCCGCCGATCCGAGAGTTTTTGTCATCTCCACACCTAACCTAGATTCGTATCGCGCATACATTTTATCGATCTCCGCATCTGACATCTTATCCACCTGAAAAACTGAGAGACGCCTACCGAGATAATGCTCAGATTGTCCCCCAGCAACCAGCGCAGCTAGCCGCTCTCGTCGCGCCGCATTTTCATTTTCATTCGGAGTCGTTGCACTCAACCCAATACCAACCGCCGTTGGAGTTGGAGTTGATTCCGATTGCTCTGTCAGATCATTATCTTTCAGGATGTTGGCAGTCGGAGTTGAGGTTTCTTCTATTAGCTGATCGAGAAGTTCGTCGCAGTTCATTTTTCTTAAAATTAATTTAACTATTCTAACAAGTCTCATCACTTTAACATATTGCCAAGCGCACCACCCGATACTTATGATCACCATTATGCTCACAACAAAGCTCGCAGCGAAGCAACAAATTGTTAACATTGTTAACCATTGTTCAGCATTTGTTCAACATTTGTTAAGCATTTGTTCAGCATTGTTCAGCATTGTTCAGCAATTGCTAAGCATTGTTAAGCATTTACTCGGCAATTACTAACGAGCGTTAAGTAATTGCTAATTAATTATAAAATTAATTGATAATTTCGTAAGCAATTGGTTGATCAGTTTTTAGCAAAAGCTTGGCGTGCTTAGTTTCCGAAAGCATCTGTCGAACCTCCAGGCGCTCCTCGCGCGTTGGGATAACGTCATTCTCTCGGAGACAGTCATCGAATGAGTCTCGGTCCTTGCAGTGAAAGAGGGCGACTCATTTCGTTTGCTCGCGCAGATCCTTGAGGACGGCGTTGTACTTTTGAGTGGATATCCATACGCTTTGACTAGCATGGCGGCCAGAAAATGCGAGCTCAGAGAGCATGTCCTTCTTTTTGGTCATCGCCGCCTTGGCCGAGCAATCGTCAATCACGTATAGGGTGGGCTCACCCTGGAATTTTTGGTATAAACCATGCAACCAATCGTGAAGCCTATCACCGGGGTCAATGACGTATACCTCAGGGTCGGTCCATATCCACGGGCGCCGCTGATAAGTATCGTTGTGCCGCACAGTGGGACACAGGATCACAATATGACGAAAGGCATCGCGGTAGGAGCCCTCGAGCAAGTCTAGGATGAAAACCGTTTTTCCACATTCTGTCTGCCCACATATTATGGCAGAGTGGGCATCTCCAATCGTGAATTGGTATTGATTGCTAATTTTCTTAAAATTAATTAATAAATCGTTAGATTTAGTAGAGTGCTGAGACGTATTGGCCATCTTCGATGTTGAGTTGTGCGTCTGTAATTATATATAAGTACACGTTCAATGGCCCGTCCGCCTCTTTGGTTATCTGGATCGTCACACCCTCGCTAGCGTTCTCAACTTGGCGTCCGTTGCCGTGTATTTGGTCGTCGTCGCTGGCTCGCATGTCTAGCCATAACGCGTATTTGGTATTCAGGAAATCCGCGAGGGAGACGCCCGAGAGATGCAGGTCTTTGGCAACTGCTGCAACCTCCGGAGAGTGCTTAGAGCCGGCAGCAAACTGCTTTCTTACTTCGTCCCACTGCTGGTGCACGCGAAGACCCGCGCTGTAGAGTTGATTGGGTACTCTCTCGATCGTCACCTCTACCTTCGTGATTTTGGGGTTATAGAATTTGTCGGTTTTTCTAGCACGGAACGCGAACCGAGCATCCTCGAACAACATCAGTATACCTTTCATCGAGCGGGCGGGTACGTTGACATTAATATTCCACAATGTGTCGTCTTTGTCTTTCGTCATCTTGCGATGACGAAGAACTCGGTCGTAAAGTATGGCAACGCGCCCGGCGTACTGGGTTCTGATCAATCGCGCGAGTTCTGACATAGAGACAATGTCGTACTCCAGCGAAACATTATCGATCGTATACGTCGATAACATGTCGCTGGCTATGAGAACTCGGCCGTAGTCGTTGAACGTTAGTTCGTATTCGAGGCGGTCAGCCAAAGCGCTCTGATAGTAGGGCATGTGACTCTCCAGCAACTCAAAGTCGAGCGGGATGTAGAAGCGGTTGCCGTAGGCGCCCGCGACCGCATTGTCGCTCGCGTTGTTATCTGCCTTGTTAGCAGCCCCGATTCTAAGTTTGGTTACGTTCTTATTTTTGCTGGTGTCAATACCCTGATAGACAGCGTTTTCGCGCTCTTGCGCCGTCTTCCATAGATCCTGATAACAATGGTAGACGTCGCTGTCGTCGATCGACATCACCTCATTACCAGAAATCTTTATCATGTTTTTTTTTACTATGGCGCGTCCCAGGTTCTGAACGACGGTTCGGTCCTCGTCCGTCGACGTCAGCGAAATAATGAAAGCGAGGCGAACAGTCCCCGGCACAATGACGTCGTTAGCTCCGAGGTTGGGGAAGCGGACTAACAGCTGCTGGTTCTGGTCGATCGTCGATGGGTTGTTCGTAATAACGACACTCTGTCTCACGCCTTTTGCCCCGAGGGGCTCACGCAGTCTGCGGTATGGATTGAGTTTGCGACCGTATTGACTCGAAGACATAATTTAGTGAAACTATATTAAACCCGTATGGTTTTGTCTTTAATACATAATTAATTTTAAGAAAATTATAAAGATGGCTGATTACGATATTGACATGGATGAAATCGGCAGAGACGATTTTCGCGATGATGATGACATCGATGATGACATCGATGACTATGACGAAACGACCTTCATAGGGACGCCATTAAATAAAGATCCTAAGTTTGTCGACCCCCGAATTACGCCCTTAACAGCCATACCAATGGGAACTTCACCCGAGAGTATGTTCCCCTGGGAGGCTCCATCCGCAACTCCGGCATGGGCGGGCGGTGCCGAGATTCCTGCGGGGATCTCTAAGAATGAGCTGGCGCCTCTCAAGAAAACGGATTCTCTGGTGAAACGGTGGGAGAGTGAGGTGTCTAAAACCGGCATCAAGGCCACGTTGGAGTTCCGCAGCACTAAAAGAGGAGACTTGTGGGTTAAATGGGGTAATAGCTGGAAGTTGCTGACATACAAGAACGACCCGACCCGGTTCCTCAGCCCCTCTTCCGTGAACCGATATGGAGTATCCCTCGCTCGAGCTATCGGAGTGATCGATGATCGGTCGCAGCTGCCTCAACAAATGGTAAAACCCCTACAATCTACAGACGAAACGCTGGCGAAGACGGCCGCCGCTATAGAAATGAGCGAGCTCAGCGATGTCCCTCGTATAGCCACCGACGGTATTCACACAATCGAAACTACGGTCAACGAAATGAACGGCACGAAATATGACCCACCATTACCTCTTCGCGAACTCCTGGGACTCGATAAGGCTCTGCAAAAAACTCGGGGCGAACTGGTCAATAACCTCTCCAAACTCACGGCGCTGGACAAACATATCGCGCTAGAAGAAAGAAACCTTGGGGAAGTCCGTGACGATAGAGAATCTACCGAGCGGATCAACAAACTCCTGCGGTCGTTGCGGGACGAAAGAGAAGCTCGCTTGGAGGCTGCTTCGACTAACCGTGAGGCACTTTCCGGCCAATTAAGTCGGAGCCACGAAACAATCTCGAGGGTTCTGCACGAGGACACGACACTCGGTGAGCGTCTTCGCACTCTGTTCAGAGAGAAGGGCGTCTCGATAGTAACCATCATCGCAGCTTTCAGCATGCTTATATCGACCCTAATTCTATCTATATCGTCTCTATTTGTAGCTGTCAATGCTGGTGCCGCACCAGCACCCGCACCAGCACCCGCACCAGCACCCGCACCAGCACCCGCACCAGCACCCGCGCCATCCGGCGGAGCCAAGGAGTGGATAAAAAAACAACTAAAATCCCTCGCCAGTCTCCTGGCTAAATTAGCAGGAAAGTTGGCTGCCGCGCTGCCTGGTTTGATAGGAGGTCTCCTCTCCTTCTTGTTATCTATATTATCAAAAACGGTCGGATGGCTCGCCGAGAATACCTGGGCTTTAATCGTGGCCATCGCCGGTCTCCTACTATTCTTCGCCAGAGCGTTCCTAAAACCAAAGCGTAAATAGTCCGATCGCCACGAGGGCGACGACGAGCGCTAATTTCTCCTCCTCGTGTGTTGTGCTTCCAATCTCGATTGGTGTTTCAACATTGTTGATGGAACTCGATGGTGCATCCAATTTACGAATTGGGGGGTACTGGGTTCGATTGTGTTGAGGGAGGTGTATCCATTTTGTGTTTTGGGGGTTTTATGAAATCTTTTTCAAATTTATTTGAATTTACAACTCCGCGCCCGATCATCTTGGGTGGGAGCTTGATGATACCCGTGTTCACGTTCCCGTTGCGGCCGATTTTTTGATTGGTGGTTGCGACTACGATCTGATTATTGTAACCGTCAACCGGGTCGTCTCGTAGTATCATATTGCTCGGCGCCATATAAAGACCTATTCCAAATGCGTAGTCTACCGGGGTGCGGGCAGTCTGCAAAACGTCTTGATAATTCTGGATCGCCTTCTGGAGGTCCACCTTAGCTGAGATGGCGTCCTCGACAAGTGCCAAGAACTGTTTTTGTGCGTCAAAGGCCGTTCCAGTACCAAGTATAGCGCTGCGCGTTTGCTTCTGTGAGGCGAGGATTGCCCATACGTATATGCGAATGGATTCGTTGAGACGAATAACCCCACCCTGCGTAAATCCAGTGCTTTCATCTAACATAAATGTGGTCCAAGCATTTCGCATCTGTGGAGTATCACCCAGATCTAGGTATTCCACATGGGCTACTTTAGTAGGCAGCCAATGGCAATCACCATCATTACACACAAGTCCACCAAGCACTTCAGCACCGAACGTCATCTTATTCAACTTATAATTGTATTTAGTCCATGTTGCCATTTTTCTAACTGGTGGCGGGGTGGCCCCTCGAGCGCTCCATAGCCCTGAGAAATATACTGGAACTTTATCCAGACGCTCCCCACTAACTAAGCCTTTAAGGTGAACTAACCCTAAACTGTTGGTCGGGGTGTATACTTTCTGTCTCCAGTCGGCGTCTTTTGATACCCCAAATTCGCTACACAATCTTTCGAACGCCTTACGGTCGTATGCGCCGGAAATGGGATCCCAGCCATCGTCTTGAGGCAGTGGAATACCTAGTTCTTTGAGAATCCTCCTAATTGTGTAATACACGTGAAAGTTGTAGACACTTCGGAGCATGATATTCTCGGATGTCAAATGGTCTTGATGCGAAACTCCGCATCCGGCCGTTGCGCACCATACAGCAAAATTTAGCTGGTTCTGCCAGAAGTTCATATGGGAAAACTCCCATCTTAGTAATACATCTTGACTAGTAGTCTTTGGAACTACATATTTCTCAAACGTGCTAGGGAAATTGGTGGCAAAGCCACTGTCCGGTCTAACCGTTACGGTTGGGTGTACAAGGCGGTTAACAACGTCTTTTTGCGTGAATTTACCTCCGACCGCGTACTTTGCATTAGAGTTAAAGCTAATGCTTTTGTATCCATTGAAAGATATTATTATGTTTGCTACTATCACTAATGTTCAAAAAGGGAGTTGTGAACTTCAAAAATCAATCGACAACTGCTGCGGACAGCGCCGGGTAGGCCTCAGATCAATCACGTTCACTGTCGGATGGCAGAATGTGGGGAAGAGCGAAGGGTTTTACTATGTGAAGGATGGACAACAATTAGGTGTAAAGCTGCCTCACGGACTGTGGGGAATAAGACAGCTCAAAGATTTTGTCAACTCAGAGCTTGACGGTATAATCAACCTCACAGTATCGAATGCTACCGGGCTCGCAACAATGACCATCAGCACTGATACTAAGGTAGTGGTCTCCCCGGAGTTGGGTATTCAACTCGGTTTTAGAGAGACATACTCCTCAAACAAAGGAGTGTTTACCCCGGGTGAGTACGTCGGTGATAACCCTGGTGGACTTTCGCCTTCACAAAAACTCTCAGGGTGCACCTGGATCGGGTGAACACATCGTACAACACGGTAGACGGCACTCCCAGCACATTACTGAAAACCGTGCAAGCCAGCGACTGTTTCTATGGTGAGACTGTGACCTTAGACTTCCCACACCCCGAGATGAAAGTTTTGGAATCGGGACATATCCACGAATTTACGGTCTCTATTCTCGATGATCAAGCGAGAAAGTTGAAAAACGATTACCCAATTTCGGTAGTTCTCGAAATTTACAATTGAGTATAGGTGCCCAATATTATAATTAATTTTATTATGAGTATATACGGACCAGGTAGTTCTTCCGATTGGGTGACAAATTCAAAGAATTTGGAACCGGCAGAAGGTGGATTCATCCCGACAGAGGGCGACTTTTTAACTACTGGAAAAACCAAGGCCCTGATAAATAAAACTATATCGAGGGTCACAAACGGGATTCACAGGAGTATATCAGATGTTAGAGTAGAAGTGCTGACGGCGACTGCACAAATTGAGGGAGTCCGAACGGATATTGAGAAAGATCAGGCGGCTTATAAGGTGTTGCGCTCAGAGGACTCTCTCATCAGAGAAACAGAACTAAACGAACTAGGTAAAAAAATAACCAAATTTCGAAAAGAGAGCAGGTCGGATATTGATAAAGTCCGAGAAGACCACCAGGCGGCCCTTACGGAGGGTTATGATACGCTGCGCTTAGAGGACTCTCTCATTAGAGATGCAGCACTTACCGAACTAGATAAAAAAATAACCAAATTTCGAAAAGAGGCCACGTCGGGTATTGAGAAAGCCCGAGAAGACCACCAGGCGGACCTTACAGAGGCTTATGAGGTGTTGCGCTCAGAGGACTCTCTCGTCAGAGAAACGGCGTTTGCCGAACTAGATAAAAAAAATAACCATATTTCGAAAAGAGACCCGGTCGGGTATTGATAAAGTCCGAGAAGACCACCAGTCGAACCTTGCGGAGGCCCTTGCGGAGGCTTATAATGCGTTGCGCTTAGAGGACTCTCTCAACAGAGAAGCTACACTTACTGAACTAGACGGGAAAATAGCGACCCGGTCGGGGGTTGAGGGGGTCCGAGAAGACCACAAAGAGGCCATTGCGGAGGCTTATGGGGCGTTGCGCTCAGAGGACTCTCTCAACAGAGAAGCGGCACTTACTGAACTAGACAAAAAAATAACCAAATTTCGAAAAGAGGCCCGGTTGGGGGTTGAGGGGGTCCGAACGGGTATTGAGAAAGCCCGAGAAGACCACCAGGCGGACCTTACGGAGGTTTATAGGATGTTGCGCTCAGAGGACTCTCTCATCAGAGAAGCGGCGGTTGGTGAACTAGACGGAAAAATAACCGAATTTCAAAAAGAGGCCCGGTCGGGTGTTGAGAAAGCCCGAGAAGACCACCAGGCAGCCCTTGCGAAGGCTTATGAGGTGTTGCGCTCAGAGGACTCTCTCATCAGAGAAGCGGCGGTTGCTGAACTAGACGGGAAAATAACCGAATTTCAAAAAGAGGCCCGGTTGGGTGTTGATAAAGCCCTAAAAGGCCACCAGGCGACCATTACGGAGGCTTATGATGCGTTGCGCTTAGAGGACTCTCTCAGCAGAGAAGCGGCACTTACCGAACTAGACAAAAAGATAACCGAAGTTTCCGATAAACTGAAACATGATCGTATAGCCGCGACCAAAGCTCTTGAGGATACCTCTTATAATATTCGTACTGAGGCATATAACGCAAACAGTGCGCTTGCCGGAATAGTGCGAACAATGAAAACGCTAAAACGTGCCATAACAGTTTGGGCTGAGAAGCGGGGCCCATTGGTTGAGGGGCACAATGAATATTCGTTCAGTGCCAAAGCGAGTAATAAATGTGGGGGATACACTATGACAGCTGCAGGTGAAGTTATCCAAATGGCGGTCTGCTCGGTTAATGGTAGTGGTAAACCTGTGGGCGCGGTCGCGATAAATATTGTAGTAGATGGGGAAGAACGTGGGGTTGGAGTCACTAAAATCTCTGGAGGTAGTTCCACGGTGGTTTCGTTCTCCGGTTATGATCGAATTATACTTTCCAAAGGTAGTGTTATTAACTTTGTTACGAAAATCGGTGACCCAGAGAGTTCTTCCACTATTGTCTCATTGTTAATTGAACTATTTTGTAAATACTAATATATTGAAAATCATGAACGAATCAACGCTTCCAATTGTCAATACCACTCCATCAACACTGTGTACAATTAACGAAAGAAGTTCAGATTTTAGGTTGAATAATATCGTCGCTATGCAGGATATTTTAGTTAGAGAATATACAAATAGAAAAAGAAACGCCAAAAAATATAGACGCGCGGTGAACACGGCTGAAGCATCTAGCACTGCTCTAGCGAGTGTTTCTGTGTTGTGTGGGGCGGGGACAGCTGTAACTATATCCACCATTATAACGGTTCCTGTAGCGGGGATTTTATGTGCGGTGTCGGCCGTTTCTGGGTTGTTGTGTATGGTAATTAGGCCGTCGGGTGGAAAACTCGAGAAAAAATGTAGAAAACATGATAGAATATCTGTTCCCGCCAGGTCGAAGAAAAATACCATCGACGTTATGGTGTCCAAAGCGTTGGCCGATAAGAAAATATAAAATTTAGAGTTTGAATCCGTGGTGGAAGAAATGGGGAGATATGAACAATTAAAAAATGATATAAGAATCAAGGCGCGCGCCACCATGCCCAAAATTGAGTGTACTGATTGGGATAAATTTAGGGAAAAACTTGGAGATAAAGTCGGAAGAAATGTTACAGCACCAATAAAAGAAAAATAATTAATTTTCTTATATTGGTGCAGTAAACAAATTTACATACCTATACAACATGTGTTTTTCACTGAGAATTACGCCGTAATCGCATAACAAATTCAGTCGAGGATTACACTGTAATCGCCTGTGTAAATTGATACACTCGGCTATAAATAATTGTCTGTTTACCTAGGCTATCAATTTACGCATGGTTCATAACCCGTGTAATTGAAACATTGTCGTAAATCGATACTTGTACAACACAAGGTAATGTTTATCATAACAGCCTTCGTGGTCGTGTGGGTTAAGGCGATAATGTATAGAGACGAGGGTCGTGGGTTCGAGCCTCGGTGGGAGCTAAATCTTTTTATTTCTATCCCTACAAATGTGGTCGCTATGGTAAACAACTGCATGACAACGGCGTTCCTATCCGACCGCTCGAGGTTGATAAAATTGATAAATTCAGATTGCCAATTTACATACCATCGATAAGGAAAAATACACTCAAAGTATGACAACGGCGTTCCTATAAGACCGCTCGAGGTTGATGAAAAATAATTTCAGATAGCCCGTTTACATACCTTCGATAAAGAAAATACACTCGGCTATAAATTAATTAGTAGTTTGTTTTTTTTCAATAATAATTTTTCAATATCTTTATAAGCGATATCGTAGAAATGTACATTCGTAAACGAATCGTTGGGTTTTAAAATGTTTGTATAATACACCTTAGTTTCATATCCGATACGCATTATCTGTCTTAATGTTCGTATTTGCCTCTTGTATAGTTGACATAATTGCCGGTATAATATTGTAAATGCAACGTTTTTATCGGAGCGTAATAAATTACGCTGGTATTTCATGTATTCGATATCACCTAGTGTTCTCATTTTATAGAATTTATATACAGGATTATAACCCCCGTAAGCTTCGTAAACTTCTTCAACACAGTCATTAAAAATTTGCAATTCAAATTGTATTGTATTATCCATTTTCTCTAATAATATTGGTACTTGTTTTTTCTGTTCAATTTTCCAATTTTATAAAATTAGTTTGATAATGTTTTTTTTACAGTGTTTTAATGCTGTAGAAACACCGTGACTTATTAGATCGATTCTATCTTTCTAACTGACTTTCCGATTTGAATTATTATTAAACGATAATACTTGCGAGCACGTAATCCCTTGTTAGCCATTCGATGAGTAGCCTGAGTGCCACCGCATGGTGGACATAGCAATGACTCGGCTTTGGTCCCTACCTCACAATGCCGACATGGGCGAGGTGAAACGGAACCTCTGCGCATCCATGCACTGTGATGTTTGCAATATTCGTAAATACCGGTGCGAAAACATCTCTCGTGACTACCTGTCTTCAACCACGCACACTTAACTAGAACCATTATGTTATATATATACTGAGTATAACATAGGGATTCTTATCTCTAATAGGGTGTATCTTCTCATGTCATAAATATATGGTCTCGCAGTAGTAGTATATAAGAGTCACAAATGATACCATCATGCTGTGGAAGGGGCCGCGCGTAGCCGGTGCCTTCCAGAGGTGATGGTATCATTGTGACTCTTATATACTACTAATGATGATAACAATTTTTAAACAAAACAATCGATAACTCGAAAACGCGTTGACATAGCGCATCGGGGAATATATCGTTGCGGAATACTAACATTGTCCCAACTTCTGCAATAGGCGACAATGATATAACTCGGTTGACGTTTCGTGAGAGTCCGTTGTCTCGAGGCCGTCCGGATTCGGCATATTAAAAACTTAGCAATCTTCTATATTATTGGAGTAGATGGAGGGAGTAAAAAAAAAATCTTTATTGATGCTTTTATGCATATTTAATGTATGTATAGACCTCAAACCGTTACTTCAACCTATGGGTAAATCTGCAATCATGTATGCATGACTTAATTATGTATTTACGTAGATCTACATATTGCATGATCATATTTATGAAAAGGTCTTGGTTTACTGATGTCGTTCTATGGAAAACGATTTAATTCGTAATGGCAATACTTTCTGCGCTGTTTGTCTGAAATTTAAATCTCACGGGGAAATGAACATGCGCAATATAATATATCAACTTAGGTTTAAACGAGTTTACTGATGCATGGGCGGATTCAGGGGGGGGGGGGCGGACCCGGCGCGCGCCCCCACTAAAATTTGCCTAGTAAAGATTGTTTACAAGTTACAAGGCATGTATCTACGTTCGCGTTGTGAATTTATTGTTTATTGGGGGTTTATTTTGCTCCAAAATGCGCCAGAACGTAGGAAATGCGATGTAGATTACAAAACATTTCCGGCGGGGAATGCCCCTGGACCCCCCTAGCGCTTTCCCGAGCCCCGCTACGCTCGTTCGATAATATAGTCAAGTATTGCAAAATAGTTACGCCTACGCCCCCTAACCCGAAATCCTGGATCCGCGCCTGAGATGGGGGGGCGGGGGCGGTTATTGCCGACGGTCGGTCGACCGGCCTAGCTCTACGAGAAAGTGTGCCCGCAACTGTTACTTTTAATAAAGAAAATGTAAACAGTTGGCTCATTAACTGTGACACGTATTCTGGATAAAATTATCCACGAATAGAACTGGGCCTAGGTCTTAATTCATTTGATGTACTGGTTCACCGTCGAATGTTTCTAAAATCAACATAAAATAAAATTTGGAAATTGTCAGAAAAATAATCGTATCACAGATAAAAAATATGGTAGTGCTAATCACGTGACCTGGCATATCGCATCATCATGTTGACACTGGGCCAAACATGTTTTATTATTTAGTATTTAGTGTGTTTGTATTGTGTCACAGGCATATTTAGTGCGAACATAATTGTAGCCACCGGGGGCCCGTTTCACAAAACTTCGTACGACTAAAATGTTCATAAGTGCAAATCTAGGATCGTCTGGAAATTTCAATTCATTGATTTACATTTATTGAGCATAGCATAGGCTGCTCAATAAATGTAAATCCAATAATTGTTTACAGGAAAATGTTGTTAATGTGGAATTTACTTACGATATTATAGACACGATAATGACGCTACATGTGACGTCTGCTTTGTCAAAACAGCGCGAAAATTAGGCCGTCTTTGTAACGTCATAACTCGTTACGTCGCGTTTACCGATAAGGGAGGTTTTCGCTTGGCGCGTCACATATATATAATTAAATATTCAATGTTCCACCAATATATATCTATATTGCCAATTGGTAACGTACTAAAATAATATGGGCTAACAGAAAAGAATTGCAGAAACTTTTCTTTTATACATGTACACATAATATGTATACATATGTATATTTACAATACTATAAAATAATTGGACCAACCCTAAAACAATTGCAACAAACCTTCTTAGCAGTTTTGTACATAATGAAATATGCCAGTAATACATCGACCATTGTATATGTGGTTGACGCTAACACGATGTATTGGGTAAGGGCTGTAATTAATGTTGTGAGAACTTGTAGCCCAAGCCCATCGTACTTATATGCAATAAACTATGTTTAAATTAACACGATGACTAACATTGGATACAGTTCAACACACACTTTGAAAGGACAGTCACCATGTTTTCACAAAATATGAAGTGCGGTAAATAAGTAAGAGAAATGTTACGGTGTCGTAATGTTCACATGTATCTGTAATTGGAGAAATGGGTCTTGTATAATGTCATTTTCCCCAGCGGAATCCCTGTAATGTGTGACCATTGTAGCTCCTGATCAAACAGCACTTCTGTTAGAATCATGGCCGTTGTGTCATTGATGGAATGGCGAACGAAACAGAGCGGATGCACATGCCGATCTGGATCTACACTGGTCATAAAATCCGTTTGCCCATGTCTCCCCCCACAGCCACGTGTGTGGTTTTGAACCAAATTGTCTCAATAGCTCAAACATGTAACCTGGCGACGTTTCAATGCCAGCGTTTCATTTTTTTTTTAATTACTTTGTTTTATCATCATCATTGCGTATGTACTTAGAACAACGAATCAAATTTGCAATTCAGGGGCCCGTGTCACTCAACTTCATAGGACTAAAATGTTCGTAAGTGCAAATTTAGAAATGTCCGGAAATTGAATTTGATGGATTTACATTTATTGAGCATAGGCTGCATATGCAGTATATGCTCAATAAATGTAAATCCAATAATTGTTTACAAGAAAGCAGTGTTAATGTACAATTTACAGACTATCATAATTTTGCATTTACGAACATTTTTGTCGTACGAAGTTTAGTGAAACGGCCCCCAGTACGCCGGTGCGGATTGATACCTACCTCCGCCATTCTTCATCACAAGGTACGGGAAGCGCCATAGGTCGCCTACGCCGATCGAGTAGCCGACGGTGGTCAGGAAGAACTCCATCCGCCGTCCCCATCGGGGCCGGGCCATCTTATAATTTTGACCAGCGTATTGGATTACTTCCTTTGTTGAATCGAACCTGTTGACGGCTATATCGAGAATACCAGTCTAGTGTCTGTTAATATCATGTTTATCAGGCAAGGCTAGGAAACGCGTATGATATTCCGAGGCTTGCCGTTTCCGAGCAGAGCCCGATGAACTTGATATCAAAATACAGTAGCCTGGTATTATATTTATGAGGTATCGTTTTATGCTCCAAAATGACCACATATGACATCGTTATCTATGGACTACTTTGTGTCATTACACTGACGTCATTCGGTAACGTCACGTGACGTCATCCGACCAACGAAATGTCATTTTTCATTTCATTGTAACCCGGATGTTTGTATCAGGTCCTGATACAACAATATTGTATCAGTCAGTACGTATTCTAGAGCAACCCTTGAAAGAAATATAATGTACCAATTATTCCGTAAATTGTACATACTGGTCAGTACAAGGACATTTGAGAAAGAGCGTCCATTTATCCATTAACCATTTATAATGTCTGATTTCTCACCCAAAGTGTATGTCGTTGCCACTCAGCTGTCTCGTCGAGATGGTTTAACTGGTTTAACCATTTCTAATGTCTGATTTCTCACCCAAAGTGTATGTCGTTGCCACTCAGCTGTCTCGTCGAGATGGTTTAACTGGTTTAACCATTTATAATGTCTGATTTCTCACCCAAAGCGTATGTTGTTGCCACTCAGCTGTCTCGTCGAGATGGTTTAACTGGTCTAACCATTTCTAATGTCTGATTTCTCACCCAAAGCGTATGTTGTTGCCACTCGGCTGTCTCGTCGAGATGGTTTAACTGGTTTAACCATTTCTAATGTCTGATTTCTCACCCAAAGTGTATGTCGTTGCCACTCAGCTGTCTCGTCGAGATGGTTTAACTGGTTTAACCATTTCTAATGTCTGATTTCTCACCCAAAGTGTATGTCGTTGCCACTCAGCTGTCTCGTCGAGATGGTTTAACTGGTTTAACCATTTATAATGTCTGATTTCTCACCCAAAGCGTATGTTGTTGCCACTCAGCTGTCTCGTCGAGATGGTTTAACTGGTCTAACCATTTCTAATGTCTGATTTCTCACCCAACGCGTATGTTGTTGCCACTCGGCTGTCTCGTCGAGATGGTTTAACTGGTTTAACCATTTCTAATGTCTGATTTCTCACCCAAAGTGTATGTCGTTGCCACTCAACTGTCTCGTCGAGATGGTTTAACTGGGTTAACTATTTATAATGTCTGAGTTCTCACCCAAAGTGTATGTCGTTGCCACTCAGCTGTCTCGTCGAGATGGTTTAACTGGTTTAACCATTTATAATGTCTGATTTCTCACCCAAAGCGTATGTTGTTGCCACTCAGCTGTCTCGTCGAGATGGTTTAACTGGGTTAACAATTTCTAATGTCTGATTTCTCACCCAAAGTG
This sequence comes from Conchocele bisecta, assembly GCA_029237695.1. NCBI lineage: Eukaryota > Metazoa > Mollusca > Bivalvia > Lucinida > Thyasiridae > Conchocele > Conchocele bisecta. The sequence continues at coordinate 35,290,906 of CM055265.1, read as the reverse complement.
TATGTCATTGCCACTCAGCTGTCTCGTCGAGATATATAAATATACTTGTGACAAGAAATGAGAAAGATGACAACTGGAAATGTAATTGGCTGATATGATATTATCAAACGAGATCGTTAACAAGGTGTATGATCACGTGGTACTAAAAACAACAACAAGTACCGATTCAAAGTACGTATTATTTTATAGTGTCCTTATTACGTAACGGATTTTGATTTAATATAGCGCATCAAACGCGTCTTGTTAAGCTGCATTTGGTGGTCTCTTTATTTTCGCCTAAACTTCTTTCGTTCTTGCGACCACCAAATGCAGCTCATGCAGACGCGTTTGCTGCGCCATATTTCATCAAAATCCGTTGCATATTAAGGAAAATACCAAATAATACTTACTTTGAAGTGGGCGACGTTGTTGTTGTTGTAACCACGTGATCATGCACCTTGGTTAAGTGACACGAAAAACAAAACCTCGAACATTCATGTTCAACTCAACAGTAACATTTGGGAAATGCATAGTACAAGTTTTCATGACATATCTGACCGTTACTTTTTTGTATATTTGAATGCTCAATAATTCAGTTAAAAACAATATAGTTTTGTCAAAGTTATTACTCCGGCAGTCCCAGGTCCGGACCTGTTCCGACGCCTCCGTGTTACATACCGTTTATTTAAGCAGGTGAGCTGATTATCGTGAAATAGTGCACGAGTGATTAGATCCTTACGCGAAACAAACGATAGTGACTCGCGGTGGTATCAGGCTATTTTCATATGCAAATGAGGCATGATATGTTTTAATTAGTTATACTATTAATTAAATGCGTCACCTGAAAACATAATATTTACGACAGATTATAAAGTATGATCATTTCACATCACAAACTCAATACAGAAACTAAAGAGTGATGTCCGTTAACATTTTGAGGAAACACGGTTATCACCCCTGATATCAGTGTGGAAATTTACGTCTGTTATAATATGTATAGTAATGCCAATACATACGTGGTGTAATGGTGAATGAATGTTTTTTCGCCAGAAAATGTCGCAGATAATGTACCTTTAACCCTTTCAACACCACAGACCTGTATAGTGGTATTGGCAAAAAGTGTAGATCCCGATGAGCCGGCTCGTGACGAGCCGTCTCATCAGGATCTGCACTTATTGCAAGTAATTTTCACATTTTTGCGAACAAAAACATCCCATGTTCATAAATAGACTGGTCTGCAAATCATTTTGTGACGAATGGATTGGTTATACAAAATAAACATATACAAGTCCATTCCAGTTACTTATGGGTGAAAGGGTTAAAACGCGATGTGTACGTGTACTGCATCACTAGCGCCGCTAATCTTGCCAATACTTGTCAATGTCCGTATTGAAGAATACTGGAGCATTGTGCTGGAAATCAAGCAGCTTGATTGGCTGATACTGAGCTGTGCTACAGCTCAGGCTCAGACAATCAACTCGCTTGATCGTGATTTGGCATTGCCAATAGATGTTCAGAAACATTGATCATATGGGCAAGCTAATGTAGGCGGTTGTGCATGTTTTGTGTAATTATAATGAATATTTCGTTGTGGTATGTTTTAGTTATTCGTCACTTGTGGTTAAGGACTTACGTCATAGAAGATACATTTCGCTTCAATGACAATTGCTTCGGGCAATTGTCATTGAAGCCAAATGTATCTTGTATGAGTTCTGCTATGGGTTATGTGCTATGTGACTAGAGAAAGTGAGCAGAGAGACACGGATACTCCCGGCCGCCGCTTTGACCGACAAACAAAAACTTTAACGCAAATATTTAAAACAAACAGTAATTTGACCTTGACCTTGGACATGAAGGCCGCATGGGTGTGGTATGGAATGAAAATATGGATGATGGTAATGAAGTATATGAAGGTTGAAGTCAATCCGACTTACTGTTGCAGAGATAATGGGTACCCGAAAACATTAACGCAAATCTTACGGACGGACGAACAAACGGACGGATTGACTAAAACTATATACCATCGACATACTTCGTATGCCTGGTGTCTAAATATGAATTGTCTCTTGTTAATGTATACTACATGGTACATTGAGTTACCATCGCCGCGATCATTGTATGTACAAGTCATCGTACAGTTTCATCACTTCGTGCGTTTGAAAAATACAGCAACCAATTGGACAGTAAAGCTAATACTTTTTGGTGCAATACATCATAGACAAACATGACAACAGCGTACTATAAATAGTATGCCAGCAAACTAAACAAAAAGGCGAGATATCTGAGCATTGCTCCTATTAATCTCAAAATAAATTGTAATATGTAAACTTTTCAATATGATGCACAGTTTATTGGGTTCGTTTTCTTCTTATATTTAAGGGTAGGAATTGGCTCGAGGGCCTTCCAAACCCGGGCAGTTTATTGTTAGAGTACACACTACCCATAGGTAAAGCCATATATTTACTCGCATAGTGACAATACACCCATATAACTGTTTACATGTCGCTGGATATGATACAGTATATATGTTAATACAGGTATATACCAACAGCACTGTGTTAGTAAACTGTAACACAACCATTACTGGATTCTCAAAAACATTTAACAATGAGTCAACAAACTCTTCAGAAATCATATTTTGTATAAAGTGTGATGAAAATATCACATATGACGTTGTTGTTTAACATCTTTGGAAGATATTGCACCAAAATATATGTCACATTATGTGGGGTATGTGTCAAACGCCCCAAAGTTGAAAATTGACTGAGCTTGCACACACTAAGATGTCTAACATAAAAACTTCATGCGCCGTATATATAATAGTATTCAGTAACAAGCGAATGTTCACATATGTTATATACATGTAATTACAATGGAACCTCTCCAAACCGGACACCAAGAAAACACATGTGATCTTATTTAGGGGCCAACTATGTTTGAATCGAACGCTGATCAGAGGTCACACGGGTCCTTAATGTTATTAATTATTAAGCCCTGAGGTATTATTTAATAGATCCGCCCACATCCGCATGCCATTATGTACATGCGAGTAAAGTGTGAACTAAGTGTAATTTGCGGTGCATGACCATGCACTCACATACATTGTAAAACATTTACCTCTGCGTGTTACACATTCAGTTCATGTTGCTGACGTTTAAATGTATTATTTTCAAACCTGGAATGTTCATAATAATTATACACTTACCATTCGATATCGAAATTATTTTCAATATTGTAAAAAACGTTTTTTTCACAATATTGAAAATAATTTCGATATTCGAGTGGAAGTCTATCGTCATTAAATGTTGAGGACTATGAAAAATACATTGATTCGGTGTGTATTTGTAACAGGTCATATTTCGTATATTTTCATATGCAAATGAGGCATGATATTTTTTAAATTATTTATACTAATTAAATGTGTCACCTGAAAAAAAAAAAATTTCGACAGAGTATAAAGATCATCAAAAAATAATAACAGAAAATAAATAGTCATTTAACATTTTAAGGATACACGGTTATCACCCCTGATATATCAGTGTGGAAATTTGTGTGTGATTAAAATGTATAATAATGCCAATCAATGCGTGGGGTAATGGTGTATAGCGGGCACTCGTAATTTTTCAGAACTGGTGGAATAGGTACACACTTATACACATATTATATAATTCCTATAAAGAACATATTGTGCCTACTGAGTGGGCATATACATTTGAATAGTGTAGATACAGATGAGAAGACACCTAACAACATACATAACCGCCTGTGTTAATCGTGCCCATATTATCAACGTTTCTGAACATCAATTGGCAATGTCAACGTGCAATCAAGCAGTTTGATTGTCTGAGCATGAGCTGTAGCACAGCTCATGCTCAGACAATCAAGCTGCTTGCTTTCAAGCACAATAATCAAAAATTTCTAAATAAAGAAATTGACATTGACATTGATCGAGCGACATTTTACCCGACTACAAGTCGACATTTAACTCTACACGTCTGCGTTTAAATCTGAAATTATATCGACAGTGTAAGGTACTTTTGCGACATGAATCAAAATCGCATTCCGTTGTAAACATAGTCATTCACGGGGAATGAAGATGCAATGAAAATAAACATATAATAGGTAAAACGAACATACATTTTATAAGGTTAATGTCTTACCTTCTCAATTTCCGCAAACAGGTGATGGCTGTGTGATGCATACACTTATTTAATACATATTTAAGGGTCATGAGAGAAAGGGTCTAAGTCCCTTAATCGTATACTTATAAGCATAGATCACCGTACTCAATATATCATCTGCACGGTTCGATTAATATATGCAATTTGGTAGGTCAGTCATTTATATTGTTTTACAAATATGAATCGCCATGACAAAATGAGTCTATAGAGCTTTTATCATTGTATTTTTTATTAATTTAGTACACTGAATCGTACGGAGCCCGCAGGGGACATGGATTGTTTTTAGTAATTCGTTCCCACGAAATAACAATTCGTTCCCTCAAGTTAACAATTCGTTCCCACGATATAACAATTCGTTCCCTCGAGTTAATGATTCGTTCCCACGATATAACAATTCGTTCCCACGAAATGACAATTCATTCTCACGATAAAACAATTCGTTCTCTCGAATTAACAATTCGTTCCCACGAAATGATAATTCGTTTCCTCAATTTGACAATGCGTTCCATTGAGTTAACAATGCGTTCCCTCGAGTTAACGATTCGTTCCCACGATATAACAATTCGTTCCCATGGGAACGAATTGTTAAATTTAGGGAACGAATTGTTAATTCGTGGGAACCAATTGTTAAATTGAGGGCACGAATTGTTATGGAACGAATTGCAATTTTGTGGTACGAATTAATAAAAAAAATAGAATTCTACGTCCCCTGCGTGGCTCCGTAGAATCGCCCTGGCATGTACATGTATCTGATTCGCTTGCTATTGGCATGGTTACTATTTTCCGATTCAACAGCGATAGTGTAGGCCCTGATCAGACTACACTGATCAGCTGGGTGCCGTTTCACTAAACTTGGTACGACTAAAATATTCGTAAGTGCAAAATTATCATAGTCTGTAAATTTCACATGAACAATGTTTTCTTGTAAAAAATTATTGGATTTACATTTATTGAGTATAGGCTGCATATTGCACTTACGAACATGTTAGTAGTTTAGTGAAACGGCACCTGGATGGTCTGTGACTACATTGGTCGCGAACTCAATAAGCCATTTTGGTGAGGGGTCACAACACTAACTAAATTCTTTCACACAGGACTAAGCGAGATAATCACCAGTTACATTCATTTGGTCAAAAACTCGCAGTTCGCATCTTAGTCCTGCCGAACTTCCACGGGACCCAGACTTGGCGTATATACAGTGGGGTTTTGGTGATTTTGCATCTTAACCCTTTCCCTGATAGAGACGACTTTTCACTCCTCTGCAGAAGATGTCTTTTGAAAACATTGTGGGAAAAGGAGAAATTGCTTGTAACATGCAAGTTCTCCTTTTCCCACAATGTTTTCTACTTATCAGATAATTTAACCATCATTTGACCCAGCATTTGATTCTTTTATTCAGATGTTTTGGATTTGAAAGAGTCGAAATATCGCAAAACAGGGAAAGGGTTAAGGATGTATATTATTGGAACCCGACGGATGACATTATGTCACCCTTGAGCCTTAAGCATTTTGCATAGGGTACTCATGTTTCCTCCCACATTAAAGATAACTTACATATCTGACGAAAGTATTTGTGTAAGTGCTCTCGCGTGTTTGTAAGCATTATAAAATAAAGATGATTACACAATTGTTGATATTGGATATACATACCCTATGCTGTGGACATTCGATAGCTGGCACTCTATCATCCATTATAGCTTTTATATAATTCAAGATGGCGCCCAAATGTCTGCCATAAATAATAATATTAAGATAATATACGTCGCACTTATTTCATATAGCATGTATTACATTTGTGATACATTGCCTACACAAAGGTATCGAGACATGTTGTATTCGCCGAATCGGCGTCCGAGATGAACACCGTAACTTGTAGAATATAGTGTTGTTTTTTTCTTCAGTATCGTCCCATTGGAAGTTCAGTATGTTCGCCTGTCTACAATGCATGCATCCATTCGCTGTTATAACGCTAAATAAATTGTGCGTTCTACAAATGATTTACAAGTGTTGTTGTAGTGGAAACTTGGTTTCCCCAAGTGATATTCAGGGTAGCTGAAGAACTATATAATACACAACCAAATGTGTATCAACTGAGCAATTACTGTCTGTTCCACGTTTTGCTGCCGACGAACATTTGGCCATTAAACACATTAAATCTAAAAAAGATTTAAAAGTAAGTACCTTTTCGTCAATAACAAAAAAATCTCCCTCCCCAAAAACATTTATTTGATGAAATTCCATCAGATATTTATTTTATTGCGAAAAAACGATTTTCCTATTGGAATTTAACATGGGGAGTCAATTTCCAAAACTTTTCGTTTTTTGATCCTGAAGTATCAAAAAACGAAAAATTTTGGAAATTTACTCCGAAACCTGGTGAGATAGCTTGAAAATGATGTACACTGTAACCAAGAAAACAAGTTAGATTTTGAAAATCGGTCCATAAATAAAAAAATTATTTAAAAAAAAATCTATTTTTAGCCCCCATGTTAAATTCCCATAGGAAAATCTTTTTTTCGCAATAAAATCAATATTTGATGGAATTTCATCAAATCAAATTTGTTGGGGAGGGTGACTTTTTTGTTATTGATAAAAAATATTTTTTAGATTTAATGTGTTAGTAGTATAGAGAGAGTCACTTCGTTACCGTTTTGCATCCTGGACATTATAAGCAGAAAGGATAAGACCAACGGTATAAAAATATTTGAAAAAATATATGAATATAATAAAATAGATCCAACGGTTGTGAGAAAATATAAATATTTTCTATTAAAGATATATAAATTAAATATATACTCAATATATAAAATGTTAGCTGAAAAGAGAAAAATGTCAGCAGTTACAAAAAAAAAAACCCCTGCAATACCCCACACACTGATTTGTGGAGATAGTCAGGGTGAAAATAAAATCACACAGCTCAGAAAGGAGTTGACTGAAATGGGGATAGTATTTTCACTCGATTAAGAGAACGGGGGCTTACCAGACTAATTAATGAAGAAAAAAATAACGAATATATGAAACGTTTTACGAGGGCATACAAAAGGGCGCTTTTAACGGGATAGAAAAACAAATCTGAAGAAGATGTAAACAAATTAATTCAACGACTTGATGATGAGGCTAAAATGAGTATAAAAAGTAGAAAATATTACTACAAAAAAAGTAGAAAAGAGAGCACCTAAAACCGAATTACTTAAAAAAATAATACTCGAAGGAGAGAATATTTTAGAAGACTACAAACACCATGAAAAAAAGATAGAAAAAGGTCGCAGAACCGCCACAATATCGCTGGGTAGACGACTTCAAAAAAATAAAATACAGAAGGGTGGATAAATGAGTTAGAACCTCTTGCTGCACGGAGTTTTTATCTCAGATACTCATTTTATTACACATTGCAACACATAGAGGAAAAATGATTCAAGGGGAAACCGAGAAAGCTAAATTTTTTCACAAGTTTCAAGGAAGTCCCTGCGTTTAGACGATATGATGAGGTTAAAAAATGGTTATTCGCGCAAGAAGAAGAACGATAAATGTAGATAAAATAAAGCGTCCGAATACAAAGTGGACCTTTGTTAGATGGGGTAGTACATCTATAAAAATATATATTCCACAAAAATAAAAGATGTTGAAATGACAACCAAAAATGTAGCAGGAGGAAAACTGCCGGAATGGTTGCGATACAAGAAGGGTATAAAACCGTTAGATACATTTGGCGACGAACTCTGTTTATTCAGGTGTTTAGCCCTACACTCTAACGATAAATTACGCGTAGATAGATCCATGAAAAGCACACTGAATCACAAAGTTAAATATTTAAAATTTTGTGGAAAAAATAAACCAGAGGGTTCCATACCATTCGAAGATTTGAAAAAAGTAGAAAAGTGTTTTAAAATAGGAATAGACGCGTACGAACCGACAGAAGATGGAACATGGTTTTTAAGAAACGTAGCAGCGCACTATGAAGAAAGGAGGAACAAAAAAGATGACAATAGGGGTATACAATGATCACGCATTTCTTATTACAGATATGGATAAAGCCTGCCAAATTTACTGTTGTACAGAATGTGATCAAAGGTTTACAAAGGCCTGTAACCTTCTCCGGCATACAAACACCTGTAGTAAAGGAATAACCAAAATTATTTGTGAAGGAAAAAAAATAGATAGACCGATGTCCGCCTTTGAAAAAGCATTTCACCCAAAACCAAAATGTAGTAGAAAATCAATACAATGGATAAATTCTTTTACTGGGCCACACATTCATACTGCCGTTTGTGGACATGGAGGGGAACGAGTAGTTGGAAAAATCCCGGTTGATGGATTTTGCGGAGAAACAAATACTAATATACCAGTTTCACGGATGTTATTGGCACGGTTGTCCTGAACACTGTAGAGATAAAGAGAGGGTTGAAAAAGAATACGAAAAAACTTTAAAAGCCGATGAAAAAACTCAGAAAGCGGTTTAATTTAAATGTTATTTGGGAACACGATTATAAAGCACCAGAAGCCAAGGAGTTTCCCAAGCCACCTACTGTTATTTATCCATATCAGATAGTATTCGATTTTGAGTCATATTTAGATAAAACCGGAGAAACCAATACATATAGATTTAGAGATTTTAAACACCCACGTTCCAATCAGTGTGAGTATTGGCGATACGCTTTCTAACAGAATAACACACATATGTGAAAAAGATCCATCCAAATTGGTTATTTGTTTTATGAAGATTTTAGAAAAAAGAGCGGAGAATTGGTGAAAAAGGTTGGTGAAAACCCTATATATGGGTATCCGTCAGATTTTGATAATCTTTCATACAAACAACAAAAAGAGGTTACAAGATGGATCACCCAAGTTTCCGTTCTCGGATTCAAACTCAAGCAAATACGATCTAAATTTAATAAAAAATCAATTGGTTGAAATATAGCAGATAAAACAAAGAAAGTTTTAGTGGGTAAAAAATCAAATCAAACATTATTTATATTCATGCCCAAGCTTCGCTTTCTAGATGTAAAATTATATCTTTCCCCAGGTGTTGATTACGCTAGATGGGTTAGCGCGTATGGATGTAAAGACGAAAAATCTTTCTTTCCATACGAATGGTTCGACACACCAGATAAATTATCGTATGAGGGTTTACCTGAATTTAAATTCTGGACGAATAAACTTGCCCCAACAAAAACCATCACTGAGAAGGGAAGAGCTAGAAGAGTGCAACGCCATATACAAAAACGCGGAATGAAAACTTTTAAAGATTGGTTAAAATATTATAACGACTTGGACGTAGGACCGTTTCTAGAAGCGGCAAGAAAAATGTCTCAATTTTACGAAACAAAAGGTATAGACATGTTTAAAGATGCAGTTACACTTCCCGGTGTAGCTTTTCAATACATTCTTCGAGGAACTGTAAAAAACTACGTAACACCTTATATTACCAAAGAGAATAAAATAGCGGACGCGATCTGTCCACCGCTGTACGCACCCACTGAAGAAGTATACGAAATAATGAAACAAGCGCTCGTTGGCGGACCATCAATTGTATTTTCAAGATTAATGGCAGGAGGTATTTCTAGAATTAGATCAACCCCAGACGGAAATGGAAAAAAATGTGACTCTATATTAGGATTTGACGCAAACGCTTTGTATTTATCCACACTTGCAAAAACAATGCCATGTGGAGAGGGAAGGGTTATAAAATCAGAACACCCATTTTCGAACAAAAGAATTACAAATTTTACAAGACAGGTTTTAACAGATAAGTGGTTTGGGTTTGCCGAAGTGGATATAATAGTTCCCCACACGTTAAAAGAAAAGTTTTCTGAAATGTCACCATTATTCATAAATAGGATTGTTGAGGAAAATGAAGTTCCCCAACATATGTTAGATTATTTGAAAGAAACAGGTCGCTGTAGAGGAGATGGAAAGAAACTGGTTGGTGCAATGTCTGCTAAAAAAGTTTTATTATTTACCCCACTTTTAAAATGGTATTTAAATCATGGATTGAAAATAATTGCCATTCACACAATAATAAACTACCTTCCCGGAAAACCATTTGAGTGGTTTGCAAAAGAAGTTACAGCCGCAAGACGAACTGGCGATGTTGACAGCTCCAAATCCGCAATTGCAGATATTATGAAATTATTAGGAAATTCTTGCTGTGGAAAAATGATAGAATCACCCGAAACACATCTAAACACAACATATACAAAAGACGAAAAATGTGTGGATGCGGCACTACGATCTGCGTATTTTAAACGATTTAGAAGAAATTGGAGATGCGTACGAAATATCCTCCAGGCGTACAACCTCCCTGATGAATCGGCCATTTCACTGTGGAATTGCTGTATATCAATATGCAAAATTAAGAATGTTACAATTTTATTATGACTTTTTAGATAAATACATTGATCGAGCGGATTTTGAACTGATTCAAATGGATACAGATAGTTTATATATGGGTGTCAGTGGTCCTCTGGATAACATAATAATACCGGAAATGCTCGAAGATTTTAACGAACATAAAAAAGAATGGTTGGCGTGGGATAAATGGAGCAATAGAGAGCCTGGACTTTTCAAACTAGAATATCAAGGTGATCGCGCTATAGCCCTATCCAGTAAGTGCTATATTGTTCAGAAAAAAGATACCGAAGAAGTCAAACATTCTGCAAAAGGACTTTCTGCAAGACAAAATAAACTTACATGGGACAGATTCTACGCCGCACTGAATCACGACGGAATAGATAGAGGTATGAATAGAGGATTCAGAATGAAAAACGGAACCATGAAAACATACACACAGAAAAAATTAGGACTTTCTGCATATTACGATAAACGAAGAGTTTTACTGGATGGGATACATACAGAACCTCTATAACTAATTATTTCAAAATTAAAATTATAATCTATATGTTTCTTCCTCAACAATTGTTGCCTCTTCTCCTCCCTAAGTTTATCTCTTAGTTTATTAACTCGGATTTGTTGTTCTGGTGTGAGATTTTTTAAATCCAACTTAAAAACAGCTTCAATTTCCTCACAAAGATCATAATATTGATTTGCATTATTCTTTTGTTCTTGCAAACGCTTTACCTTGCACGACAATTAATTTTTTCATTATTTTAATTTATATAACTTATTTTTCAACATAAAAAAAAAGAAAACCAATTTACAAAATTAATTACAAATTAACAAGTTACAGGTATTAATACCTTCTTTCTCGGTCTTCCAACAGGGTTTACATCAGGGTTTTTTAGAATATTATTTCCCTCTTTTTTCAAACTTTCAACTCTATCAATAAAAGTTTTCATTGTTTTTACAGTATCCCATATTTCCTTTTGTCGCTTTACACAAATGTGATATTTTTTCTGTTTGTTGTGCAGTAACAATATTCCGTGCTAGAATAATATTTACTACATCATCATCTGAAAGTTTAGTCTTTGTCATAATTAAGAATAATTTCTTATAATTTTAAACAAAATTATATTATATACACGTGTAGTTATTGTTTAACAGAAAATAAAAAACATATTTATTTAAAACATGATAGTTAACAACATCAAGGGTTTTACAAACCTATAACACCAATATGAAAAGTGAGCCAGAACCCCCAGGCTACTGGTAGGGTAGTTGAACCCATTACAGATTTGTCACCACTATGAAAAGTGAGTTAGAATCAGTTAGGTTTAGTTAAAATCAGTTAGGTTTATTATGTTTAGTTGCAGGTTTAGTTAGAATCAGTTAGGTTTAGTTAGGTTTATAGAAATAGTTAGGTTTATAGAATCATTTAGGATTTAATTTATAATTTTATTTAAAATATTATATATTCTTTATTGTTATTATTATTTTTAATTTCTTTTAAATCTTTTAACTCATTAAATACTCGTTCTTTTTATGTTTGTTAGATGATTTATTACTTGTTATAACTTTATTAAAATTATCTCCACCTCTAGCCAGTTGTTTCTTATTCGTTATCCACGAAATCGTTTCCAAACTCAGCGTTTTCCCACAACTTTTTAAGGCGTGCACTACCTATTTTATACTTCTTTTTAATATGATCCGCTGACACCTTTCCACGGGATAAACGATTTCCTCTATACTTTTATTAGATAAGTATGACTTCGGCATAATGTTTTAATTTTGGGAAAATTATTAGTTATAATAAGTAAATTATAAATATGCTCAAAATGCTTAAAATAATTTCAATTAATTTAGAAAAAATCAATATCACCCCCAAACCAATAAATCAATACGTTCTTGAGCGTACGCTTCATCAAATCCAGCATCTATATATTGTTGAACCACCTCGTAATAATTTCCTTGAATTACCAAACCATGCTCTTCTTCTTCTTCTAACTTCTTTATTGGAATATGTTTATCCTTAATAATGATTTTATTAACTTGTTTTTTCTTAATTTTATTAACTTGTTCTGGATTTATCTTTTCACTAGTTGAACACACCTTTGACATAGTTTATAATATAATATATATTAAAAATAAAACACGTTCAAATCGATAAATATTTGATTCAAAATCAGCTCAACCCAAAATTTTTACCAATATTAGTCCACTCTAAAGCTATACGTTCTTGAGCGTACGCTTCATCAAATCCAGCATCTATATAGTGTTGAACCACCTCTTCATAAGTTCCCTGAAACACCCAATCATCCCCTTCTACTTTTAATAAGTTAAATAAATTAATTATTGGAATATATTTTTTATCAATATCTTTAAGTTTATTAACTTGTTTTTTCTTAATTTTATCAACTTGTTCTGGATTTTATCTTTTCACTATTTGAACACACCTTTGACATAGTTATAATGTATAATAGATATATAATAGATATATCAAAAGATAGTTGATTAAACATTAGAATGGACAAAGTAATTTTATGGGAAATGGAGTTTTTAAAAGGGTTTGTTGGAGAATATTTTTCCTTATTTTAAAATGAAAGAATTATTTAAAATAGAGTACATGAAATATCAGCGCAACCTATTACGCACTGATAAAAGAGTTGCATTTTCAATATTCTATAGAAAATTATCTAGGTGTAAGAACTTAAGAAACAACTTAGAGAAATTAGGGTTTTAAACAGAATTAATAAAGAATTAGTTGAAGAGAATGCAGCAAATTTTATATAAAACTATTTCAAATAAAAGATTCATTTACTGATATGGAATTTCTATCAAGAAACGGAAGAATTAAGTGAGTTATTTGAACCAATTCCAAGTAGTGGTTATTGGTAATTGTTGAGCAATGCTGAGTAATTATTGAGCAATGCTGAGTAATTGTTGAGCAAGTGCTGAGTAAATGCTGAGCATTATTTACTAGTTGCCCAGCATTGAGCATTATTTGCTCGTAATTTGTTTAAAATGCCCATAATACTCGAAATTTCCAGAATTCCCAGAAGTATAAATAAATAAAAAAATTAAAACCAACATTTTAAAAAAATAAATCCCAAATTTAAAAAAATTCCTGTTTGTACAAGTATATATAATTCCAAACTACAGTGTACATATAGAGTACATTTTTTGTATGGGAATTTTTTTAAATTTGGGATTTATTTTTTTAAAATGTTGGTTTTAATTTTTTTATTTATACTTCTGGGAATTCTGGAAATTTCGAGTATTATGGGCATTTTAAACAAATTACGAGCAAATAATGCTCAATGCTGGACAACTAGTAAATAATGCTCAGCATTTACTCAGCACTTGCTCAACAATTACTCAGCATTGCTCAATAACTACTCAGCATTGCTCAACAATTACCAATAACCACTACTTGGAATTGGTTCAAATAACTCACTTAATTTCTTCCGTTTCTTGATAGAAATCCATATCAGTAAATGAATCTTTTATTTGAAATAGTTTTATAAAATTTGCTGCATTCTCTTCAACTAATTCTTATTAATTCTGTTTAAAACCCTAATTTCTCTAAGTTGTTTCTTAAAACACCTAGATAATTTTCTATAGAATATTGAAAATGCAACTCTTTTATCAGTGCGTAATAGGTTGCGCTGATATTTCATGTACTCTATTTTAAATAATTCTTTCATTTTAAAATAAGGAAAATATTCTCCAACAAACCCTTTTATTTTAAAAACTCCATTTCCCATAAAATTACTTTGTCCATTCTAATGTTTAATCAACTATTTTTCGTTTTGAATATCTATTATATATCTATTATATATCTATTATAACTATGTCAAAGGTGTGTTCAAATAGTGAAAAGATAAATCCAGAACAAGTTGATAAAATTAAGAAAAAACAAGTTAATAAACTTAAAGATATTGATAAAAAATATATTCCAATAATTAATTTATTTAACTTATTAAAAGTAGAAGGGGATGATTGGGTGTTTCAGGGAACTTATGAAGAGGTGGTTCAACACTATATAGATGCTGGATTTGATGAAGCGTACGCTCAAGAACGTATAGCTTTAGAGTGGACTAATATTGGTAAAAATTTTGGGTTGGGCTGATTTTGAATCAAATATTTATCGATTTGAACGTGTTTTATTAATTTATATAAATTATATTATAAACTATGTCAAAGGTGTGTTCAACTAGTGAAAAGATAAATCCAGAACAAGTTAATAAAATTAAGAAAAAACAAGTTAATAAAATCATTATTAAGGATAAACATATTCCAATAAAGAAGTTAGAAGAAGAGAAGAAGAGCATGGTTTGGTGATTCAAGGAAATTATTACGAGGTGGTTCAACAATATATAGATGCTGGATTTGATGAAGCGTACGCTCAAGAACGTATTGATTTAGGTTGGGGTGATATTGATTTTTTCTAAATTAATTGAAATTATTTTAAGCATTTTGAGCATATTTATAATTTACTTATTATAACTAATAATTTTCCCAAAATTAAAACATTATGCCGAAGTCATACTTATCTAATAAAAGTATAGAGGAAATCGTTTTATCCCGTGGAAAGGTGTCAGCGGATCATATTAAAAAGAAGTATAAAATAGGTAGTGCACGTCTTAAAAAGTTGTGGGAAAACGCTGAGTTGGAAACGATTTCGTGGATAACGAATAAGAAACAACTGGCTAGAGGTGGAGATAATTTTAATAAAGTTATAACAAGTAATAAATCATCTAACAAACATAAAAAGAACAAAAGAGTATTTAATGAGTTAAAAGATTTAAAAGAAATTAAAAATAATAATAACAATAAAGAATATATAATATTTTAAATAAAATTATAAATTAAATCCTAACTGATTCTAACTAAACCTAACTGATTCTAACTAAACCTAACTAAACCTAACTGATTCTAACTAAACCTAACTAAACCTAACTGATTTTAACTAAACCTAACTGATTCTAACTCACTTTTCATAGTGGTGACAAATCTGTAATGGGTTCAACTACCCTACCAGTAGCCTGGGGGTTCTGGCTCACTTTTCATATTGGTGTTATAGGTTGTAAAACCCTTGATGTTGTTAACTATCATGTTTTAAATAAATATGTTTTTTATTTTCTGTTAAACAATAACTACACGTGTATATATAATTATAATTTTGTTTAAAATTATAAGAAATTATTCTTAATTATGACAAAGACTAAACTTTCAGATGATGATGTAGTAAATATTATTCTAGCACGGAATATTGTTACTGCACAACAAACTAGAAAAAAGTATCACATTTGTGTAAAGCGACAAAAGGAAATATGGGATACTGTAAAAACAATGAAAACTTTTATTGATAGAGTTGAAAGTTTGAAAAAAGAGGGAAATAATATTCTAAAAAAACCTGATGTAAACCCTGTTGGAAGACCGAGAAAGAAGGTATTAATACCTGTAACTTGTTAATTTGTAATTAATTTTGTAAATTGGTTTTCTTTTTTTTTATGTTGAAAAATAAGTTATATAAATTAAAATAATGAAAAAATTGTCGTGCAAGGTAAAGCGTTTGCAAGAACAAAAGAATAATGCAAATCAATATTATGATCTTTGTGAGGAAATTGAAGCTGTTTTTAAGTTGGATTTAAAAAATCTCACACCAGAACAACAAATCCGAGTTAATAAACTAAGAGATAAACTTAGGGAGGAAGAGGCAACAATTGTTGAGGAAGAAACATATAGATTATATAATTTTAATTTTGGGAAATTATTAGTTATAGAGGTTCTGTATGTATCCCATCCAGTAAAAACTCTTCGTTTATCGTAATATGCAGAAAGTCCTAATTTTTTCTGTGTGTATGTTTTCATGGTTCCGTTTTTCATTCTGAATCCTCTATTCATACCTCTATCTATTCGTCGTGATTCAGTGCGGCGTAGAATCTGTCATGTCCCATGTAAGTTTATTTTGTCTTGCAGAAAGTCCTTTTGCAGAATGTTTGACTTCTTCGGTATCTTTTTTCTGAACAATATAGCACTTACTGGATTAGGGCTATAGCGCGATCACCTTGATATTCTAGTTTGAAAAGTCCAGGCTCTCTATTGCTCCATTTATCCCACGCCAACCATTCTTTTTATGTTCGTTAAAATCTTCGAGCATTTCCGGTATTATTATGTTATCCAGAGGACCACTGACACCATATATAAACTATCTGTATCCATTTGAATCAGTTCAAAATCCGCTCGATCAATGTATCTATCTAAAAAGTCAATAATAATTTGTAACATTCTTAATTTTGCATATTGATATACAGCAATTCCACAGTGAAATGGCCGATTCATCAGGGAGGTTGTACGCCTGGAGGATATTTCGTACGCATCTCCAATTTCTTCTAAATCGTTAAAATACGCAGATCGTAGTGCCGCATCCACACATTTTTCGTCTTTTGTATATGTTGTGTTTAGATGTGTTTCGGGTGATTCTATCATTTTTCCACAGCAAGAATTTCCTAATAATTTCATAATATCTGCAATTGCGGATGGATTTGGAGCTGTCAACATCGCCAGTTCGTCTTGCGGCTGTAACTTCTTTTGCAAACCACTCAAATGGTTTTCCGGGAAGGTAGTTTATTATTGTGTGAATGGCAATTATTTTCAATCCATGATTTAAATACCATTTTAAAAGTGGGGTAAATAATAAAACTTTTTTAGCAGACATTGCACCAACCAGTTTCTTTCCATCTCCTCTACAGCGACCTGTTTCTTTCAAATAATCTAACATATTGTTGGGGAACTTCATTTTCCTCAACAATCCTATTTATGAATAAATGGTGACATTTCAGAAAACTTTTCTTTTAACGTGTGGGGAACTATTATATCCACTTCGGCAAACCAAACCACTTATCTGTTAAAACCTGTCTTGTAAAATTTGTAATTCTTTTGTTCGAAAATGGGTGTTCTGATTTTATAACCCTTCCCTCTCCACATGGCATTGTTTTTGCAAGTGTGGATAAATACAAAGCGTTTGCGTCAAATCCTAATATAGAGTCACATTTTTTTCCATTTCCGTCTGGGGTTGATCTAATTCTAGAAAATACCTCCTGCCATTTAATCTTGAAAATACAATTGATGGTCCACCAACGAGCGCTTGTTTCATTATTTCGTATACTTCTTCAGTGGGTGCGTACAGCGGTGGACAGATCGCGTCCGCTATTTTATTCTCTTTGGTAATATAAGGTGTTACGTAGTTTTTTACAGTTCCTCGAAGAATGTATTGAAAAGCTACACCGGGAAGTGTAACTGCATCTTTAAACATGTCTATACCTTTTTGTTTCGTAAAATTGAGACATTTTTCTTGCCGCTTCTAGAAAACGGTCCTACGTCCAAGTCGTTATAATATTTTAACCAATCTTTAAAAGTTTTCATTCCGCGTTTTTTGTATATGGCGTTGCACTCTTCTAGCTCCTTCTCAGTGATGGTTTTTGTTGGGGCAAGTTTATTCGTCCAGAATTTAAATTCAGGTAAACCCTCATACGATAATTTATCTGGTGTGTCGAACCTTCGTATGGAAAGAAAGATTTTCTTTTTCGTCTTTACATCCATACGCGCTAACCCATCTAGCGTAATCAACACCTGGGGAAAGATATAATTTTACATCTAGAAAGCGAAGCTTGGGCATGAATATAAATAAGTTTGATTTGATTTTTTTACCCACTAAAACTTTCTTTGTATTTTATCTGCTAATATTTAACAACCAAATGATTTTTTTATTAAATTTAGATCGTATTTGCTTGAGTTGAATCCGAGAACTGGAACTTGGGTGATCCATCTTGTAACCTCTTTTTGTTGTTTGTATGAAAGATTATCAAAATCTGACGGATACCCATATATAGGGTTTTCACCAACCTTTTCACCAATTTCTTCCGCTCTTTTTTCTAAATCTTCATAAAACAAATTAACCAATTTGGATGGATCTTTTTTCACATATGTGTGTTATTCTGTTAGAAAGCGTATCGCCAATACTCACACTGATTGGAACGTGGGTGTTTAAAATCTCTAAATCTATATGTGGATTGGTTTCTCCGGTTTTATCTAAATATGACTCAAAATCGAATACTATCTGATAGGATAAATAACAGTAGGTGGCTTGGGAAACTCCTTGGCTTCTGGTGCTTTATAATCGTGTTCCCAAATAACATTTAAATTAAACCGCTTTCTGAGTTTTTCATCGGCTTTTAAAGTTTTTTCGTATTCTTTTTCAAACCCTCTCTTTATCTCTACAGTGTTCAGGACAACCGTGCCAATAACATCCGTGAAACTGGTATATTGTATTTGTCTCGCAAAAATCCATCAACCGGGATTTTTCCAACTACTCGTTCCCCTCCATGTCCACAAACGGCAGTATGAATGTGTGGCCCAGTAAAAGAATTTATCCATGTATTGATTTTCTACTACATTTTGGTTTTGGGTGAAATGCTTTTTCAAAGGCGGACATCGGTCTATCTATTTTTTTTCCTTCACAAATAATTTTGGTTATTCCTTTACTACAGGTGTTTGTATGCCGGAGAAGGTTACAGGCCTTTGTAAACCTTTGATCACATTCTGTACAACAGTAAATTTGGCAGGCTTTATCCATATCTGTAATAAGAAATGCGTGATCATTGTATACCCCTATTGTCATCTTTTTTGTTCCTATTTCTTCATAGTGCGCTGCTACGTTTCTTAAAAACCATGTTCCATCTTCTGTCGGTTCGTACGCGTCTATTCCTATTTTAAAACACTTTTCTACTTTTTTCAAATCTTCGAATGGTATGGAACCCTCTGGTTTATTTTTTCCACAAAATTTTAAATATTTAACTTTGTGATTCAGTGTGCTTTTCATGGATCTATCTACGCGTAATTTATCGTTAGAGTGTAGGGCTAAAACACCTGAATAAACAGAGTTCGTCGCCAAATGTATCTAACGGTTTTATACCCTTCTTGTATCGCAACCATTCCGGCAGTTTTCCTCCTGCTACATTTTTGGTTGTCATTTCAACATCTTTTATTTTTGTGGAATATATTATTTTTATAGATGTACTACCCCATCTAACAAAGGTCCACTTTGTATTCGGACGCTTTATTTGATCTACATTTAATCGTTCTTCTTCTTGCGCGAATAACCATTTTTTAACCTCATCATATCGTCTAAACCAGGGACTTCCTTGAAAGTTTGTGAAAAAATTTAGCTTTCTCGGGTTTCCCTTTGAATCATTTTCTCTATGTGTTGCAATGTGTAATAAAATGAGTATCTGAGATAAAAACTCCCGTGCAGCAGAGGTTCTAACTCTTTTATCCACCCTTCTGTATTATTTTTTTGAAGTCGTCTACCCAGCGATATTGTGGCGGTTTCTGCGACCTTTTTCTATCTTTTTTTCATGGTGTTTGTAGTCTTCTAAAATATTCTCTCCTTCGAGTATTATTTTTTTAAGTAATTCGGTTTTAGGTGCTCTCTTTTCTACTTTTTTTGTAGTAATATTTCTACTTTTTATACTCATTTTAGCCTCATCATCAAGTCGTTGAATTAATTTGTTTACATCTTCTTCAGATTTGTTTTCTATCCGTTAAAAGCGCCCCTTTTGTATGCCCTCGTAAAACGTTTCATATATTCGTTATTTTTTTCTTCATTAATTAGTCTGGTAAGCCCCCGTTCTCTTAATCGGAGTGAAAATACTATCCCCATTTCAGTCAACTCCTTTCTGAGCTGTGTGATTTTATTTTCACCCTGACTATCTCCACAAATCAGTGTGTGGGGTATTGCAGGGGTTTTTGTAACTGCTGACATTTTTCTCTTTTCAGCTAACATTTTATATATTAGTATATATAATTTAAATATTTTTTATCTTTAATAGAAAATATTTATATTTTCTCACAACCCGTTGGGATCTATTTTATTATATTCATATATTTTCAAATATTTTTATACCGTTGGTCTTATCCTTTCTGCTTATAATGTCCAGGATGCAAAACGGTAACGAAGTGACTCTCTCTATACTACTGTGTTTAATAGCCAAAAGTTCGTCGGCAGCAACACGTGGAAGACAGTAGTTGCACATACGCTTGGTATGGATGACGGGTAGTAACTGAAAATGACTTATCGATGGTCTAGTAACAGAAGGTCGTAACTGCTATTCTAAAGCATAGCAGTTACGACCTTATGTTACTAGACCATCGATAGTGCAATCAAGTATGTTACAAAACATCAATTATATAGGACAGGTGTGTCATATCCTAATCAACGGCCATTGTTCCATTAATATATGAGACTCCCCTGACCCAATACAATGTCACACGTAAGCTATTATTGAGCAACAGTAGCATGCATACTTTTCTTTTTATTTACTGATACGGATGTCACTTAATCTCAAACGCTGCTAGGTGGCTTTTAACATATCCAAAATATAAGCACATGGACATGTATCAATGGTCAAGCTACGACAGCTTTATACTGTACGTAAAGTGTAGTTAGAAGAGCCACTATACTACGTCTACGTTTATATCAAGGTGCATGATCACGTGGTTACAACAACAACAACAACGTCGCCCACTCCAAAGTAAGTCTTATTTGATATTTGCCTTATATGCAACGGATTTTGATGAAATATGGCGCAGCAAACGCGTCTTCATGATATGCATTTGGTGGTCCATGGAGTTTGGCACAGACATATGTCGTTTTTGCAAAGAATCGATTTCCGTGTAGACACGGAAATCGATTCTTCGCAAAAACGACAGAAGTTTATGCGAAAATACAGAGACTACCAAATGCAGCTTAACAAGACGCGTTGTATGTGCCATATTTCATCAAAATCCGTTAGGTAATAAGGACAATATAAAAGAATATCGGATGGATTCTGGAAGTTTCAGTACTTGTTGTTGTTGTTAGTATCACGTGATCATAAACCTTGTATATGGTGTATAAAACACGTATGCTATCATATACCTTCCGACATGTCCTCTCTGCCATTCTGTGTATTATGAACACGGATGACATTATCATCATTAACGCAGGAATTAATGATGGAAAGTGTGTCACAAATACTATTTCCATATGTATACACTAATCAATGCTAATGGATGCATGTACAATTTACATGACAGTCATTTGCAGAACAGTTGTTGATACTTAGGTTTATACATGATTAAATAGTTCGGATTAGTTCATTCCAATTATACGGAAAAGTAGCGTGCACATTGCACAAAAGCTATTAATATCGGTTTGAACAATACGTTTTCGAGTTCGGTTCATTCATACATTGCATCTATCACTCGTTGCATTTATGGCCACCATAGCCGCAACGGTAAACCATACATATATTATTATAAAATGAAACACGGTCTTTAAAGTTGAAACAGTTAACCAAACGTCATTTGCGGCATTAACATCTGACAGTTCATGCTGTCATACCGATTTGCATATGTAAAAAGTGCAATACATTTCTTTGTTCTCCATCGCTCTGTGTACCACTTCGCACTAGGTAAAATCACACGGGCTGGGCTAGACAGTACGATGTATAATTGTGTTAAATTGTGATTACAGCATTGAGACATTTCAACATGAAGAGTTGCACCAATGGTCCAACATACAGTAGAATGGAAACAATGTATCCGAAGAAGACTGGAGAGTCCGCGTAAATCGAAATTAGAAACCATGTAAGACAGTCAAGCGCATAGTGGTAAACACAGAGCATTCAACCGTTACCGCGTTGCATTCTGTGACTAGCGGAGTCCGACCCTCAAATATACTAAGAGCTCTAGAAACACATGAAACGTATGTAAAGATTATGTCATTGAATACAAACAGACATACATCCCAATTATAACTGAATATAATTGTAATATATTTGGTCGTCAGTCGCTTAACATCTTCACTTTAAATCTTCAAGCATTGTACTAATGAATGCACCAGTGCTGTAATGTGGGCTGATATAAGCATTCAACCAGATTCTAGAATCTCCCACATATAAATAAATTGAATGTGTACATCTACATATACTCCTACTATTGTCCTATGTATTTATTGCATGCATGGCGGGGGATATATTTGCCAGTGTGCATATATTCAAGGATAATACAATTATTTATCCCGTCAACACAGTGCGTATGTGCCGTGAAACACGGTGCCGTGAAACATTTTTGATATCCTGTCAATACGACCTAATAACTGCGTATGAATATGTGCGGTGGCTGGGGTTATATTTTTGTATTTTACAGCCATTTGTAGGTGTTGACGGGATACATAGAATAGTAGGTTAGTGCCGTGAATGTGAAAAAAATATCTGGCGCGGCATGGAAACGGGATGTGCTCGGCAGAGCCTCGCCCATCCCGTTTCCTGAGCCTTGCCATATATGTTTTCGCATTCACGGCACTAACCTACTATTCTCTATATAATAAGTATCACGAACACTTCCACATTTAATCCATTCAACCGTTATTACTCCCTATTGGGATTCGACTGTAAGCACTGTAAGCCATCATGTTTCTTCAATGTATTGGCGGCCGTATTGTACACAATATAGACCCTGCAAGACATCTGCGACGTGTGTAGTGTACAGAAACGAAACAGGAATGTATGATTTATTTCAATCATATTTTGATAAAAAAACACACACAATCTTCGGCGGCCATCTTGGAAACCATTAGCATTGTATATAGGTGAATGATTATTAATAAATAGAGAATAGTAGGTTAGTGCCGAGCACATCCCGTTTCCGTGCCGCGCCAGAGTATTTTTCCCATTCACGGCACTAACCTACTATTCTATTTATCCCGTCAACACCTACAAATAGCTTTAAAATGCAATAGAAATAACCCCAGCCACCGCACATATTCATACGCAGTGATTAGGTCGTATTGACAGGATATCAAAAATGTTTCACGGTACATACGCACTGTGTTGACGGGATAAAATACATTATCCTAACCGTAAAACAAACCACAAAAGTGATTGTAACGAACACAATGACTCGTCAACGCATATTTGAACAGCCATATTGACACATTTCGTTACTATGTACGCTAGTGGACATCTCGAATGCCATTTTGATCATATAAAACACGTTATGACGTTTTAAGGATGTGTTTTAAAGCAATGCGTAATGTAAGAAAAAGAAAACGGCCTATTTCACACTATTAACACGATTAAGAGGCAAATATCTGGTTTGTCTGTTTCAGGCAGCCGTCTTGGACGCCATCTTGGATTTTTGAAAATGCTCAATGATGACACAGTGTCATCTGTCGGATTCCATTAATATATGGTTTGTAGATACAAAACCACCAAAACCCATTATGATTGTATATACGCCCAGCCCGGGTTCGGTAAACAAGAGGGCCATGATGGCCCTAATTCGCTCACCTGACTCCATGAACACCAGAGGAGAATGTGACATTGAGTTCATGTGTTTTAAAAAAATTGTGCTCTTTTTAGATGGCGGTCATCTTGGATTAAGCAATGACTCTCATTTTACCAAATCTGAAAATACTTCACCCAAGGATCTTAACTTACTATGAAGTTTGGCCATCATCGGCCATGTGGTTTCTGAGAAAAAGACGTTCAAAATCTCGAATAAATGACCTTTTGGCGGCCATCATGGATGACATAATCATCCGATTCCGACAAATATCGCACCAGAGCAATCGCCTCATCGATACCTTCAATTTGATATATGACATTAGCATATTCGGTCAAAAATAAAATTTGACCCCACGGGCCACGCCCATTTTTGACCCTGGGGTCACCATTTTCACAAATTTGAAAGAGAATTGTATATCAATCATTCCTACCAAGTTTCATCGAAATCCGGCCAGCGGTTCATGAGAAGAAGATTTAAGAATTTGTGCTATTTTTAGATTGCGGACATCTTGGATTAGCGACGACCTCCATTTTAACAAATCTGAAAAGGCTTCACCCATGGACCATAACTTTTAAGTTTGGCCACCATGGGCCATGTGGTTCATGTGAAGAAGAATTTTGAAATCTCTAATAAAAGAACAACCTTTTGACCTTTCGGCGGCCATCTTGGATGACATAACCATCCGATTTCGACAAAAAAAATGCGCCAGAGTGATCGCCTCATTGATACATTCGATTTGATATATAACATGACCATATTCGGTCAAAAATAAAATTTGACCCCACGGGCCACGCCCATTTTTGACCCCGGGTTAACCATTTTAACAACTTTGAAAGAGCATTGTACATCGATCATTCCTACCAAGTTTCGTCGAAATCCAGCTAGCAGTTCATGAGAAGAAGATTTTTTAAGAATTTATGCTATTTTTAGACGGCGGCCATCTTGGATTAGCGATAACCTCCATTTTAACAAATCTGAAAAGGCTTCACCCATGGACCATAACTCTTACGTTTGGCTACCATGGGCCAAGCGGTTCATGTGAAGAAGAATTTTGAAATCTCTAATAAAAGAACGACCTTTTGACTTTTCGGCGGCCATCTTGGATGACCTAACCATCCAATTTCGACAAAAAATGCACCAGAGTGATCGTATCGTTGATACCTTCGATTTGATATATGACATGACCATATTTGTTCAAAAATAAAATTTGATCCCAATTTGACCCCACGGGCCACGCCCATTTTTGACCCCGGGGTCACCATTTTAACACCTTTGAAAGAGCATTGTACATCGATCATTCTTACCAAGTTTTGTCGAAATCCAGCCAGCGGTTCATGAGAAGAAGATTTTTTAAGAATTTATGCTATTTTTAGACGGCGGCCATCTTGGATTAGCGATGACCTCCATTTTAACAAATCTGAAAATGTTTCACCCATGGACCATAACTTTTAAGTTTGGCTACCATGGGCTTAGCGGTTCATGTGAAAAAGAATTTTGAAATCTCTAATAAAAGAACGACCTTTTGACCTTTCGGCGGCCATCTTGGATGGCCTAACCATCCGATTTCGACAAATAATGCACCAGAGTGATCGCCTCGTTGATACCTTCAATTTGATATATGACAAGACCATATTCGGTCAAAAATAAAATTTGACCCCAATTTGACCCCACGGGCCACGCCCATTTTTGACCCCGGGGTCACCATTTTAACAACTTTGAAAGAGCATTGTACATCGATCATTCCTACCAAGTTTCGTCGAAATCCGGCTAGTGGTTCATGAGAAGAAGATTTTTTAAGAATTTATGCTATTTTTAGACGGCGGACATCTTGGATTAGCGATAACCTCCATTTTAACAAATCTGAAAAGGCTTCACCCATGGACCATAACTCTTAAGTTTGGCTACCATGGGCCAAGCGGTTCATGTGAAGAAGAATTTTGAAATCTCTAATAAAAGAACGACCTTTTGACCTTTCGGCGGCCATCTTGGATGACCTAACCATCCGTTTTCGACAAAAAATGCACCAGAGTGATCGCCTCGTTGATACCTTCAATTCGATATATGACAAGACCATATTCGGTCAAAAATAAAATTGACCCCAATTTGACCCCAAGGGCCACGCCCATTTTTGACCCCAGGGTCACCATTTTAACAAATTTGAAAGAGCATTGTACATCGATCAGTCCTACCAAGTTTTGTCGAAATCCGGTTGGCGGTTCTTGAGAAGAAGATTTTTGAAGAATTTGTGCTATTTTTAGACGGCGGCCATCTTGGATTACGTAATGATGTAATCCCCCTACCTAAGGACCATGACCATGAAGTTTGGTGACTATAGGCCCAATGGTTACGGAGGAGAAGACGTTTGAAAATGTTCACGACGACGACGACGACGACGACGACGGACGACGGACACATTGCGGTAACAATAGCTCACATGAGCTTCGCTCAGGTGAGCTAAAAATGGCTAAATATCGGCTGGACTACATGGAGTATAGTTAATGTTCTATTCAGGCCGCGTCCGTCTGACACACAATGCACCTATGACGTTTGTGACCAGCGTAGTCCCAGATCAGCCTGCGCATCGGCGCAATCTGATCAGTAGCTGATGTGAGGGAGTAATGTATTATATCATATAAAACTAACAACTGCATATATTTGATGATTAAAAGTATGCAGAATTATTATACTGAATGTATTACATTATCACAGACATAATTATCAGTATAATAAAAATTAATACATTTATCATTAAATTGAAAATTTCTCCCTCAAAGTATACTATGCTAGATAAGTATACTTTGCAATGTTGGTGAAATAGGCTACTGTGCCTACTCTAGTCGTCAATCTATCGATGCTCATGTCACGAAATAACCGAGTACAATGGTGCTCAGGACATGCACTGGTAGGTTAACCCTTTCAACTCCACAGGCCTGTATGGTGGTATTGGCAAACAAATGTACATCCAGATGAGCCGGCTCGTGACGAGCCGTCTGATCAGGATCTGTACTTTTTGCAAACAATTTTCATATTTTTGCGAACAAAAACACCGTATTTTCATAAATGGACTAGTCTGAAAATCATGTCTGACAATGGGATTGGTCAGTAAATTGACATATCAAAGTCCATTCCAGTTACTTGGGGGTGAAAGGGTTAAACGCCACCGGCAAAAGGTTCTATCGTCATCCTACTGTGAATTAACGTGAAATAGCACCAATATTTACATGTGTTGCAAATGCCACAAAGTCCATTTTCTCAGCCTTTGGATCCTTTTTGTAATCGCGATGTCGTTTCGCTTTGTTATTCCCGTTGAATACGACCGCCCGACTTGTACAGCGTCGGGACAACAGGTGGAATGGCTGTCACGGTCATATGTGACCAATATGTCACCTATATATTTAAACTGGAACCTAAATACATACTAGGATAGTATTCATGAGCATGAGAATGTTGGCTGTTCAAGTTGAATAATGAAGCAATATGGGGAGCTTGTTTTGCTAGCGTTTGTGGTACGAATATAACTAGTCTTGATACGTAGCTGTGATTGCAAAATGGGGTTAGAATTGGTAATGCGACCAGTGTAGATTCAGATCAGATGTGCATCCGCACAGGCGGATCAGGATCTCCATCAATGAAGCATCCGTCAAAACTCTAACAGGTAATATAGATCATTAGTAGGTACATGCGTGTATTATTTGATCAGTAGCTACACTGCTGAGAAACCACATATAAGCCCCGACACATATAGCGATTGTGCTGTGGATGTCATACTCTCCAAACTAGACATTGTGTTTGTAAAACATGGATATGCCCCAACACCCTAGATTCTAACTAGAGATAGTGTTTAATAAAAGAACACTAAATTTACACAAAATTCAAAGGTATTTGAGAAAGTCGTACAGAAGTTTCGACGAAAGAAAATGGCTAAGTGTTTATCACAATTTCGAAGGTCACAAAGGTCAAGGTCATGTCATTGGTGGTGCGAGTGCGTCACACACACATGTTAAGGTGAATGAACTGTCCGAATATTAAAACAACCCTTCAAGTATTATTGAAGATATTACAGGAGGGAGAAACTCTTACAAACTTGTCGACGTAAATGTACACGGACAAACCTGAGGGCCGTTTCACTAAACTTCGTACGACTAAAATGTTCGTAAGTGCAAAATCTTGATAGTCTGTAAATTTCACATTAACAATATGTTCTTGTAAGCAATTAATGGATTTACATTTATTGAGCATAGGCTGCGTATGTAGCCTATGCTCAATAAATGTAAATCCATCAATTGAAATTTACATGCTATTCTCAATCTGCACTTACGAACATTTTAGTCGTACGAAGTTTAGTGAAACGGTCCCCTGAAGAGCAACGCAATATGCATCCCCTTGCTGTCGCATAGGGGGCATAATAACCACCAAGATACAAGCATGCATGACACATATGAATGCTCTCCGTATGTTGATCAGGGGCACTGTATATGCATATGTAAACATGGACAGTTAAGGTCCTGTGAGACTCCTGTTCATCATTTGATTCAAACACAAGTGCTTCGTAACTGTGATGAAATATATGTATACCATATATGTGACCATTCTCGTGTTACTGCGGTGCTCCAGATAAGCGGCGTATTTGCTGCCCAATTGAAATCAGAAGTAGCGAGTATCAAAAAGCAATATTATTATAACATTTTTGTGGTACCTTTATCATGCTACAGAATACAGTAAACATACCACAACAAGCATATATTTTTTCTTATTTTCCATGAAAAAACATCTTGGTATTTCATTATATATTTCCAAGGAAACAATTCTCATGAAATGCCAAGACATGTTTTCATTTCAAAGAAAACTATTCAATAATTGCTGTCTGTTGATGTGTAAATAGTAGTCCTTATCTGGCGCGTGTTACTGTATCCTAGACGGCGTCATCTCGGCCATCTTAGTATGTACAAGCCATCCGTCAGTTGCACTCACCTCTAGTAGCGTTTGGCAGACAGCAAACAATAGAACTGGTAGCCGTTTCACCAAACTTCGTACGACAAAAAGTGCAAAATTGTGATAGTCTGTAAATTTCACATTAACATTGTTTTCTTGTAAACAATTATTGGATTTACATTTATTGAGCATATGCAGCCTATATTCAATAAATCTAAATCCATCAATTGAAATTTCCAAACGATCGTCCAGTATTCCCGCGACTTTTCAAAGTTTATATCCCCGATAAATTCGACAAAAAGGCCATTCATTCCTTATAATTCCAGAATTTGAAATAAATTCATCAAGAAAATGTGTTTATTTTGACAGACGGCAGCCATTTGTTTACATTGACAGCACTGACAGCGCACCTGTAGAAAGTAGTTCGGCGTGGGAGTTTACTGGGATATAAATTGTGGACAGAGACTTGCTACGGGCCAATCAAATGTTAGGGAATTGTATAAATATTTTTGTGCTGGAATTATTAAGCATTAAACATAAAATGATGCTTTTCGCTTTACATGGTGATATTTTACATGAGCGATTGAAATAATCAAGTGTGATTTACAAAGGAGCTAATATATTAATAGGAACTTGTACATGTACGTGGCTAAATGAGGTATTGGAAGTGTATGTATGAGTGGATTTTAGACCGTATACCTACGTGTTCGGAAATATATCAGCGCCCACGGGAGTGTCCGTGACACACTCCCACCCCCAGGGCGACCATCAGACGACCAGCGTGTTTATTGCGATAGTCAGGGGCGAGCCCCATGTAGTGGCGCGAGTACGCCTAGCGTACTCGCGCCACTACATGGGGCTCGCCCCTGACGTAGTGTACATATAACACTGTGTTTGTAATGAGTTGCTGACTTTTTCTTTGATTAGTTTTAAATCAATTGTGTTGTGTTGCTATTATTCACCGTCCCTGATGGCATAGTGTACACCATGTTTCATACATGGGTTATTAGTTATGTCATTTCCAAATTCGACAATGGCTATGTGTAAATCATCAGGTCACTATACTCACCTAATTTTAGAACTACAGGTATGACAGGTTTACCACGTATATGCTGCTAGCAACACCATATTTAGCAGCACAAGTCCATAAACAATCAATATTCCTTATTGTACTCCACTGTTAGTATACAAGTAGTATATATGACTGTGCACTCTAGATAGCCTGTGTTGGGATTACGAGTTACGATTGGATTCATCCCTTACCTTACGGTTCCCCCATTTTGCACATGGCCTGCCCCCCCCCCCCCCCCCCCCCCCCCGCCCCCCCCCCCCCCCCCCCCCCCCCCCCCCCCCCCCCCCCCCCCCCCCCCCCCCCCCCCCCCCCCCACCCCCCCCCCCCCCCCCCCCCCCCCCACTCCCCCCCACCCCCCCCCCGGTATTCGTAAAGTGTATCGGAGAGTTGGATAGTTATGCCCCTTAAAGGGTATGGGCTAACTAGTGATATGGTGTGTGTTTACGGCACCCCACACCATAGAAAGATTGTTATACAGGCTGCCAATGGGGGCAACATCGGTGTGGGGCAGGCACACTTTCCTAATGTTTGTTTCTGGCGATACAGTTTCAGTTCTTTATGAACGTCTTATACATTGCACTTGCATATTATTTGCCCTATTCCCATATTCTGTTCGCCATTATTTTGAAATATTTACACTGTCCATAAATTCATAATGGAAACGCCCATTTATTTTATTATCTTATATTTAAGGGTATGAATTGGCTCGAGGACCTTCCAAACCTGGGCATTTGAGCCCAAAAATGGCAGGCCAATGACCGTTGGCCCGTTTGTTTCCGAATTTACTAATATATGCCATACAGTCGAAATATGTGCATTAAATGAAGGAGTCAATGAGGCGGTTAATTTAACCTAGCTAGTTCATTCTCATATCGCACGAAGCCGGTATGTAAGACCGTGAAAAAGGCTGAATGTGGGTGCATGTGATATATGGAGACTCAGCCTAACAGTGATGATATTTGACGGTTGGTCAGGGCAAAACATACGAGGCAGGGAATGATCGATATTGGGTTATGCAGCTTCGTTTCGCGGCTTATCGTTATGTACGTACGAGTTGCTATTATTCGAGCTCATGTGCGGCGTTTATCTGTTGTTATTTAGTTACATGACAATGTGTTTCACATATTCTGAAGACTAAAGAAAAAGAGAAATACACGGCGGTATAGTAATTGCCCATATATTAGTGAGTGGCTTGTGTGTGCAAGTACCAGGCTGACAGTTGTTCTGCCAGTTTATAGTTTCGTGGAATTGATAAGGAAATGGTCACGTACCATACCGCCGGTCATGGTCCAACATTTTAAAGTTTGATTTCAGACGATGCAGATTACAGTCAATAATGTTTAATCAGAGTAATGCGGACGGCATTCCGGTCTAAACTGCATTACTACGTGGGGAAACCAGAGTACCCAGTGGAAAACCACCTCCTGTGGCAAGTAATGACAACTTCACATACGTCGGTGTAGAGCTGTGTTCGAACAGCTACCGGGGAGATAGCGTGCAGTTATTGACAACCTCGTGGAAATGAATGAAGTCAAACAAACTTTAACCAATCAACAACATGTCGCGACGTCACGTGGGTCTAATGTATTGTGCGGGCGTTTTACTTCATTAATTTCCACGAGGTTGTCAATAACTGCACGCTATTGATCGGCAACGTCGCTGTTCCAGGACAAAATGACTTAAAACCAGATTATTCTTAATTGTACCACCATATTTGGTTAATTACATTTTTGAAACTATCAGAACATTCATTGTAAATATAAGTAATACCAGATGGCCGCGGCCCGCATGTCGAGCCCGCCGAGGCATTTGATGGTATTTTTAAAAACTTTAACGCATATTTCGGACGACGCACGGACGCTCGCACGGACACCCGGACGTCATTGTGATCACTGTCTCGCTTTCCGCAAGCGGGCTCGACAGAAACCATGGGCTGTTGCATTTACTGGGGTGTATAATACATTTGGTGTGTTTAAAGTGCGTCGAGTCCGAAGGACTCCTAGCAAACTTTAGTTTATTCCTCAATTATGAACATATTGCATATGTCGAACACTCTGTGGAATGCTTTCTGGATCTATATCAAACACATCGGTAGACAAGGGCGCCTCTAACGACCCTTGTTCACTACTAATATATCCACACGGTTACGGGGTGGGATGGGGAAATACATGTACTTGTAGCTTCCGTATTCTGGCCGCCATACAGTGAAACCTCCAGGGTGTCCGGCTTAGCGAGGTTTCACTGTAAATCAAACATTTGATCATTGAGAGCCATACGTGCGTGCTATGCGATCACAAACATGTACAGTATTGCTGCCGACGAACATTTGGCCAATAAACACATTAAAGCTTAAAAATATATAAATGTATATAACTAGTTTTTCATCAATAACAAGTCATCCTCCTCCAAAAATAATATTTGAAGAAATTCCATCAAATATTGATTTTATTGCGAATAAAACGACTTTCCTTAACATGGGGGCTACATTTTTTTTAAATACAATGTCATTTTTTATTTGTGGACCGATTTTCAAATACTAACTTTTGTTTTCCTATTTACGTCATTTCCAAGCTTTCGTTTGCCCCCCTGCTTCCATCTCTTTTTCTCCCATGTTAAATTCCCGTAGGAAAATCGTTTTTTCGCTATAAGATCAATACATTTGTATTTGATGGAATTTTATGAAACAATTTTTTTTGGGGAGAATGACATTTTTATTATCAGTGAAAAAGTACTTGCATTTAAATATTTTTTAGATTTAATGTGTTTAATAGCCAAATGTTCGTCGGCAGAAAAACGTGGAACAGAAATTACCAAGCAACGCATCAAAATAAGATCACAGGTGTATTCCTGGTGTCCGGTTTAGAGAGGTTCCACTGTGGTAAATTACTAATTCGTTCATTGTGACTTACATGTACAGGGTCAATTGTAACAATAATAAACTTGCATATTTCATATGTGTTTCCATGACCATGCATATATTTACTTGTTTGAACTGACCTGGATACATGCCGGTGTGGAATATGTAGGCTAACGATGAAATAAGGTCACACATTTCGCTGTTGCTTGCCGATTGTAAGCTATATAAACATGATAGTGTTCAAGTTTCGTAGCACAGAATTGTGTTCGTCTTGAAATATTTATTCTACCCATATAACATACAAGTTGGAAGCTCTTAAAAACTTCCAACATGCAAGTGAATACAAAAACATGGAACATATCAATTACCACATGTGTTGGTTATCTGGGGCCGTTTCACTAAACTTCAAACAACTAAAATGTTTGTAAGTGCAAATTTAGGATCGTCTGGAAATTTCAATTGATGAATTTCCATTTATTGAGCATAGGCTGCATATGCAGCCTATGCTCAATAAATGGAAATCCAATAATTGTTCACACGAAAACATTGTTTATGCGAAATTTACAGACTATCATCATTTTGCATTTTATGAACATTTAGTCGTACGGAGTTTAGTGAAACTGGTCCCTGGATCATTGTATTGTATACATTTTTCACACACAGACACACACTGCATGGCCTGTGCTTATGTAAACAATACAACTATAGTCTGTTTCACGAAAGCTGCCCAAATTTTACGGCCATATAAACAATTCAAAAACCATATTTATTTCGATAATATTAAATTAAAGGAAAATTTGAGAATGAGCCTTCTTTTTATTTCGTGAAATTTGGTCAAATATTGATTTTATTACGAAAAATTGATTTGTCTATGGGAATTTAACATGTCATGGGGGAAAAAGGTAAAGGAGTTGTGGGAGGAGTCAAAAAACGAAAAGTTTTGGAAATTGACTCCGAAACCTAGCTAGATAGCTTGGAAATGATCTAACTAAGAAAACAAAAGTTAAATTTTAAAAATCGGTCCAGTATTTCTGAAATTCTAAAAAATTTCCCCCATGTTAAATCCCCATAGACATCTTCACTCCGTGAAGATGTCTATGGGGATTTAACATGGGGAAATTTTGTTTTCGCAATAAAATCAATATTTGACCAAATTTCACGAAATAAAAAGAAGGCTCATTCTTAAATTTTCCTTTAATTTAATATTATCCAAAAAAATATGGTTTTTTAATTGTTTCTATGGCCGTAAAATTTGGGCAGCTTTCGTGAAACAGGCTATAGACTGTATACTACATGTAGGTGATCAAATATGGCCTTTGAACAACAACATTCCTGATCATACAGCAACACATTATTTTAATAACATAATAATACATGCATGTATTTTTGACAGATTAATTGCGATTGGTTCAATAGTGTTTAACGTCCTATCAACAGCTAAGTTAATTTAAGACCTGGCCAACTGGTTTGATCCCGCATTTAACCTTCTGCATTGGGGGGGGGGGGGTCCCAAAATCAGATATCCATACAATAATCCCAAAGACGTACCTGAGGGCCAAACCAGGTCTCCATATCAGGATTCCGGTAAGGATGAATCCCCATCCAGACCAACCACCACAAGATTAATTGCGAACAGGATATGGCCTGGTCAGATATGCCAAATGTGCAGGTTAAGGTGGGTCTACAATGGTTATATTTGGCAGTTGGCTATTTTTATGCGTCTCATATCCGTAGAGCCGGGATAAATATAGTATATTTGAACTGTGTGTCCGTGTGTCTGTTCGAGGTGGTTGGAGTTGTAGCTTCAGACGAAAGAAAACAATAGTGAAAACCCTCTAAACCGGACACTTGGGGGGAAATATGGATGTTTTTAACTTAGATGTGTTTCGCTGTTATGTATCTCTGATTACAATAACTATTCATGATTGCAAAACACTAGAATGTGTCAAGAAGTGCTAACATGTCTGATTTACTGTAATTCAGGCATATGACCACTCTGAAATGTACTGGCGTGCTTTGCAATCATGAACATACATTAACATCGGAATCAATAATCCCATCAAAAATAATCTTAAAGCTCTTGTGGTGAGAGTTAATTTGCTGGGGTATGGAGCTACACTCGGATACAACCACTAGAAAACAAAGGAAACAAGCATACACCAACAGTATACGTGTATATAGATTTTTTTATTTATAACAAAACAACATGTATTGTCCATAAAAGATAATAAATGTTAATGCATATCTTATTATGTTAGCAGCCAGTGTAGACCAGTAGCCCATTTCACCAACATTGCAAAGTATACTTTTCTAGCAAAGTATACTTTGAGGGAGTAATCATTTATTTTTCCGGAAATGCATTATTTCATACAGAACTAACGACTGCATATATTTGATGATTAAAAGTATGCAGACTTATTATACCGAATGTATTACATTATCACAGCCATATATAATGAAAATTAATAAATTCATCCTTAAAATGAAAATTTCTCCCTCAAAGTATACTTTGCTAGAAAAGTATACTTTGCAATTTTGATGAAATTGGCATTTTAGTTGTACGAAGTTTAGTGAAATTGTCCCCAGAAGTCTAGTAACTAGGGTGTGATAATAAACTCAACCAAAACAGTCTCAGACTCAAGATCAAGCAATTTGATTGGTCGATTGAATGGGTTCTAAATCTCTTTGATGACAAGGGCATATTTGATTGTGACTGGTGAAATGGGGCTTATGGCATTTGTAGACACAGTCTGATCAGTCTACATTGTTCGCAATTTACTCTGTGAAACACCCATCATGCTTCAAACAAACAGAATAGATCCTTATCAGGCTGCAATAGAATGCCAGCAACTATACCGAGCAGGAATGTCATAAGCCTCATTTCTCCAGTCACAGCCACATATAAACGTGAAAGAATAGGTTTCTCTAAAACAACCCTAATCTACAAAATGTAAAAATATCAGTGATAGCACTACTCAGCCTTCATTTCAGCTCTCAACATAATACATTACTAATTCTGCCAATATCTCACCATTCCTGTAAATAATGCTAGCAGAAACAGACATTTCAATGAACAACCAACAGCTTTTGTTTAATCCTGACCATACTAAAAAACAATTTGTCGCCTGATATTTCCCGTTTTTCTCATCAAAAACATGCTTCAACAGCACGTTCCCGCATTATAAAAGTTAAACAATTCAACCATACAGACCATAAACAGTGGTGTAGCCAGCCTCCTGTCGAAGGGGAATCGAATTGTGGATCAAGTTTGTTATGACATTATTACAATTTACTCGGACACAATTACTTTTTAACCAACATTTTAAACTCAAAATATTTATTTTTTTTACAGGCATTCAACTATTTTTATGATGATTTAATGATAATTTTTTAAGTTATATTAAAAATGAAAATATCTTTTCATGCAAGGGACGTGGATTGGACTTGAATTTTGCAGCCTATCATCACAAAATGATATTCAGACTAGTCCATTTATGAAAAGGGGGTGTTTTCCATTCTCAAAAATATGAAAATTACTTCCAAAAAGTGCAGATCCTGATGAGACGACTTGTTACGAGCCGGCTCATCTGGATCTACACTGTTTGCATAAACCACTATAGCTGGCTTTCGGGTTGAAAGGGTTAAGTCTTCCCTACAAACAATATGAATATTCGGTCATTTACCCATTAAATGCTGAGGATTCACCATTTTACTACGGGACCACCATTTAAACCATCTCGTCATACATATTGCCAACACAAAATGTGTTAACCCAATTCACACCCTTAACAAACTGATCGGAGACATCCCTAGTGTATTTGTTTATTTATTTAAAGGTGTTTAACGCCAAATTAACGGCCTGTTAATAGCTAATTTTATCATTATCATAGTATCATTTCAGGCTTGGTTAACATCCCGTATGTCACCTGTACTGTAGGGATGGGCGCAATCAGAACCCACATATTTAGATCAACAAGAAAATGTGGTCTGTTGCCCAGAGGACAGACTGGAGAAATTCTTAACGGGACACACACATGGACTCACACACGGACACACATAGATGGACACCCTGCCCTGCTTCACCTGTGGACCAGCACAGTCTGATCCTAACATGTAATACAGATACTTTTCAGGCTACAAGAGTGTGCTATTTAATCAGTAGCTACACAGGTCAGAAATCTCAAATGCCCCATTTCTCCAGTCACTACCATAAATAACATTATTAAAGTAAATAACATAACAAATGTGACCATCTAATTGTCATCATCAGAACTGCAGGTAATAAAAACAACAGGTTCTGGCATGGATGTATCACTTTGGTCACGTAAAATCACACTTCCATCTATGTCCATGTTACAATTTTCCGATTCTAAATACACAACATTGTCATCATTTCCAACTTCTATACACTCTTCTTGAACAACTTCTCCCTCATTCGCTCCATCGCCTGTACAACAAAGGGCCTTAGTCCTGCCCATGCTTAAAACACCCCTCATTTGTTCTTCCATACAAACAACAGAATCATTATCTTCATGATTGTCGTCAATGCCATCATCATCGTTATCATCATCATTATCATCATCATTATCATCATCAGTATGATCATCATCAACATCACTGTAATACTCATCACCATAATATTCACAATCACTGTTATCTGTATCAGACTCACTATCACTGGAGATGAGTATATCAGCAGTCAAGTTATCAGTATCAATAGAATCCTCATCAGCATTCTCCGATTTAACTCCAAAATTTGCAATATCATATGTATCAGTACTAGCAGGTATTTCAATAGTAGCAACTTCATCTACAACGATATCCACATTTGTTTCATTCTCAGTAACTGCATTCACATTCGTTCCCATTCCAACACCATGCGTAGCATTTGTCAGGTCAATAACTTCCACATTTATTGATCCATCACCCATAGTCCCATCTTCACTATTCACATTCACCTCGCTATCTCCCCCATACCTCTCCCCCATTCCCTGACCACCCTCCTGCCCATTGGTGTCTCCTCCACCCGTCTCCCCTATTCCCTGACCACCCTCCTGCCCATTGGTGATTCCTCCACCCATCTCCACTATTCCCTGACCAGTACCACCTTCCTGCCCCTCCTCCCCCTCCTGCAGCTGTTCCCCACCCTCCCTATCCTGTCCCTCAATGGTCTGAGTAAATAATGAGGACAGATCGCCGATTGTTAGTGTATTTTCTTCCGAGTTTAAAGCGTTGGTCTGGACGTTCATGGACTCCAGTAAACTGTGCATCTTCTGTTCTATGGTACCTCGGATCAGGAACCTGTGTACATAGGTAGGCCTGCAATACAAAGAAACAATTGAGACACGACATGTGATTTTGTACCCAAGAACATGGGTGATATCTCATGAAATGTATTTACACACTTTACGATAATTTTTATTATAGGAATGAATGGCCTTTTTGTGGAATTTATCAGGGTATAAACTTGGAAAAGTCACGGGAATACTGGACGAAGGCCGGAAGGCCTCGTCCAGTATTCCCACGACTTTTCCAAGTTTATATCCCCAATAAATTCAACAAAAAGGCCATTCATTCCTTATAATTCCAGCATTTGAAATAAATTCATCAAGAAAATGTGTTTATTTTCCGTTTTCTTAAGAATTATTTTAACTGCGCCTCACGGTTACGGAAAGTAGTTCGGCGTGTGAGTTTTACTGGGATATAAATTTTGGACAGAGACTTGCTACGGGCCAATCAAATGTTAGGAAATTGTGTAAATATTTTTGTGCTGGAATTATTGTCCTTAAAAGACATGCACAGTTGACAAAGTAGAATTCCGCATTTGCTATGGAAATTTCGTCATCTTTCGTCGTCATTTACCGAAAATATCAGTTACTGTAAATGTATTTCATGAAAAATCTCTCACTTTCTTAGGCACAAAATCACATGGCTTTTTCTCAATGGGAACTAAATTTGGCGTCGGCAGGTGGTCCCAGCATGAAAACTGCCCAACTCAGGGATTCCGCTGGGGAAAATAAAAAAATTGCCACTTTTGATTTTTTTCGAAAATTTTAATTTTTTATCGCCAATTGTTTATTTTTATCGCCAATTGCGAAAGTGGCGATCGCCAGCGGAATCCCTGCAACTTAAATAATTTCAGGTGGCCCTTGTGATAAATGTTTAAAATCACTGACAATAGAAATACAACACACATGAGACAATTCAAATTCAAGATCCTTATCTATCTACATTTACACTTTTTCGAAATTACCCCACCCACCTATTTTTGGGTGCAGAATTTCTTGTGAACAAGTATTCGAGAGGTGCATTCATGAAAATATAAGGCACTCGGGCTCCGATATGAACTAATAATTTCAGCACAAAAATATTTACACAATTCCCTAACATTTGATTGGCCCGTAGCAAGTATAAAATGACCTAAACATGCATTGTTGAAGTCGGTCAAACTCACTTAATGTTTGCCACCATTTACCATGATGTTGGACCAGGCAGAGCTAGCACAATTGTCGGAAATTTGGAAATAATTTTACAAATAGACATTCTCTAGCCCCACACATATATAAAACTATTTTTCTACTCACATTCGTGCCACTCGTAGGGTCAGTCCTGAAATATATGGGGAAATCCTCCACCCCCTTTTTGACGAAGGGGCCAACTGTCCCGTGAGACCTTAGTGTAACAACTGTCAATCTATCAAATTTAATAGTACAGTAACACAGCCAATATCATGCCTGGTGATACGTGTACGAACTTGGTCCGTCAAATCCGTGTACACCGCCTATGGCCTGGAGCCCTATCAATTATCGGTTGCTACACTGGACAGTTAATATTTGTAGTTGTGAATTGAGATATGGATCTTATGAAATTTGTGATCAGTGTAGACCCTGATCAGCCTGCGCATCCGCGCAGTCTGATCAGGATCTGCACTGATCGCCATTCCGTCAGTCACTAAAGCACCTATACTGCTTCTAATAAGGCACATAGGTCCTTATAATGCTGCCGGAGTACATTTGAAGATCAGGGGCCCGTTTCACTAAACATTGTACAACTAAAATGATTGTAAGTTCAAATTTAGGATCGTCTGGAAATTTGAATTGATGGATTTACATTTATTGAGCATTGCTCAATAAATGTAAATCCAGTAATTGGTTACAAGAAAACATTGTTAATGTGAAATTTACAGTCTACGAACATTTTAGTCGTGTGAAATGGCCCCCAGAAGCTATACTAAACATAAAGGCCAAAAACCCATTTCTCCAGTCACAGCAACATTATAATGCCTGGCGATACTAACTTAGTCTGTCCGATCCTGTGTACGCGGCCTATAGCCTGCAGTTCCTGTGCGGGGTTGAGGATGGGCTCCACCAGCAGGACGTGGGTTGCCTCTACTAAGTTGAGCCCGTTCGCCCCCGAGTGGACCGGCAGTAGGAGGGCGGTCACGTCGCCACTCTGCTGGAACGCCGACAGGTTTTGCTGGAACAGGAATGGTGGTGTAATTTGACAGGAAACTCAGTATGGGATATGGGGCTTGTTGGATTTGTCACCATGTAGTGCCTGATCAAGAAACTGTTACAAAGTCTTTCAAATAAACAAACAGACAGACGTACGATCAGTAGCGAGGGTAATTGTATGAATGTGGAATGATGTATAGTTATTTAGTAATGCATGTGTGTGATATGAAGATATTAGCTGAAGGCAAACAGAAATTATACGTGATTTGAGAAACTATTACAAAAACTTTCAAAACATAAACGGACGGACAGGCAGGAGGATAGGGTGAAACCTATAGGGCACCACCTATTCTCGGCGGGGCCCTAATAACACAACACTCCAGTAGCCTGATGCCAATCTATATTGCTTGTTAGAAGCTTGACGTGTGTTTCAGTGATGGAATGGTGAACAGCGCAGATCCAGATCAGACTGTGCGTACGCACAGTCTGATCTGGATCTACACTGGTCACAAAACCCATAAGCCCCATTTCTCCAGTCGCAGCCACATTGACCAAATACAACCATTGTCACGTCTGCTTCAACACAGACAGGTTTTACTGGAACAGAATCCATTTGAGATTTGAGTCATTCTGACTGATCGAATGGGTCTTAACAACAGTCAATGCATAATACCAACCTTGTTGTGACATGTTGCAACTCATTTCATAAATGTGATATGGCACACGTATGGCACACGCGAATTTGATTGGCTGGCCGCATCACCCTAATTACATATTTGTATTATGTGCTAATGTTATGCCAAACGAACTAAACGAAGACGTTCCAAATGACGTCCTAATGGCGCGACAAATAAATGATGTTTTGACATCGACATCATCCTATTATAATTCCAGCACAAAAATATTTACACAATTCCCTAACATTTGATTGGCCCGTAGCAAGTCTCTGTCCAAAATTTATATCCCAGTAAACTCCCACGCCGAACTACTTTCCGTAACCGTGATGCGCAGTAAAAATAATTCTTCAGAAAACGGAAAATATTTTATTGATGAATTTATTTCAAATGCTGGAATTATAAGGAATGAATGGCCTTTTTGTGGAATTTATCGGGGATATAAACTTGGAAAAGTCGCGGGAATACTGGACGAGGCCTTAAAAATTACACTTTTCGAAAACAAAATCAATTTTTTTTTTTTTTTTTCGAAAATTGTAATTTTTTATCGCTTCTTCCAGTATTCCCGCGACTTTTCCAAGTTTATACCCCGATAAATTCCACAAAAAGGCCATTCATTCCTATATTAAATGTCATTAGAAGCGTCAGTGACTCAGTAAAATCAGTACAGTTGCTAAAATGCGCTCTCGTTTGGTAATATGAAGTGTGTACTAAGAACGGGAACCTATACTATGGCATATTTATAATATATGTGTTGCTAATATGAAAACTGTTTTTCTCGGTGGAGATTTTCAGCTTGATGCGAAAATAGTCAATGGCGTCTTCTCACTGATTTTATTGGATGTCTCCCAAGTTTTTAGACTCTGCGGTGTGAAGTCATGTGATAGAATCTCAAACTCATTTCTATTTTATGTGAGATTTATGAAACTCGTCAGTAAGTTTATGCACCTCACCAGATGCTCGGTGCATAAATTGTGAACGACTCGTTTCATAAATCTTGTATCAAACTCGTTTGAGATTCTCTATATCTGATATTTTGACAGTATTCACAAAATAAGATACATGTGTTTTTTAGTTTGCGACCAACACAGGCCCTGTAGCCTATTTCACCAACATTGCAAAGTATACTTTCCTAGCAAAGTATACTTTGAGGGAGAAATTTTCAATTTTAAGATAAATTTATTAATTTTTATTATACTGAATTTATTACATTATCACAGCCAATATGGCTGTGATAATTTAATAAATTCAGTATAATAATTCTGCATACTTTTAATAATCAAATATATGCAGTTGTTAGTTCTATATGAAATAATGCATTTCAGGAAAAATAAAATGATTGCTCCCTCAAAGTATACTTTGCTAGATAAGAATACTTTGCAAGTTTGATGAAATCGGCTACTGATCAGACTGTGCCATCTGGTCAGGGCATGTGTTGTTTGCTATTCAGCCACTGACTTACTGTTGTCAGAAAAATGATGAAATTATAATTGTGTATAAACAGGTGGAAGACTCGGATTTTGTATAGTTACCTGAAACTTCCCGGACTGGTAGAGACATTTATACTCGACATTGTTTTCCTCCAAAGCTCGAGCAATTACACTGAGCACATCTGTCCACTGAAACACAAGATAAATGGCTTTGGTAACCTGATGAAGCTTACATAACGCGAAACATCGTGATTCCTGGGTTGTACATACATGTATTTCTTTCATTTTATCACAGCATTCGGTCAGGAAGACA
The DNA here is from genome assembly GCA_029237695.1 of Conchocele bisecta. NCBI lineage: Eukaryota > Metazoa > Mollusca > Bivalvia > Lucinida > Thyasiridae > Conchocele > Conchocele bisecta. Next base: position 35,248,286 of record CM055265.1, on the reverse strand, counting down.
AATGATATATATTGGTAATGAACAGGTTTATCAACGTCAACAAATTAGGATGGGAATACACATGTATGGGGTGACAACTGCAAATTCAGTACTGAATTCCAGCAGTAAAATCGCAATATCCTGATCTTGTGGCAGGTGTATTTAACCCTTTCACCCCTCAGTAACTGGAATGGATTTTGATATGTTAGTTTTGCAACCAATTGTCACAAAATTATTTTTAGACTACATGTAGTTCATTTATGAAAAATGGGGTGTTTTTGCTCTCAAAAATATGAAAATTACTTGCAAAAAGTGCAGATCCTGATGAGACGGCTCATCTGGATCTACACTGTTTTCCAATACCACTATACAGGCCTGTGGTGTTGAATGGGTTAATACCATACCAGATTACTTGGTCCCAGCTACGAACCCAGACTGGCACCATTAATCCTTTCATGCTGAATATACACATATAAGCCGTCTCTTGTAATTCTTTTAGAATGGCAATTGTACGTGTGCCTGCGTTGTATTATTGTTCTGTGTTTTATGATGTACAGTTGATGAGACGTAAATAAACAATTTACATTTACCATACTTTTCATTGACAAAAATATTTTCATACGTCATTATGCTGTTACCACCGAGACGGTCCAACTGAATGGTAACGAAATATATTTTGGTTTAGAAACAAAGGAAATAGGAACTAGAAAATGAGTTCATAGGACACGGATACCCCACATATTGCTTTGATAGGAAACTAGACAAAATTCCAAGTCCAAAAGGGGTAGATTATCCATGGCTCCGTGTCAAAGCAAAAATAGAAATTCTCTTTGTGCATCCACACACCATAAAAAAGCTAGACACCAAGCATCAAGCCTCCTAAGGGGAGATTTTAGGAATCCCAAAATCAGAAAAGTAAATAATAAGATAATAAATTCAGCCCTGAAATAAGAATAACCCGATACTCGCCACACCGGAGTTACTTAAAGTAATAGGATTAGTACTAATCTAACTACTTTTATAATGGGTATAACTACATGTAGCAGTAGTTGATTTCATCAACATTGCAAAGTATACTTTTCTAGCAAAGTATACTTTGTCAGAGGGAGTAATCATTTATTTTTCCTGAAATGCATTATTTCATATAGAACTAACAACTGCATATATTTTATGATGAAAAGTATGCAGAATTATTATATAATATGTATAATATGTATAATAAAAATTAATAAATTTATCATAAAATTGAAAATTTCTCCCTCAAAGTATACTTTGCTAGAAAAGTATACTTTGCAATGTTGGTGAAATAGGCTACTGATTCATCTCGCAAGTAACAAGAAAGCCAAAACATGCGGGATGCCAAAAACCAGAGATATCGGGATTCCGTTAAGGATGAAACCCATTATTTAACCCTTCCTACGCTGTTGACGAAAATTGCCGTATGCTGTTTTTCATTTTTGATTTAATTCTTAACGAAAAACTGGTTTTGACAGCACATGAGAATCGTCTCCACTGGAGACGATTCTCATGTGCTGTCAAAACCAGGTTTTTGTCGAGAAATATTGAAAATAAAACATTTCCAGCAGATGACAACATTTAATTCAGCGTAGTAAGGGTTAAATTACCCTATGCATGCTCCCAACCAGCCACCCACTTGCAAGTGAGTAATTATGATCAATGATACACTCATTCATGAACAGATGAGAGTGCAATAGCAGGAAACATGAGTTTTGAAGGTAAATATTTAACTGGGACTTACTGTAGAAAAGACAAGGGCCTTCTGTGCTGGGTCGTCACGTTTGATCTGCAGCAAGCACCGTACTATGGCTTCAACCTTCGTGGAATGGCTACCCTGCAAGTGGAGCATGATTTGGTCAGATGACACTGTACTACGGCTTCAACCTTCGTGGAATGGCTACCCTCAAAGAGCAGGACTACTGTCTGTTTCACGAAACCTGCCCAAATTATACGGCCATTTAAACAATGCAGGAGCTGGAGGAGGGGTAAAAAATAAATAAAACATTTGGAAATTGACTCTGAAACCTGGCTAGATTGCTTGGTATTGATCTAAGGAACCAAATATAGATTTTGAAAATCTGTCCACTATTTCTGAAATTAGAAAGAAATTCCATGTTAAATCCCCATAGACATCTTTACTCTATGGGGATTTAACATGGGGAAATTCGCAATAAAATAGATATTGGACCACCAAATTTCATGAAATAACTAGAAACTGTGTTCATAGAACACGGATGCCCCATATACCGCTTTCATAGTAAACAATGCAAAATACAAAAGGGGGAGATAATCCATGACCAAGAGATCAAATAAAACATTGAAATAAACTTTGCACATCTACTGATCATAAGGAAGCTATATACCAAGTTTGAGATCTGTAGCTATTGCGGTTTAAAAAATTTACGAGTTACAAGGCAAAATTGTCAAATTCTAAGTCAAAAAGGGGCAGATAATCCATTATACAGGGTCAAATCAAAAATTGAAATAAACTTTGCGCATGTCCTCACCATAAGGAAGCTACATAGCAAGTTTCAGGTCTGTAGCTAGTACGGTTTAAAAGTGTTATGAGTTACAAGGCAAAATTGGGACATTATCAGTCGAAATGGGGGAGATAATCTATGACCCAGGGGGTCGAATCAAAAATCGAAATAAACTACTCATCATAAGGAAGCTACATAACAAGTTTCAGGTCTGTAGCTAGTACGTTTCAAAGTGTTAGGAGATACAAGGTTTGTCACGGTACGGGATGGATGGATGGACAGATGGGACGGACGGACAAGGGCAACACTAAATGCCCCCTCCACTATCGTGGTGAGGCATAAAAAGTAAGCATTGTTTGTATAGCAACAGGCAGTAGTTGGTCACATGACTGGTGTTGTATCTCTAGAGATTGCACGCATTCAGTTCACATTACCAGCTTAACCCTTTCAACACCAAAGGCCTGTACAGTGGTATTGTTGACAAAACGGTAGATCCAGATGGGCCGGCTCGTGACGAGCCGTCTCATCAGGATCTGCACTGTTTGCAAATAATTTTTATATTTTTGACAACAAAAACACACCCTTTTCATAAATGGACCAGACTGCCAATCATTTCATGACGCTTGGATTGGTTGAATAATTAATGTATCAAAATCCAGTCCAGTTACTTAGGGATGAAAGGGTTAACAGTATTCATGTTCAAATCTCCCTTTGTCCCCGAGATAATGGCGTCACCAGTTTTGAGTAGTAGTGGACCGATAGTATCGATGCATCGATAGATCGAGGTACATATCTTCACGATACATGTATCGCGATACACTGCCAACTATCGATAGTTGACGATAGCTACATTGTAATTATTAACACATTTTCAATGATCGTGTTTTTGGTGATAGAAAGAGGTAAATATTTGAAGTGATTTTCATAGGAACCTCTGGATTCGACATCCTAGGACATCAACAGTTTCTTTAACAATCATTAATGTGCACAAAAAACACTTTATTGAACCGTTTGGCTTGTGCGCAGTTGATGGCATTTTTTTTATTAACCTCATATCAAACAGGAAGTTCGGAACACGAGCCGTGTCATAGGTTTTTGCGACCATTTTTTTTCACTTCCACATCGAAAAAGGCAGCGTTACAGTATAACTGGCCGTTTTTGGTGTAAAATTAAAGTGCAAAATTTTGTTTAATGATGCCTCTGTGTGTTTGTGGGTCCTTGTAGATTCATTTTGAATATATGTTCAACAATTCAATAAAAAAAAACAAAAAACTTCCACTCCAAATCACAATGTTATTATCAATCAAATTGAGCTGCATCATTATTATTGAGTATTGTGTATTTAGCGATCTTTATTTTTTTTTTTTGAGACACTAGACTTTCAATCCTCCCTACCCAAGCGCCCTCCACCCCCTCACCACAGCCCCACCTCTTTCGGCCAAGTGATTCTGGTGTGGCGAGGACCTGGCATCAGATCAGGATTATTCTGATTTCAGGGCTGAATATATAGTGTTTTTATTGCAAATATTCAGTTCTGATTTTGGGATTTTCCCCCCATTTGTATATGTACATTGTACTTGAACATGCACATGTACTTGTACAGGTAATATATGGGATTTAGTACTAAACCCATTGACTCGGCCTTAAATGACTGTAGCTGTTGATAGGCCGTTAAACCCCAATAAACAAACAAACAAACACCAGTTTTGATATATAAATAAAATCTCTGCAGTCACACAGTCCATTTATAAAATCTCCAGCGATTGCTGGAATTCAATTCACAATACCGGCTTAACACTATTGATGTCTAAATACCCGACAATTTGTGAAAAGTTTTCCCTTGCTAAGAACAGTAAATTCCACTGATATCCAATGTACACTTAAATTTTACTGACAATTTCAAACACAATTGTACTCTTTTCATCATAAAAATGAGACAAGGTCAAATGGTGTACAAAATATATATAATTCCAATGAGAGAAATAAAGACAACATTCAACATTTTCTTCCTGTAAATTGGAAAACACTGGGTACCTTGACGCCAATACTATCCTCGCCACTACTGACGGGCGTGTCCTGTCTGGTCATCACATACGAGATCTCTCCCTGGTGGGTGGTCTGGCGACACACAGCACACTTCACGGTGCGGTGACGTCCACCCACGCTGTACCGGTCAACCAGCAGCCGGATACAATCAATACAGAAACAGTGGCCGCACTGCAGCACGCTCCACTGGAATAGATACAAACACAGGCGATTGACATGTTGATAGGATAGTCTATTATACTTTCTTACACATGCAGAAATAAATAAATTAGTAATTCTATAGTTTATGTGTCTATAATTAAGGCTTTGAACTAACTGTGCCCATTTTCAAGAAGTAATATATTTTCTATTTCTCATAAAATCCCATTATTCCTAGTGCTTACACAGAGCTCAGGCCCACCTGCGCCTAATAAAACCGACACATAATCAGCATTTTACACGCAGAATCCGTATTAGCCCGAAAGCATTACACAAGTCACCCGACTATACCAGTAGCCGATTTCACCAACATTGCAAAGTATACTTTTCTAGCAAAGTATACTTTGAGGGAGTAAACATTTATTTTTCCCGAAATGCATTATTTCATATAGAACTAACCACTGCATATATTTGATGATAAAAGTATGTAGAATTATTATACGGAATTTATTACATTATCACAGCCATTTAATGTAGTAAATTCAGTATAATAACTAGATGGCCGCGGCCTGCATGTCGCGCCTTGTGGCGAGGCATGGACACTAAAAAAAGATATAGTATAACGAAAAACTTTAACCAAAAAACTTAACCAAAAACTTTAACCGGACACATGTACGTACGTACGTCGTACGTACGTACGTACGCCAAAGTGCCGACTATATCGCGCTTTCCGCAAGCGGGCGCGAAAAAAACGTTAACCAAAAACTTCAAAGTAATTTGACCTTGACATTGGGCACAGGGGCCGCACGGGAGGGGGATAGAATGAAAATATAGATGATGATAAACACCCATGTGAAGTTTCAAGGTAATGGGCAAAGCAGTTGCAGAGATATAGTATAACGAAAAACTTTAACCAAAAAACTTAACCAATAAACTAAACCAAAAACTTTAACCAAAAAACTTAACAAAAAAACTTAACCAAAAAACTTAACCAAAAACTTAACCAAAAACTTTAACCAAAGAACTTAACCAAAAACTTTAACCAAAAAACGTAACCAAACAACTTAACCAAAAACTTTAACCGGACACACGTACGTACGCCAAAGTGCCGACTATATCGCGCATTCCGCAAGCGGGCGCAACAAAAATCAATAAATTTATCCTTAAATTGAAAATTTCTCCCTCAAAGTAAACTTTGCTAGAAAAGTATACTTTGCGATTTGGATGAAATCGGCTACTGGTATGACACGAGTTTGTATCATGATTTCACTAAAATTCTATAGACAAAACTGAACAAACCAGATCTGGATTTCAATAATCCTCGATATTTTTCAATAATAAGGTAATACTAGTTATAAATGTCAAATGCGGAAATACAATCAAAATCTACCTACAAGAGCCACTAGTTTAGCATTGAATGAATACTTCAGTAACCATAATGTCTGAGAACAGACACATATTACATGTAGACAAAACTAGAGCACTTATACCCCCAGCCTGTACCAACAAACAAAAACAACAGAAATCTTATCATAGATGGAAGTGTGAAAACTATATACCAATCGACATACTTTGTACACCAGGGGTATAATAATAGCATATATGACAACGTAGAACGAATAATCTGTACAGTTACCATTGTTCTCTGTTCTGTCATCTAACAACACATTTGTTATCATGGACAGGAAGACAGACCACGATATGCCACAATACATCTCAAGTGCAAAATTGTTATAGTCTGTAAATTTCACATTAACAATGTGTTCTTGTAAACAATTATTGGATTTACAGTTATTGAGCAGAGGCTGCATATGCAGCCTATGCTCAATAAATGTAAATCCATCAATTGAAATTTACAGACTATTCTAAATCTGCACTTACGGACATTTTAGTCGTACAAAGTTTAGTGAAACGGCCCCCATGATGATAAAGAGTACAACTGGTCATACCTCTCTCCCAAGCTCCTGTTGACAGATGGGACATGGCTCGGGATTTTCTCCGTCATTCTGGGCCGTTTGTGACTGCAAAAAATTATTTATTTACTGGTGTTTAATGGCGGTAATTACGGTCATTTTAGGCCGGGTTAACATGATCAAATCCTGTATGAACAGCAAATGAACTCATTGAATAATTATTCATTCACTGATCTTTGTTTAACGGCTTGTCATTAAGGTTACAGCCCTCTCTGAAACAGTGAATAAATTGTGTTTATACAGGGAAAACCAGCCACAAATTGTCAAATGATTAACAAAGAACCGCATCTCTAGATCTTTAAAAACAACTAGATTTGTCAATAAGCGAGGCTTATGGAATACCAGCCGCATGGGCCCAGGTACCCCTAAATATGTCTACGTCTGTGGGCCTGTGACCTTGACTCTCGGCTTGTCACAAGGCGATAGAGGACCATTGGAGCAATGCGTGATCAGAGCAAGGAAACAGAAATTATAAGCCATTTACCCGAGAGTTTAGAAAGCACCAAAAATGTGACCTTGACCTTGGGGTTAGCGGGGGCGGCACGAATATGGATTTGTCACAGGGCAGTAGAGAACCATTGGAGCAGTGTGTGTGTGAAATGTGAAGTGGATTCGAGCAAGGAAATAACAATTATAACCGATTTCTCCGATGTTAAGTTTTGTAAAGAGACTAAGTATGTGACCTTGACCTTGGGATCAGTGCTGGTTGGCTGGTCGGCTGGTCGGCTGATCGTGGATTTGTGACAGCATGATAGTAGACCCTTAGAGGAATGCATGCATGAACTATTAAGAATTTTCAACAAAGGAAATAGAAGTTATAACATATTTCTCTGACATTAAATGTAATGACGGACGGATGGATGGATGCACACACGGATGGACGGACGGACAACCGGACTCCATTATCCCACCCCCCTACAACTCATTGCGGAGGGTATAATTGCACTCTCCTGAAACTGTAAGATCAAAACTGACAGGGTCCTTGCTACTCTTACACAACCAAACACTGTGGTGCAAATACAGTTTCAGAGTCAATAGCTTAATGCCTTAACCCAAGCCATGCTGAGCATACGTCATTTTGTTTGTAGAAAAATCTACATATTTTCTTTCTATGTTCTTAGAAGTATATGTCGTGACAACCATTTGAACCGTCTCATCGAGACGGTTCAAATGAGTGGTCACAACATATACATGTACTGTCATTGAGAAATAACAAAAATAAAAATAAAATATTTAAAAAAAAAATGTAATGGGTTAAGCACTAGACACCCCAGTTCCCATTGAATAAAGAACATCATACAGACCACAGGTGATGAAAATGGACCATAGAACTGAGAAATGAGAACTGAGAAATGGACCATATGCATTTTACAACCAGTGTAGATCCAGATCAGCCTGCGCATCTGCAGTCTGTCAGGAACTGCACTGTTCGCCATTCCATTAATGAAACACCCGTCATGCTTCCGACAAGGAAATTAGATTGTTATCAGTAATCAGGTCACAAATCACACAAGCCCCATTTCTTCAGTCGCAGCCATCTACAAGTTATTTTCGGTAAACAGTGGTACAGACACACAGATCCGCCCACAGACATCATTGCGCTCACTACATGTATGTCAAGAGCAATGAATAAAACAGGAAAAACGAATGTCAATTATAGAAATTTGAAGGAAAATCTCCCAACTTTGGATGTTCTGGTAGACAAAGAGTTTGACACGCCATGGAAGTTTGTACCTTCGGACATCTGCATAATTTCATTAAATAAGTTTACAAAATTTACAATATTTTTCATAAATTAAGTCAAAAGTTGAGAAAAATTTTCAGTGTACACGCATGTACATTTACTCTGAAAATGTTGTCAACTTTTGATGCCTATTTTGTCCATCTACTGTGTGTAACATATGTATATGTGGTGGATGGTGTCTACCTTAGCAAGGTTAATGAGGTACAGCAACTGGCCGAGCTTCTTCCGCAGTTCTGCACTAGCCACAATCCTGTCCGACGCCAACTTCAGCTTGTGTTGGCCCAGCTAAGGAGGTGAGAGAAGGAACATGCTTATTGTCTCATTGATTTGTAGTATCAGTCAAGACAATGTTGATCCTGATAGATCTCTACAGTCAAAGAAAACAGTGAACTACGATAATGTATGAACATAGTAGGCCCTGATCAATAATTTCTAGATACATATTGTTGACAAATACTACCAAATCTAGAGCAAGTGAGCAGGGGTTCAGGGATACCCATGGCTGCTGCCTGGTCTGATAGTCATTTGGCCTTGACCTTGGGCATGAAAGCCGTATGGGTGGGTTATAGAATGAAAATATGGATGAATATAAAGTATGAAGTTTCAAGTCAATCTGAATTACTGTCGCAGAGATACGGTTTACTTAAAATTTTAGTGCAAAGTAATTTGACCTGGACTCTAGGCATGAATGCCACAAAGGTGGGCTATAGAACGACAATATGGATGATGATAAAGAAGTATAAGAAGTTTCACGTCAATCTGACGTATGGTTGTAGAGATAATGGGTATCTGAAAACGTTAACGCAAATCTTACAAACGGATGGACGGACATACAAAAACTATATACCGATTTATATACTTCGTATAGTGAAGTTATTGCAAAAGCTGAACACAACACATTTTCAAAACCCAATATGAACGTGTACTCTCTGTGGTCGGACATGGACATTCTGGACATGGGCAGTAGCGTATCATGCAAGACACATTGTTATCGTACGTCCACTTCTGCCAATCAGCGATGTGATACATTACATGTACATATACATGTTACAAGTAATTTGAGTACATGCCCAGAAAAGATCCTCAGCCCATAATTGTAAAAAATAATGGAACAAATCAAACTTCCTGATTTCAAGAATGAGATTAAAGTACATGGTCACAAAGTGTTATAGCCAGTGCACATGATTGTACACCTTTCCGAACATGTTCTAAAACTTTGTTCTCATTTAATTTGTCAACCAATCAATTCCTTATTTCCAACACGAGAACCAGGTACATGCTCAGAGTGGAGATCTCTTGGGCAAAGATGTGCTTAAGTCAGGGAGCCGTTTCACTAAACATTGTACGACTAAAATGTTTGTAAGTGCAAATTTAGGGTCGTCTGGAAATTTCAATTAATGGATTTACATTTATTGAGCATAGGCTGCATATGCAGCCTATGCTCAATACATGCAAATCCAATAATTGTTTATAAGAAAACATTGTTAATGTGAAATTGACAGACTATCATAATTTTGCACTTTAATACAAACATTTTAGTTGTACAAGGTTTAGTGAAACGGCCCCCAGATTTATTTATGCTATACAAAGACAGAAACAAGTGACATTGTAGCAATAAATGAGGAAACATACCTCAATAGAGGCACTGGTAGATGCCTACATCAATACAATCAGATACGCGTAGACTACACATGATTCTCATTTTCCCCCCAAGACTGTCATACAATGGAATCAACTCCCTTCTCCCATATGTCTGGCAGAGTCGCTGGATTATTTAAAGACCCAGGGGGGAAGTTCACTAAACTTCATACGACTGAAATGTTCGTAAGTGCAAATTTTCAATTGATGGATATAGATTTAATGAACATAGGCTGCATACAGCATATGCTAGACTGCATTTATGCAGCCTATGCTCAATAAATGTAAATCCAATAATTGTTTACGAGAAAACAGTGTTTATGTGAAATTCACAGACTATCATAATCTTGCACTTACGAAAATTTCAGTTGTACAAAGTTTAGTGAAACGGGCCCCAGTTCCTCAAGATACAGCACTCCAGACTCAGATTATACTTCTTTTCTGTATTGTTTCCCTCTCCAGGGTATACCAGTATATGGGCAAAAGCAAAGCAAAGACAGAAGTTTATAACCACAGAGCGAGAGTGAAACCTAACCTGGGAGTACTCCAGTATGTTTGGCTGTGGCGTGTCTGGTACAGGTTCATCTGGCAGTCGTAGTCGCAGTCTCGTCGTCGACATGTCCAGCTCGTCGAAGGATGCCACATGCTCCTTGATACCTGCACGTTATAAGGGTTGGTGGCTGTTAAGGTCAGACAAATGCAATGTCCAGTAGCGCGGGGCTACCAGATTCTGAGTAGCCCAGTGCGCTACTAGAATTTGAAAAATAGGCAGCCCAAAAATATTCAATAAGATTAAATGCATTTCCATGTATGCAAGTTGTGAATTTACAAATATGGGTTATAATACTAGAGAAAGTGAACAGGGGCTCACGTATACCCCCGGTGCCACCTGGACCGACAAATAAGATGGGCGGACAAACGGACGGACGGAATTACGAAAACTATATACCCCTTGACATACTTCGTATGCTGGGGGTATAATAATACCAGATGGCCGTGGCCCGCATGTGGAGCCCGCCGAGGCATTTGATGGTATTTAAAAACTTTAACGCAGATTTCGGACGAACAGGATGGATGCACGCACGGACGCACGCATGGCAAGACGCACGCACGGACAGATGCACGGTCGGACGCACGGACGTCATTGTGATCACTATGTCTCGCTTTCCGCAAGCAGGCTCGACAAAAAAGCATTATTAATTTGTCTGAATGTTGTTAAAATCCTGGGTCACCAGCCGAAAAATGTTGACAATCGTCAACCCTGAAGGACATAATCTTTTGACAAGCATAGTCCCAGATTCGCAGTGTGATCACGGCCTATGCTGTTTGGATTTCAATGACTTAATGTTAAGCAAAAACGTTTATTATTTGGAACCTGGCATTACTGAAATAGCACAGAACTGTTGACTGTTGCAAATGCAATATTAATCAACATACGAGTCACGCCATGTGATTTTGTAATAACTAAGAACATGTGCGATTTTTAATGAAAAACATTTACGGAAACTGTGATACTTTCTGTAAATGATGTCGAAAGTTGACAAAATGTTCATAGCAAATGCGGAATTCCGCATTTGCTATGAAAATATTATCAACTTACGACGTCATTTACGGACACTATCGTAAATTTTGTAAATATTTTTTTCATGAAATATCGCACGTGTTCTAATAGGTACAAGATCACATGGCGTGTCTGATATGTGACCCATATAAATACTATGTAATGTCCTGCTATATTGATGCTTTATCGCATAAATATTGCTGCAGTAACTTACAAAAATCTTATGAAAATGCTAGTAAAAGTGGGCCAACATATCCAGTGTGTGTGTAGATTTGTTCTAACCTGCCCAGTGGGTGCGGAGTCGCTTGTACTCCTTCTTCAGGAGGTCCAGCAGTTTGATGTGGGTGTTCCCATAGTCCACGAGGTCCTCACCAACTACACAGGAATAAGGAGACACGGGTGAATAACACGTAGCAGGGATTGCACAATTGTCATGAACACCAAAAACTGCAAATAAAGGCCTAACATAATAGGCCCTTATTAGCGTTTTTTGTAATGTGTTTTGAATATCTTGCTAGAGTCACACAGTAGACGAAGAATATCCATCATATGCATTGGTGTGGGACTAAGAGTATTCCATATATACTCTGGTGTGTGACAAGGATATTCCACCCGAGTGGTCAGAATATGTTGTCAGAAACGATGCTTTGCCGAGTTTCTGACGACATATTCTGACCACGAGGGTGGAATATCCTTCGTCACACACCGGAGTATATCTGGAATACTTTTTCTCGCATACCTACTAAGTCCAGAATCATGTTTAGCCATAGTACGCCATCAATGAACCACCATGCTAGTATAATACTAACTTTTTTTCTGTATATGCTATCTCCAATACAACTACTCAATCGCATTACCCGTATCAACAAATGGGTGTAAACAAAGTTTACACCAACAAATTAGAGTCTCCTACATTGGATCGAAAAATTTAACACGTAACGGCCCAATAAAAATACGGTCTGAAGACGCCCATGACAGATGTGTAAACCCAATTACTACATACACAAAATAAATAGGACGCAGTACGAGACAAACTCATATAAATATTGAAAATAGACCATATATCCTCAATTCAAATTTGTACAATAATGTTTACAGAATCATTTGATGTTTTTATTTTCAGTATTTATTGCAATTCCGAGACGCTGTCTTCAATTACGCAAATATCAGTCCGCCGAAAGTTTCACTCCGACGGACCGTTGCCGTTTTCAAGAAATTCTTGCTCACTGGATTATTAAACAAATATTCCAATCACTATCAACTGTCAGTATACATATTTTTGGTGAAGAATCAACAACATACGAGGTAAATATTTTGTTGTCAATTACATGTGTTTTTTTTAATAATAATCATGTATTCAGTATTCGGCCAACTGATTTACAGACTCGTCCCACAACTCGTCCCACAAATTTACGCAAATTTGATAAAACTGGATAAAACATGAAATAAATAATAGCCTACATAACAAATCCAGAGCGACGTTGTTGACATTGTTGTCTACTGACAGTACTGTGTAGAGAGCGTGTGTTTGTAAACAATGCAGACGACGTTTGGAAGCCAATACACAAAAAGTAGTTCCGGCAGTGTGTCACAGGTCAGCCGTGTGAGATAGCTGTGTGAGACACAAAAATCCCACATGGGCGTGGCTTCGGAAATAACATTGAAATAGACTCTGGGTATGCGAGAAAAGGATATTCCACCTGAGTGTCAGAATATGTTGTCAGAAACGAGGCTTTGCATACCTTTACGGGTATGAAATATTCAAAATAATTCATTTTTATTTTTCTTATTTCTCAATGAAAGTACATGTTGTGACCACTCATTTGAACTGTCTCATCGAGACGGTGGTCACGACATATACTTCTAAGCAAAGATAAAGAAAATATTTATAATTTTTCACACAAACGAAATGACATATCCTCAGCATGAAATGGGTTAATCATCACGTATGAGAGATCCTCTATTTAACCAAGCAACGTCCATTGATGTCCATGTGCCATACATGTACCTCGGTATAAGCGGGCGAACGAGAGTATAGCCTTAAGAGCAAGCTCCATCTCACTGTCGGCCCAGGTGCCCTGTCGCCTCGTGCTGACCTGGTGGGCTGACGTCTCTGTGTTGTCCACCACTATACCCCTACAGTGGACACATTGATTGAGATGGTTGGTTGGTTGGTTGTTGAATGATTATTGATTGAGGAATTGGTGGATTGATTTGATTTGTTTGTGTTTAACAGCTATAAAGGTCATGTAAGATCATGTTTGATCCCGCATTTCACATGCTGAATTGGGGGTGGCTGTGCCAGGTCCATACCACACAACAGTCACTTGACCCCTAACACTAAAAGTAATACTGCTAGGATTACTCTAATAAGGGGTATAACCAGATTCAACTCTCATATGCATACAAGAAAGCCGCAGACGTACCCGAGAGACAAGCCTGGTCTCCAGTCAGGATTCCGATAAGGCGAATCCCAATCATTAAATTACCCATCGCATGCTCCCAACCAGCAAACCACAATGGTTGGTTGACGATTGATTTGTTGGCTGGCTGGCTGGTTGATTAACTGAATGGGGCTAATGTGAGCTAAACAGCAAGGTCACATACAAATTGGCATTGCATGGTGGGAAGATGGAATATTTAGCACTAAATTTACTAATGTACATCTCTCGAACATTGAAACCATAACATGAGTATGGATTATTACTACAGATCATGTCCCCACAGTTGTGAAGCCCACTAAAGGACGATTCATTGTTGGATGTGATTCCTGATATGGATGGATTGATCGTTAACCACAGGCCTGTATAGTGGTATTGGCAAAACGTGTAAATCCAGATGAGACGGCTCGTGACGAGCCGTCTCATCAGGATCTGCACTTTTTGCAAGTAATTTTCATACTTTTGAGAACAAAAAAAAACCCTTTTCATAAATGGACTAGTCTGAAAATTATTTTGTGACGCTTGGATTGGTTACAAAATTAACATATGAAAATACATTCTAGTTACTTAGGGGTGAAAGGGTTAATGTGGACCACAGTAAGGAAGGTTTTGTTGTTTCATGCGAATCCCAGTAATGAGATTAGATTCATTGATTAATTTTAATTTCGATAAGGATGGATTCGGTGTTTTATGAATCCCATGTAGAATGGATTCTTCACTTGACATGAATCCCAGTAAGGATGGATTCTTCATTTGATGTGAATACTGGTATGACACACATTACCACTGTGAAGTAGTAGAGTATGTAACATTTTGATCTCTGCACACACAATCCAGGTTTGTTTTGCCTTTATATTCCTGACTACAAATAAAAAAAAAATGTATTACCATTTATCCCGTCAACACAGTGCGTATGTGCCGTGAAACACGGTGCCGTGAAACATTTTTGATATCCAGTCAATACTATTTTTGCATATTACAGCCATTTGTAGGTGTTGACGGGATAAATAGAATAGTAGGTTAGTGCCGTGAATGGGAAAAATATGTGGCGCGGCACGGAAACGGGATGTGCTCGGCAGAGCCTCGCCCATCCCGTTTCCTGAGCCTTGCCAGATATTTTTCCCCATTCACGGCACTAACCTACTATTCTCTATATCTCTCATGAACAGTGTTAAATTTTTATTTGAGACAAGCCATGTGATTTTGTACCGAAAAACATGCGCATTTTTTCATGAAATATATTGACAGAAATTTACGATATTTTCCCGAAATGACGCTGCAAGACGACAAAATTTTCATAGCAAATGCGGAATACTATATTTTGTCATCTTTCGACGTCATTTCGGGAAAATATCGTAAATTTTGTAAATATTTTTAATGAGATATTGCACAGGTTTTTAGGTACAAAATTTCTCATTTTAGTATGTTATTGGAATTGCCGGTTTCCATTTCAAGTTTCATTACCTTTCCACAAATGAAAATAGCTTCGTCTCGTACAACTCGAAAAGTTCTTCTGATTTACAGAATGGGCATCTGAAAATGAAACGAGTGTCTGACTACATGTAGCACACAAGACTATTCCTGCACAAATTAATTACTGGGTGGGATAAGGTCTGCAAAGTTTGATTTGTTTCAAGTACGGTGTCAAGTATTTTCAAATAAAGAAAGTGACAATTATTGGCAAGATTAGCGCAGGCGGTAGCGTACTGTCTCTGGTACAGTGTACAGTCTCTGGTACAGCGTACAGTCTCATAGGGGGATACACAATGGACACTGCCTCTGATGTCATGATGACGTTTCATGATGACATATTTACAGGATTAAACTAACTATGCCATGGTAAGCAGATTACGACACTGGGTCCCGTTTCACTAAACTTTGTACGGCTAAAATGTTTGTGAGTGCAAATTTAGGATCGTCTGGAAATATCAATTGATGGATTTACATTTATTGAGCATAGGCTGCAAATGCAGCCTATGCTCAATAAAACTAAATCCAATAATTGTTTACAAGAAAACAGTGGTAATGTGAAATTTACAGACTATCATAATTTTGCACTTACAAATATTTTAGTCGTACAAAGTTTAGTGAAACCTTGTCTGCAAAGTTTGCTTTTTGCACTCGGGAACTGTTTGAACCCACGGCCTACGACAGTTCCCTCGTGCCACAGCCTTGGGGTTCAAACAGTTCTCTCATGCCACAGCAAATGTTTACCTATGGCTGGACATAGTGAAACATTATTGTTACATTTCCGTTGGACATATTGTGTAATTTGAGCATATACTCAGTACTTTCAGTACTTTGATAATCTGCTCCATTCAAACAGCTGATTTGCACATACATATTCTGGGGCTGGAGTACACGTCGCGTGATGCAGCTGCATCAATTTGAAAATTTCACTGCGACCGTTGTGAACTGGTCTGGTGACATAATGGCGCGTTCTAGTAACGTCATGAGACACATGCATTGCATAGGTGTTGGCTTGGCCCAGGAATGAGCATTGTCTACAGCCATGGTCAAACAGCACGCGCTGTATGTTTGAACATGGCTGAGAGCAGTGTCAAACAATGGCAGTCATGTGACAATACACAACTTACGTTTTTAGGATCTCCCCTACTGGCCTCAAGCAGCATTCGACAGTCTGGCCAATCAAGGCTGGAGAAGGCTGACCGGCAAGCCTGGACATGGCCTTGATCACGTCGGTGTAGGCAGAGCCTAGGGCCGTCACCTGGTTGTTTAACACATACTCCAGACCCACAGCCGACCGACATCTGCAGGTTGATTGATTGGTTGATTGATTGATTAAATTAAATTGTTTACAAAAATTAATATATTTAAAGTTAATGAAATGAAATTCTGCTTTTGCTATGAAAATGTTGATGTAATTTACAGAAAATATCACAGTATCTATGAATAGTTATCATGAAAATTTGCACATCTTCAAAACATACACAATCACATCGCTTATCTCATATGTGTCTGTGACTGGAGAAATGGGGCTTATGGGATTTATGACCAGTGTAGCTCCTGATCAAATAGCACACTCATGTAGCCTGATACAAATCAAGTGTAGTGTATTGCCTGAAACATGACGGGTGTTTCATTGATGGAATGGCGAATATTTGCATATCCTGATTGGACTGGGAGGATGCACAGGCTGATTTGGATCTGCACTGGTCTACACGCATTTCTCCAGTCACATGCACATGAATGGGGGCAGCAATGAATATTCAGCACTACCTTCTGTTCCACGCTTTGCTGCCAACAAAATTTTGGCTGTAAATATTTAATATAGGAATGAATGGCCTTTTTCTGGAATTTATCGGGGTACAAACTTGGAAAAGTCGCGGGAATACTGGACCAGTATTCCCCGCGACTTTCCAAGTTTATATCCCCGATAAATTCCACAAAAAGGCCATTCATTCCTTATAATTCCAGCATTTGAAATAAATTCATCAAGAAAATGTGTTTATTTTCGTTTTCTTAAGAATTATTTTAACTGCGCCCGACGGTTACGGAAAGTAGTTCAGCGTGGGAGTTTACTGGGATATAAATTTTGCACAGAGACTTGCTATGGACCAATCAAATGTTAGGGAATTGTGTAAATATTTTTGTGCTGGAATTATAAGTACATGTAAGTACTTTTTCATCAATAACAAAAAAGTTACCCTTCCCCCAAAAAAATTAATTGATGAAAAACTTTACTGCGAAAAAACTATTTTTTAACATGGGCAACAAGTACGAAGAGGACCAGGAGGATAAAAAGACGACACATTTTGGAAATTTGCTCTGAAACCTGGCGAGATGATGCAAATAAAAAAAAAAGTTACATTTTGAAAATCGGTCAACAAATAAAAAATTACTTATATATTTTTAGCCCTCATGTTAACTATATTTGATGGAATTTAATCAAATTTCTTTTTTTCAGGAGGGTGACTTTTTTGTTATTGATGAAATAGAAAATGTGTTCATAGAACATGAATGCTCCACATATCACT
This sequence comes from Conchocele bisecta, assembly GCA_029237695.1. Classification (NCBI taxonomy): domain Eukaryota; kingdom Metazoa; phylum Mollusca; class Bivalvia; order Lucinida; family Thyasiridae; genus Conchocele; species Conchocele bisecta. The sequence goes on along the minus strand of CM055265.1, from coordinate 35,230,270 downwards.
TTGATAGTAACCGAGTCCAAAAGGAGTAGATACTCCATGGCCCAGTGTGAAATAAAAAAAAAATTCTAAGTCGAAAAGGGGGAGATAATCTATGACCCGGGATCGAATAAAAAATCAAAATAAACTTTGCGTATCTACTCATCATAAAGAATCTACATACCAAGTTTCAGGTGTGTAGTAGCTATTAGGGTTTAAAAGTTTTACGAGTTACAAGGCAAAATTGGAAAATTCTAAGTCAAAAATGGGGAGATAATCCATGACCCAGGGGTCGAATAAAAAATCAAAATAAACTTTGCGCATCTACTCATCGTAAGGAAGCTACATACCAGGTTTCAGATTTGTAGCTATCTACTATCGTGGTGGGGCATAAACAGTACTTACAATTAAATATTATTTAGATTTAATGTTTTTAATAGCCAAAAGTTCATCGGCAGCAAAACGTGGAACAGACTTTAGAAACAATTCAGCACTGATAAATAGTTTCCCGATCCGTTGATATCATCACAATAAGGATTTACAAGCAAGTGCAGCTTCTATGTATTCAAAACCATTGTATTTGATATTAAATAGCCAGTAGCTGATAATTATCAACAGCTATTACCATACATTGTACCAAGTTTTATCTTCTTAAATGTTAATTATCTTCGCATGCTAATGGTGAAAATAACAGCCAACACATTTATAGTACTTTTCTTATTTCACTCCGTAATTATGTCTTGGAATTTATTTAGAATTACATCCTCAGTAGCCTATTTCACCAACATTGCAAAGTATACTTATCTAGCAAAGTATACTTTGAGGGAGAAATTTTCAATTTAAAGATAAATTTATTAATTTTTATTATACTGAATTTATTACATTATCACAGCCATTTTGGCTGTGATAATGTAATAAATTCAGTATAATAATTCTGCCTACTTTTAATCATCAAATATATGCAGTCATTAGTTCTATATGACATAATGCATTTCGGGAAAAATAAATGATTACTCCCTCAAAGTATACTTTGAAATTTTGATGAAATCGGCTACTGGACTCAATTCTAATGAACTTCCAAGATATGTATGTACATGGAGAAATAAAAAAAAATATAATGAATTGTCACCTGCTATGTTTTGAAATTACAATTAATGAGTGAAATAACAATTCCATAAACTCTCTTTTGTCACAAACCGAGCTCATACCTGCGGACCATGGAGTTTGCACTGGGGCTGCGGTTGTCCACGAGGTCGTCTATGACCTTCTGTAGGAGGATATCGTCCTGCTGTCCAGCCACTGACCACTGGATCACGTCCGCCCACCACTCCCGCCCGTCCTCGAGCTGTGGACACGCAACACGGTGTAACCATGTGAATCAACTGGAGAAGGATGGTATGGAATGGAATAGTTGGCCCATCAACACAAAAGAGTAACATTTAGGGCCAAGCAATGTAGATGAAGATTACAAATAGTAGTAAAATAGTATGTTAGATATATTTACACTGTCCTTGAATTCATAACGGAAACGCCCATTCAAAGTATTGAGTTCAAATCCCTGTAAATTTCATTAGCCCCATATGATGTCGCGCGACGTTGATTCATTAAAGTTTGTTTGACGTCATTAGATTACATGACGTTCATCGTCGTTGTCAATAACGTCACGCTATTGACCGGCAATGTCGCTGTTACATGAATTGCTACAAAACGACGTAAAACAATAAGATTCCTAATTTTTACGCCGTATATGGTTATTTAAATCTTTGAAACTATCCAAAAATGCAGTGTAAATATAAGTAATAAAACCATGGGCAGTTGCGTTTACTGCATTATGAACAACAGTTGGTCTGTTTAAAGTTTGTGAGGAGTAGTTGCGTTTACTGTATTAAATAAAATAAATGATTTCTCCCTCAAAAATAAATGATTTCTCCCTCAAATTTGATGAAATCGGCTACAGGTAAAATGATTATCGTGAAATAATGTGTTGCACTGACCTCTCTAAATTGAACACTTGGGGACTTCCGTACCATTTGCTCCATGAAACCTGCTTGTATCGGAAGATATGATTTTTATCATTGTATACATGTTTCTCATTCTATAATTTTATAGCTCTATACATGTTGTTCATTTATATTGTTCATAATATTAATATTTTTACCCTGATCATCTGATTGCCTACCACTTAAGGAATAAAACCATGGGCTGTTGCATTTACTGTATTATGAACAACAGTTGGTCTGTTTAAAGTGTGTGGAGTCCGAAGGTGTGGAGTCCGAAGGAAACTATTGATGAAGTTTGGTAATGATAGGACTAACGGATCAGGAGATGTGCAATATTTTGACACGTCTGAAATTATTGACACAAAGGTTAAGGTCACCAGGGTGAAGGTCATGGCATGACACTGGATGGATAGCTATACTGTGAAGAAGCTATTTATGAAGTTTGGTAAATATCCCATAAATATAAGAGATATGCAAAAGTTGGACGTACATCCCAAATTTATTTGCAAAATTGTTAACGACAACGACGCCGCAGCAATTATGACCGCCAAGTCTCACTTTCCACTATTGTGGGCGAGACAAAAAATAAAGTGAATCAAGTGTAAAATATGGCCGTGACTTGTGTGAATTAATTTACAGAGATGAGACATGGTTTAACCCCAACTGAATTAAATGTTGTCGTCTGCTGGAAATGTTTTATTTTCAATATTTCTCGACAAAAACATGCTTTTGGCAGCACATGAGAATCGTCTCCAGTGGCTGTCAAAACCAGTTTTTTGTTAAGAATTAAAGCAAAAATGAAAAACAGCAGACGGCAATTTCCATCAACAGCGTAGGAAGGGTTAACCATCTGTGGCTGGAGAAATGAATGGGACTTACAGCATTTAAGGGATAGCTAGTTCTGCCTGTGTCCTACCTGTGATTTTGGACGGTGGGGGGGGGGGGATTTTGTCCTACCTGCATTTTATTTTATGATGGGGGGGGGGGGATTTTGTCCTCCTGTGTCAAAAATCACAAAAAAATGTGTTAAAAAAGATGGTTCACAATAAACATTTTCATAGAACACATTTATTTAATGGTGTTAAATGGTCCGTCAACAGCTACGGTCATTTTAGACCGGGTTAACAGGGTCAAATCCCATATTGTGATGGGGGGGGGGGGGATGGGGGGGGGGGGGGGGGGGGGAAATCGTGAAATCAGAACTGAATATTTATATAGTCAGCCCCGAAATAGCTGGAGAAATGGAGCTTATGGGATGTGTGACCAGTGTGGCTCCTAATCAAATAGCACACTCCACAAGCCTAATAACATTCGATATTGCTTCTTAGAAACAAGACGGGTGTTTCATTGATGTAATGGCGAAAAGTGCAGATCCTAATCAGACTGTGCGTAAGCACAGGCTGGTCTGGATCTACACTGGTCGCAAAACCCATAGTCATAGACCCAGTCACGGTCACACATTATCATAGAAAGCATAAAGAACTGACCTCCCGTTGTTGGAGCCTGACGTCCACCTGTATAGGTGCAAGCGCCTCCAGAGTGCTGTTCACGTACGCCGTAGCCTTGGCCATGTACTTGTCCTTCAGCTCCGATATCTGTACCAGGTAAATCAGTCATTGCAACAGTCAGAACCATAAAATTGAGCTTCTTCATGCCACCATGCACATAGATAGTGGGGGAAATGTAGCGCTACTTTTCACTCCCGTATCATACGATATGACAATGAAGTAACGTTGCGTTGCCGCACCATTAATCTTGCCCAGACTATCAACATTTCTGAACATCTATTGGCAATGCCAACTCGCAATCAAGCAACTTGATTGTCTGAGCATGAGCTGTAGCACAGCTCAGGCTCAGCCAATCAAGCTGCTTGATTTCAAGCGCAGTATTCAATAATTTGGAAAAAAAGAAAAGTTTACAAATATTGTCAAGATTATCGAAGGCGGTAGCGTAGTAGGACTAATTGAATGATTGATTGATTGATTAGATTGCTATATCTGTTCAACAGCAAGGTCAAATACAGAAATGAATCCATCTGTAGGGGAGAAGAGCACAGTATGTTCACCACTGAAATTACAACTAGAAATGTGGCCTGTCGGCACACGAATACCCCCACTGGCAGCCAAAGAAAACGAGGCATTTTTTAGTATAAGCCATTTAGCCGAGCGTTAAGGTTTCAAACGCATCAAGTCTGTGACCTTGACCCTGGGCATAGTGTGATAATCCATGCATCGGTGTAGAAGATATAGAGCAGAAGGGAATTTCAATAGGTTTGACCTTTGACCTTCAACTGTGACCTTGACCTTGGACGTAGGTGCGTGGTTATTGATCGCGACACACCTTCTCATCATGAGAAACATTTGTGCCAAGCCATTTGATAATCCATGCATGGGTGTAGAAGATATAGAGCGGAAGGGAATTTCCAACAGACCGACAGACCGACCGACAAGCTGACTCCTATATACCCCCTCAAACTTTGTTTGTGGGGGTATAATAACGAGAAACTGTGGCCTGTCGGCACACAACATGTTCAGTACTGAAGGACAGTGTCCTGATCCAGTAAAAGGGTCACGGACTTGTCACAGCACGATAGATGCCAATCAGAGGAATGCATGTAGTCATGTATCAAGAAGTTCCATGAAGGCTTTTGCAAGTTACGGAAGGTAACAGATGGACAGAGGTTTCGGGCGTATATTAATTTGTTTGTTTGTTGGGGTTTAACGGCCTACCAACAGCTAAGGTCTTTTCAGGCCGGGTGGGGGTATATTAAACAAGAGGGCCATGATGGCCCTAATTCGCTCACCTGACTCCATGAACACCAGAGGAGAATGTGACATTGAGTTCATGTGTTTTAAAAAAATTGTGCTATTTTTAGATGGCGGTCATCTTGGATTAAGCGATGACTATCATTTTACCAAATCTGAAAATGCTTCACCCAAGGATCTTAACTTCCTATGAAGTTTGGCCAGCATCGGCCATGTGGTGCCTGAGAAAAAGACGTTCAAAATCTTGAATAAATGGACCTTTTGGTGGCCATCATGGACGACATAATCATCCGATTCCGACAAATATTGCACCAGAGCAATCGCCTCATCGATACCTTCATATTCGGTCAAAAATAACATTTTACCCCAATTTAACCCCACGGCCATGCCCATTTTTGACCCCAGGGTCACCATTTTCACAACTTTGAAAGAGCATTGTAAATCGATCATTCCTACCAAGTTTAGTCGAAATCCGGCCAGCGGTTCATGAGAAGAAGAATTTTTAAGAATTTATGCTATTTTTAGATGGCGGCCATCTTGGATTAGCGATGACCTCCATTTTAACAAATCTGAAAAGGTTTCACCCATGGACCATAACTTTTAAGTTTGGCTACCATGGGCCAAGCGGTTCATGTGAAGAAGAATTTTGAAATCTCTAATAAAAGAACAACCTTTTGACATTTCGGCGGCCATCTTGGTTGACATAACAATCCGATTTCGACAAGAAATGTACCAGATTGGACGCCTCATTGATACCTTCGATTTGATATATAACATGACCATATTCGGTCAAAAATAAAATTTGACCCCACGGGCCACGCCCATTTTTGATCCCGGGGTCACCATTTTAACAACTTTGAAAGAGCATTGTACATCGATCATTCCTACCAAGTTTCGTCGAAATCCGGCTAGCGGTTCATGAGAAGAAGATTTTTTAAGAATTTATGCTATTTTTAGACGGCGGCCATCTTGGATTAGCGATGACCTCCATTTTAACAAATCTGAAAAGGCTTCACCCATGGACCATAACTTTTAAGTTTGGCTACCATGGGCCAAGCGGTTCATGTGAAGAAGAATTTTGAAATCTCTAATAAAAGAACGACCTTTTGACATTTCGGCGGCCATCTTGGATGACATAACAATCCGATTTCGACAAAAAATGTACCAGAGTGATTGCCTCATTGATACCTTCGATTTGATATATAACATGACCATATTCGGTCAAAAATAAAATTTGACCCCAATTTGATCCCACGGGCCACGCCTATTTTTGACCCCGGGGTCACCATTTTAACAACTTTGAAAGAGCAATGTACATCGATCATTCCTACCAAGTTTTGTCGAAATCCGGTTGGCGGTTCTTGAGAAGAAGATTTTTTAAGAATTTGTGCTATTTTTAGACGGCGGCCAACTTGGATTACGTAATGACGTCATTTTAACAATTTTGTAATACCCCAACCTAAGGACCATGACCATGAAGTTTGGTGACTATAGACCCAATGGTTACCGAGGAGAAGACGTTTGAAAATGTTCACGGACGACGGACGACGGACACATTGCGGTAACAATAGCTCACATGAGCTTCGCTCAGGTGAGCTAAAAATACTTACTACACCAGGGGTCCGTTTAACAAAACTTTGTATGACTAAAATGTTCGTAAGTGCAAAATTATGATAGTCTGCAAATTGAACATTAACAATGTTTTCTTTTATTTTTCAATTATTGGATTTACAATTTATTGAGCATAGGCTGCACAGCCTATGCTCAATAAATGTAAATCCATCAATTGAAATTTCCAGTTGATCCTAAATTTGCACTTACGAACATTTTAGTTGTACGAAGTTTAGAGAAACAGGCCCCACATCACTCGCCCCTAGTAGGATTCACCGTCTGAGTTTGTCTGATTGACGTTAGTTTCCTAGTTTAAAAGTTTGACGCATCCTTGACATCAGAATTGATGAAGGTTGTCGGTTTGTGAGAGGGTGGGGAACATTCGGGAGGGGAGATTATTCGTTGACACCGGTAATAGTTCTAACAGAAGGTAGTCCTGATTTTATTTTCCATGCTCGGTAACCTATTTATAAGGCTAATCTATTGACCTGTGTGGGGAGCTGGTCATCCCGTAGTGTGGGTGCCAGGCCGGCAGGTTTATTGGTGAGGACAGCGTGTAGGTTGTACATGGCATGGAGTTGCTGCAGGCTGTCCGTGTGCAGTTGGTCCCGGTGTTCCTCCACAGACCGTAGCACCTCCCGATACAGCTCCACCGCATCCAACAACTGCAAGTAGTGGTAATACAGTCGATGAGTGAAAAGATGTGATCATCGGACGACCATTGCACTGATATGGGCCAAGATGTCCACAGTTCGAAATGTGTGTATGTATAAATTTGATATTAAAGCTGTAAGCATTAATGATTAACACAGACTTATTATGTTTTGTGTATGTCATATGTTTCGTAATCACTCTATCGCTTGTGGAATACTTCATTTGTGCCATCACAAATTGTCCAGCTTTTTAGATAATGTTGGATTTCGGCTATTGTAACAAATCATCTGTTATATATTATTATTGTGTTGGGTTTACAGCAAACTTAACTGACTTGGTTAAACTTGTGAACTTGGCTAATGGCTGTTTATCAAAATTTGATAGCATTAATATGCAGAGCCCAATGGCAACGTGAATATGAGACATGCTATTAAGTTATTGTGTGCCTCAGAAGATGGCCGATATCACAGAAAAACTGAAAGTCTGATTTGGTATAGAGGCGCCCCTTGAAAGAAAAGTCTAATTCATGCATCACTTGCAAAGAAAGTCTGATTAGTGCATCACTTGAAAAGGAAGTTTGATTTGTGAATCACTTGAAAAGAAAGTCTGATTCATGCATTACTTGAAAGGAAAGTCTAATTCATTACAGAGACATCACGTTAACTGAAAATCCGATTCGGTACAGACGCATCCCTTGAAATACAAGGGACACATCTGTACCAAATTGGATGTTCAGTTAACGTTTTCCCCAGCATCCGAATCGACAGTCGCCCCTTTAAATTCAGTAAACTTTTCCGAGCACAACTTCGGACCCCTGTGTGTACGCTATCACAGATCTGACCCACAGGTTGAAGTAACGGACCGAGGTCTATAAATACATTAAATATGCCTAAAAGCATCAATAAATGAAGAAAAAAAAAAACTTCAACCTGTGATCTCACCTCGTCCTGTATAAGATGGAGGCCTGCCCGGCCATTGAGGGAGGCGACTAAGGCGCGGTGGGATTCCTCCGCCTCCAACTTGGCCTTCTTGGTCAGTGACTCCAGTAGCTCCTCCATCGTCATCGTGCTGCACGGGCACACGGTGAACATAAATCAGTGACATAGTGGTTTGCACGACAAATCATTAAGTTGAAAAACACATATTGTTGATAAATATTAATAAAATCCGTAAAAAAACAATGAAGTTACATTTATGAGGGGATAACCAGTGATGTCATTTCGCAATGTTGCATGAGGTCATTGGATCAATGAAATGTAAGGGAAATTGGTTTTTGAATGCAGATTGTCCACGATACATTATTTGTAATCAGTCAGTATGCATTAAGACAATGTGCAGCTACTGTCTGTTCCACGTTTTTCTGCTGACAAACTATTGGCTATTAAACACAATAAATCTAAAAAATATTTAAATGTAAGTACTTTTTCATCAAAAACAAAAGTCACCCTCCCCAAAAAAATTATTTGATGAAAAATATTGATTTTATTGCGAAAAACGATTTTCCTATGAAAAAGTACTTCTAAATATTTGTTATATTTAATATGTTTAGTAGCCAAAAGTTCATTGGCAACAAAACGTGGAACAGACAATAAGTATATATCAGTAGCCTATCAATCAATATCGGCAATAAACAGCATTGTAATAAGAGAGGAATACCTGTAGCCTATTTCATCAACATTGCAAAGTATACTTATCTAGCAAAGTATACTTTGAGGGAGAAATTTTCAATTTAAGGATAAATTTATTAATTTTTATTATACTGAATTTATTACATTATCACAGCCATTTTGGCTGTGATAATGTAATAAATTCAGTATAATAATTCTGCATACTTTTAATCATCAAATATATGCAGTCCTTAGTTCTATATGAAATAATGCAGTTTGGGAAAAATAAATGATTACTCCCTTCAAGTATACTTTGCTAGATATTAAGTATACTTTGCCATTTTGATCAAATAGGCTGCAGGTATTCCTCTCTTATTACAATGCTGTTTATTGCCGATATTGAGTTTATAATAAACTTATTTTCCATAAAGGACATTGAAAACTGACAGAAAAATCAGAGCTCATGCGATAAGTGAGGTAATACAGAGGCGCCCATATTTAAAGCATCAAAGTTGTATCCACAGCTGTATGAAAAGCAAACATGTCTCACAAATGGTACCTTTTGTGTATGGGCAGGAATTCGCCGCGGACGGCCTGGGGATGACAACAGGCCTGTCTGAGCCTCAGTAGGGGGTAGAGGAGCTGGGAGACGGTGTGGCGGTCCAGGCTGCTCAGTCGTGTACTGCTGTCCGTCCACTTGCTCAGGCGCTGAAAGGAATTCATCCACCAAAACAGTTTCAACTAATTACTTACACAACATATTCCCGATGTAATGTTGCAATTCCCGATGTAATGTTGCAATAGTGTTTTCATTGGATGTGAATTTTAATGCACCAATCAAAGTGATGTATAACAAATATAATGAATAATATCATTCTCATTAATGGATAGTGAAGTGGCTATACTTTTGTTTCAAATAGGCACAGAAATGTAAAAAAATAGCCACACAATGAATGAATGGAATTTACAATTACCATTGTTCTCTTAGCCCCATAACTACCCATTTGTCAGCCCGGATGAATAGACGACGGACGGACAAATGGACGGACGGACAGAGGCGACTATATGTACCCAAAAAATATGTTTGAGGTACATAAAAAGTATGCAAGTACCTCAGCAGAAAGCCGTACACAATCACGGTATTGGCGCCGGTAGAAGTGGTCTTCAACTGGAGAAAATGTCAGCCAATGGGTGTGCTCCGTTTGTTTGGGAATGTTGATCTGTGTAGAAGATAAAAGTGAAAGTGAACTTATAACGTCCCTGCAACAGTTAAGGTCATTTAGGGATATCAGAAAGACAAGTGGGATAGAAATACTATGAAAGTATTTTTGATGCTTAAAGTGAGGTTTGAACGCACAACCTCTGTAGCCGATTTCATCAAAATTGCAAAGTATACTTTGAGGGAGTAATCATTTATTTTTCCCGAAATGCATTTAATGTCATATAGTACTAACAACTGAATATATTTGATGATTAAAAGTATGCAAAATTATTATACTGAAGTTATTAAATTATCACAGCCATTTTGGCTGTGATAATGTAATAAATTTAGTATAATAAAAATTAATAAATTTATCCTAAAATTGAAAATTTCTCCCTCAAAGTATACTTTGCTAGAAAAGTATACTTTGCAATGCTGGTGAAATAGGCTACTGGTATTGAAGTCCAGTACGCTAACCTGTCGGCCACACTCCATCCCTGAGTAGAAGACAACATTATATGATGGAATCTCTCTAAACCGGACACCAAGAAAACTTCTGTGATCTTATTTTAGATGAATTTCTTGGTGATTTATCCGAGATGAAAATGTCTGTTCATGATGGAAAAGCACATAAATAAGTCTCTATCATAGGTCTGATTTACAGTGGAACACCTCTAAACTGGACTTCCCAAGGCGTTCTGTTCTGAGAGATATCACTGTATATTTAAAATCAACATAACTAATGGTTTAGAAAGTGTAGGAAGCATCACCTAATAATTAACAATAATTAACCCTTTCAACACAACATGCCTGTATTGTGGGACAGGCAAACAGTGTAGATCCAGATGAGCCGGCTCGTGACGAGCCGTCTCATCAGGATCTGCACTTTTTGCAAGTAATTTCCATATTTCTGAGAACAAAAACACCCCCTTTTCATAAATGAATTAGTCTGAACATTATTTTGGGCCGGTTGGATTGGTTGCAAAATTAACATATCAAATTCCATTCCAGTTACTTAGGGGTGAAAGGGTTAAATAGTTTTTGTTGAAAGGAATGGAGAACTTGATTAAGTTGTGTCATTAAACTGAGGTTATTCAGCCAGATAGACGGTAATATATTATTTTAGCATGAAAGTCTGATACAATAACATGTTGGCAAGTATTTGGTCGATACGCAGCTACACAAGTAACCAGGGGCCCGTTTCACTAAACTCCCTACGACTAAAATGTTCGTAAGTTCAAATTTAAGATCGTCTGTAAATGTCAATTTATGGATTTACATTTATTGAGCATAGGCTGCATATGCAGCCTATGCTCAATAAATGTAAATCCAATAAGTATTGACAAGAAAACATTGTTAATGTGAAATGTGAAATCATAATTTTGCACTTACGAACATTTTAGTCGTACGAAGTTTAGTGAAACGGCCTCCTGATAAACAGTTGATCTGGGCATAGAAAATTATTCACCACTGTTCTGTATTCATGCTTAACATGAACTGAAGAATTGAACTTCAACAAAACAAACAGTTTTGTAGGCGGCAGGCCATGTCTGACAATACCTCACACTTTACCAATTGTATTTCTTGGTTCAATTTCACCCAAAATCAGGCAGCTTCATTGGCTGAGATGGAGCACAGCTCAGCCTCGGACACGGAAATGTTCTGATTTGGAGCATGTGAACTGCATATGCATGTACATGCTTTGAAAGTTGTTTAATCACATGGCCCCTAGGTGAATAGTTTTCCAATTTTGTAATCAAAATCAGGCAGGTTCATTGGTTGAGGTTCAGCACAGTTCATCCTTGATTCTTCCTGATTTTTGAGGGAGCTCAGCTCAGTCTCGACCATTGTAGCTTGCTGATTTTCAAGGAAGATAATGGAGCACCTTCATAATCCCAAGTTTACCACCATACCTGGTCGAGTACATCGTTCTTGACAGTGCGCCAGAGGACGGTAGACAACACGCGGTATAGGGGGTCGGTGACGCCGTGGTAGAAGGGCACACACACCAGTCGGGACCACCACTGCTGCACCCAGTACGGGTCAACACCCAGGAACAGCAGCAGGCCATATAGGTCTGAAAGGGACACAGTGGTGTTGGTTAACACTTTCACCCCAAGTAACTGGAATGGAGTTTGATACGTTAATTTTGCAACCAATCCAATCGTCACAAAATGATTTTCAGACTAGTCCATTTAAGAAATTTTTTCTCAAAAAATAATAAAATTACTTGCAAAAAGTGCAGATCCTGATGAGACGGCTCGTCATATGAACGTCCCAACAACCACTAACGCCATATATGTGTACAGTCAAGGAATATAATTATTCACCACTTTCACAATGGCGGACGACACTTGTGAAAATGAAACCGATTCACTAAACTTTGTAAGACTAAGAAGTTTGTAAGTCTACACCGACAGCCATTTTGGATTTTTTTTTTAGTGATGTGTTCACATGTAGTGATGTGTCCATGTAGGTGGAAAATGGTAACGTTATTTAACCACGTTAATGTGAAAAGTAAATGAATAAAAATCTTCGTACAGACATTTTTATGGTAAGAAGTAGTGTACCCACAACGTCCAGATTGTCAGATGTCAGGTGTTCTAACCATTCCTGGACTACAGGTGGAAGACTCGGACCTGTGACATAAAAAGAAATGCCCAATGAATAAATCACATTACCCCACCCACCTCGTGTCATACTGTACACTATGTTTTGTAAGCAAATTTACCACCTTTTGAATCCACATCATTTTTAGTTGCCTTTTACCACAAGGAGAGGCAACTGCGGTCTATTCCCGTCTAACTTACCTTCAATGCCCTTCTGTATAGGGGTGCCGGTGACACACCAGCGGTTGACCGCGGTCAGTCGGAGGGCCATCTCGGCCGTCTTGGTCGTTGTACACTCCACCATTTGAGCCTCATCCAGGCAGATCTGTCACAACAGCGCACATGTACAGTGTGTTTCAAAATATCTGGCACCTTTCCAGTCACATAAAACGTTTATTTCCCATACACCACGCCATAGCTAAAAATCATTTAAATTAAAAGTTTTAATCCATATATGATCCACCCTTCTATTGGTACTACATTGAATATGCGGCCCGTACGCAGGAATTAATTTAGGGGGGTGCGTTATCGACAGCGCGAAGGGCCAAAACTTTTTATTTTGCGCATCCACAGACATCGGCAGATTAACCCTTTCACCCCTAAGTAACTGGAATGGATTTTGATATGTTAATTTTGCAACCAATCCATTCGTCACAAAATGATTTTCAGACCAGTTCATTTATGAACATGGGTTGTTTTTGTTCTCAAAATTATGAAAATTACTTGCAAAAAGTGCAGATCCTGATGAGACGGCTCGTCACGAGCCGGCTCATCTGGATCTACACTTTTTGCCAATACCACTATACAGGCCTGTGGTGTTGAAAGGGTTAAGGGGCGTGTGTATGCACCTGTCGCACCCGCTCTGCATACGGGCCTGATGCGTGTTGTCACTACATCTTGTAAACACACCTTATTTGCAGAATATGTTCAAATTGATTAGTCTGTTCTGAAAATCAAGTTTGGTCTCTGCAGAGCATTCTCATCCATCCTTGTTCCCAATTCTGATCACCAAGCATGCACCGGTGTGAGGTCACAGCATACAACACGACAATAAGATGATGTCAGACAGTACTGAGGCATGGCGTGCCAGTGTCTGCTAGTGCCGCAGATACCGTCACGCGTGTTGTGACGCCACATTTTTACGTCAAATGTCTCCGTTTTAAAATGAGAATAGTCTGTACATATATATGTATACAGAGTTACAGACTTAATTATTCTTAGGATTCTTGGGATCCCTCATATTTGTTATGCTACTGTATGCTTTTTATCCCGTCAACACAGTGCGTATGTGCCGTGAAACATGATGCCGTGAAACATTTTTGATATCCTGTCAATATGACCTAATCACTGTGTATGAATATGTGCGGTTGTCACTAGTCGATTTTCCGATTTTGAGGATGCGGCTCGGGTCATTTTTTTGGAGTTTTAAAGCTATTTGTAGGTGTTGGCGGGATAAATAGAATAGTAGGTTCGTGCCGTGAATCGGAAAAAAATATCTGGCGCGGCACGGAAACGGGATGTAAAACATACATGTACACATTTTTTTCCATTCACAGAACTAACCTACTATTCTCTATATATAGGTATCATAAATGTTTATGGTATGTTAATAATGTATTCCTTTTTTTCCTTAAATTGATAAAAGGCGGACAAATCGCCAATGTATTCCTATATTTTCCAGATGACACCATCAGGTAAATAATAAACAAAGATGGTAAATGACGAGTAACAATACACACCCTCCACCACTCAACGGCTGTAATTGGGCTGGGGATGGCCATAAACCTCTTGGGGTGTCGCAGTTTCCGGCCTCCCTCACCTGAATGGGAGATACACCGCGTTACTCATTGCCATATAGGTGCACACAGGATACATGTACTTTGTCCTACACATGGATAATGAGATACTCAACATCAACCATACAACTGTTATGAAATAGGGTACAGCGCAGATTTAACACTACTGTCTGTTTCACAAAAGCTGCCCAAATTTTTTCGGCCATATAAACAATGCAGAAACAGTATTTTTGTTCGATAATAATAAGTTTTATAAAAAAAATTAAGAATGAGCCTCCTTTTTATTTCGTGACATTTGGTTAAATATTGATTTTATTATGAACAAGAAACGAGGCAAAGCCACGAAGACCAGGTTTTTTCCAAGCATGGACACTTTGATAACATAATTATACACACTTTTTGTAGACTAGATGGCCGTGGCCTGCATGTCGCGCCTTGGGGTGAGGCATGGACACTAAAAAAATAGATATAGTAGATGGAAAAACTTTAACGAAAAAACTTTAACCGGACACTCGGACGTACGGATGGACGGACGGACGGACGTACGGACGTATGCCAAAATGCCGACGATATCGCGCTTTCCGCAAGCGGGTGCGACAATGATGATAAACACCCATGTGAAGTATCAAGGTAATGGGTGAAGCAGTTGCAGAGATATAGTACACAAAAAACTTTAACAAATAAATTCAAAGTAATTTGACCTTGACATTGATCACAGGGGCCGCACGGTTGGGGGTTAGAATGAAAATATGGATGATGATAAACACCCATGTGAAGTTTCAAGGTAATGGGCGAAGCAGTTGCAGAGATATAGTATAACGAAAAAGTTTTAACCAAACGTACGTTAAAAAGTTAACGTTGAAATTACGTAGAAATAATAGGTGAAGGTAAAAAAATGGTCACATGTTGGATAGTTGTATGTGGTGGGCACCCCTTGATTATGAAGCTGTGAAAGTTTGGTGGTCCTAGGTGGTACAGTACCAAAGAAATGGACTTAAAACACGAAAACTTAACATTGAAAATGGCTAAGTCGATTGCGCGGAAAAAATGGGTCAAGTTAAAAAAAAAGTAACATGTTGGATAGTGATATGTGGTGGGCACCCCTTGATTATGAAGCTGTGAAAGTTTGGTGGTCCTAGGTGGTACAGTAACAAAGAAATGGACTCAAACACGAAAACTTAACATTGATTGTGGACGCCGCCCGGCCGCCCGCCCGCCCGCCGCCCGCCCTCCCGCCCGGCTTTCGCCAATCCAATAACCTGGATTTTTTTTCAAAAAACCTGGCTAAAAATTGATTTGTCTATGGGAATTTATCATGGGGAAAAAGGAGGTGGAGGAGCTGAGGGAGGAGACAAAAAAATGAAGAAAACAAATGGAAATTGACTCCAAAATCTGGCTAGATAGCTTGGAAATGATCTGACTAAGAAAACAAAAGTTAAATTTTGAATATTGGTCCACTTTTTCAGAAATTAGAAAAATTTCTCCATGTTAAATCCCCATACACATCTTCACTCTGAATTTAACATGGGAAAATATTTTTTTCGCAATAAAATCAATATTGGACCAAATTTCACGAAATAAAAAGAAGACCCACTCTTATATTTTGATAACATTTAGGATTATCGAAAAAAAAGTATTGTTTTTGCATTGTTTATATAATTATCCGCAAAATTTGGGCAGGTTTCGTGAAACAGACAGTAAGTTCAAAGTTTGAGATTGGAGGAGCACATGAAGATGAGCGATATGAAAATATGGGTGATATTGAACAGCATGTGAATTACTTAAGCCAATCCAACTTAACATTGCAGAGATATTAGGTAGTAACTCCCAATATTTTAATACAAATGATATGGGAAAATTGATGGACATACAACCCGAGAGAAATGCACAAAACATATGTACAATATGCTTACTGTTGCTATGAGGTAGATCCACGTAGTCAATCTCCTTCCTGAGAGTCTCGTATGTCGTGATCACGATATCAAAGAAATGGACTCAAACACGAAAACTTAACATTGATTGTGGATGCCGCCCGCCGCCCGTCCGCTGCCCGCCCACCCGCCCGCCCGCCCGGCTTTCGCCAATCCAATAGCCTGGATTTTTTTTCAAAAAACCTGGCTAAAAATCATAATATATCTGCACTAGTGTAAAAATGGCTGATTATCACTAAGCTAAACCCGTCGTTGCCGCCTTGATCATACATGTAATATGAACATAGGTCCTCAGTGACCTTGGGTGTTCAGACACGAGGTGTACGCAAAACAAAGCACCAGTCGCAAACACTTATCGTATTAACCCTAAATATTTGGACAAAATTTGCTTTGGGAAACCCGTTAATACAGGTTTCCAAAACAAATTATATCCAAATACATTGTTATTGTGATTAGACCACTACTGCCATACTAACCCTAAATAATGGCACGCTCATTGTTGTTTGGAAACCATATACTTTTATATGTTTCCCCAAATAAATGGTTGTCCAAATACTTAAAGGAAATACAGTATATATACTCAGAGCTCTAGATAAGGTGCGTATTGACGTATTTTACGCACTTATTTTAGCAGAATACGCATTGATTATCCAAAGTGGGAGAACAAAATACTCACTGCAAAGCGAAAGTACGCATTGATTTTCAAATTGAGTAGTGAAAATACTGTAATAAAGTTGAAAATTTACTTAGTTGAGTTGCAAAACACTGTTTGCTTTTTTGCAGCTCAAATAAGTGAATTTTTAAATTTGTTTAATTTCTTAATATCATTTGTTCCCTATTTAATAAGGAAGACAAGAAACGAGGCAAAGCCACGAAGGCCAGGTTTTTTCCAAGCATGGACACTTGGATAACATAATTATACCCACTTTTTGTAGACTAGATGGCCGTGGCCTGCATGTCGCGCCTTGGGGCGAGGCATGGACACTAAAAAAATAGATATAGTAGATGGAAAAACTTTAACGAAAAAACTTTAACCGGACACACGGACGTACGGACGGACGGACATATGCCAAAATGCCGACGATATTTCGCGTGAAGTATCAAGGTAATGGGTGAAGCAGTTGCAGGGATATAGTACACGAAAAAACTTTAACAAATAAATTCAAAGTAATTTGACCTTGACATTGCATTGCGCACAGGGGCCGCACGGTTGGGGGTTAGAGTGAAAATATGGACGATGATAAACACCCATGTGAAGTTTCAAGGTAATGGGTGAAGCAGTTGCAGAGATATAGTATAACAAAAAAGTTTTAACCAAAACATTTAACCAGACGTACGTTAAAAAGTTAACGTTGAAAATGGCTAAGTCAATTACGTAGAAATAATAGGTGAAGGTAAAAAAATGGTCACATGTTGGATAGTTGTATGTGGTAGGCACCCCTTGGTTATGAAGCTGTGAAAGTTTGGTGGTCCTAGGTGGTACAGTACCAAAGAAATGGACTTAAACACGAAAACTTAACATTGAAAACGCAAAAACTTAACATTGAAAATGGCTAAGTCGATTGCGCGGAAAAAATGGGTGAAGTTAAAAAAAAAGTAACATGTTGGATAGTGATATGTGGTGGGCACCCCTTGATTATGAAGCTGTGAAAGTTTGGTGGTCCTAGGTGGTACAGTACCAAAGAAATGGACTTAAACACGAAAACTTAACATTGAAAACGCGAAAACTTAACATTGAAAATGGCTAAGTCGATTGCGCGGAAAAAATGGGTCAAGTTAAAAAAAAAGTAACATGTTGGATAGTGATATGTGGTGGGCACCCCTTGATTATGAAGCTGTGAAAGTTTGGTGGTCCTAGGTGGTACAGTAACAAAGAAATGGACTCAAACACGAAAACTTAACATTGATTGTGGACGCCGCCCGGCCGCCCGGCCGCCCGCCTGCCCGGCTTTCGCCAATCCAATAACCTGGATTTTTTTTCTCAAAAAACCTGGCTAAAAATTGATTTGTCTATGGGAATTTATCATGGGGAAAAAGGAGGTGGAGGAGCTGAGGGAGGAGACAAAAAAATGAAGGAAACAAATGGAAATTGACTCCAAAATCTGGCTAGATAGCTTGGAAATGATCTGACTAAGAAAACAAAAGTTAAATTTTGAATATTGGTCCACTTTTTCAGAAATTAGAAAAATTTCTCCATGTTAAATCCCCATAGACATCTTCACTCTGAATTTAACATGGGAAAATATTTTTTTCGCAATAAAATCAATATTGGACCAAATTTCACGAAATAAAAAGAAGACCCACTCTTATATTTTGATAACATTTAGGATTATCGAAAAAAAAAGTATTGTTTTTGCATTGTTTATATAATTATCCGCAAAATTTGGGCAGGTTTCGTGAAACAGACAGTAAGTTCAAAGTTTGAGATTGGAGGAGCACATGAAGATGGGCGATATGAAAATATGGGTGATATTGAACAGCATGTGAATTACTTAAGCCAATCCAACTTAACATTGCAGAGATATTAGGTAGTAACTCCCAATATTTTAATACAAATGATATGGGAAAATTGATGGACATACAACCCGAGAGAAATGCACAAAACATATGTACAATATGCTTACTGTTGCTATGAGGTAGATCCACGTAGTCAATCTCCTTCCTGAGAGTCTCGTATGTCGTGATCACGATATCCTGCTTCGCCAGGGTCCGAGGCTGGATGAATCCCTGCTTGTTGACACCCGTGTACATCTGGATAATAATTATCAATTAGATAAATTGTTGTCAGGTGTTTGCTTTCTCAATAAAACTTGGTTTGACAGCACTTTAGAATCATTTCCACGCTTGTTAACACCAGACTAAATCTGGATAATAATTCTCTCTTAGAATGCGGTAAACAAAAATTGTTGTCTGCGGTTTTCTCAATAAAACATGGTTTGACAGCACTTTAATATAATTTTCTTGCTTGTTGACACCAGAGTACATCTGGATAATAATTGTTCCTTAGAATGCGCGAAACGAAAATTGTCGTCTGCTGTCATTTTATATTTTGTCTTCTTTTTTCAATGAAAACATGGTTTGACAGCACTTTACAATCATTTCCAATGAAAACGATTCTAAAACGCTGTCATACCATGTTTTGATGAGAAAAAAATAGAAAATAAACAGAAGACGACAAATGTTCAGCATTGTAAATGATGAAAGGTCAGTAGCATGGGGCTCGTTAGTCAACCACCAATCCCCACACACAGTGTATTAACCCTTACTACTCTGAATTAAATGTTGTCGTCTGCTGGAAATGTTTTATTTTCAGTATTTCTCGACAAAAAAATGGTTTTGACAGCACATGAGAATCGTCTCCAATGGAGACGATTCTCATGTGCTGTCAAAACCAGTTTTTTTGTTAAGAATTTAAGCAAAAATGAAAAACAGCAGACAATTTTCGTCAACAGCGTAGGAAGGGTTAAATGAATCGCTGATTATTTATGCCAGTGTACATCTGCATAATACTTATGGTAAGTATGTGCTTTAACCATTTCAACACAAGTCCTCTATAGCGGTATTTGCAAACAGTGTAGATGCGGATGAGCCGGCTCATGACGAGCCGTCTCATCAGAATCTGCACTTTTTGCAAGTAATTTTAATATTTATTTTAGAAAAAAACAACAACACACTTTTCATAAATGGACTAGTCTGAAAATCATTTTGTGACGGTTGGATTGGTCAGAAAATTAACATATCACAGTCCATTCTATGGGTGAAAGAGTTAATATAATTGTACACAGTGTGTGAGGGATTTATCATGAATTCCATACGGTTGGTACGTTTGTAGCACTGAGGCCATTAATTTATCATCAATTCCTTAACTCTTAGACCACTATCTTATTTTTGTTGTTGTCTGCTGTTTATTTTCTATTTTCCATTTTTAACATTAAAAAGATGCTTTGACAGCACTTTAGAATAATTTACAACATGCTTTGACAGCACTTCAGAATCATTTCCATCTGAAGTGCTGTCAAACAATGTTTTTATTTAGAAATAAGGCAAAAAGTAACAGCAGACGACAATTGTTGTGAGTAGCGGTCTATGGGTTAATGACAAATAATAACCAGATGGCCGCGGCCCGCATGTCGAGCCCGCCGAGGCATTTGATCGTCTCAGAGTGTATTTATTTGAAGCTTGATGCCCAATAAGCATACAAAGTTTCAAGCAAATCTGACTTACTGTTACAGAGATAGTAGGTATGTGAAAACTTTTAACAAAAATTTTGACCGAAACTTTAACGCAAACTTCTAAGTCATTTGACCTTGACATGGGGCACAGGGGCTGCATGAGTGGGACACAGAATGAATATATGGATGATGACTAATAAGTATATAAAGTTTCAAGTCAATGTGACTTAGGACTGCAGAGATATAAGGTATTTAAAAACTTTAACGCAGATTTCGGAACGCAAACTTCTAAGTCATTTGACATTGACCTTGGGCACAGGGGCCGCATGAGTCGGATACAGCATGAATATATGGAGCATGACTAATAAGCATATGAAGTTTCAAGTCAATGTGACTTAGGACTGCAGAGATATAAGGTATTTAAAAACTTTAACGCAGATTTCGGACGGACGGACAGATGGACGTTCCTACGAATGGATACTTGTTGGGTTTTTACTATATAAAAGTACCCAACAAAAGTACCCAACACTACCCTAACCCTACCCAAGAAGATCCCTGTACGCTTGCCCAACACACAGATGAACATTTGTTGGGTACTTTTGTACCCAAAAAGTACCCATTCGTGTGTGCGGATGGACGGACGGACGGACGCACGCACGGACACCCGGACGTCATTGTGATCACTATGTCTCGCTTTCCACAAGCGGGCTCGACAAAAAAGTGTTATCCTCTCAGAAATTACATGTAGGCTACATGTACTTACAAAAACATTTAACGATTCCCTGGTGATGTGTTTCAGGATTTCATCAATCCACTGGTGAGCTATGGAGACCGGGGAGATAATCAGGGTGGCGCCAGACTCAATAGGGACCTGTAAATATATATAGATACCTATATATATATAAAGGTTTTAATCAAGCTTCTGCCTTACTTAGGCTTCAACCTCCTCCACACAAGCTGGAAAATAGCAATATCAACAGGGCTCCAGATAAGCTGCATATTTGCTTAAAGGCCCAACAATCGGTGCCCTGGTACCGAATTTAGTAGGAGGGGCATATCCAATTACTGATAGCGTCCCCACTGGCTTTATAAATAGAATACATAAACAGCAGCACATGTTTGTCGTCTGCTCCCAATGTAGAACAGTGAGGGGGCTGCTGGATAGCCAGTGTAGGTGTTTCTGTACTGACCAGTATCTAGATATAAATTATGGTATGTAGGTTTGCTATAGAACGTGTGGTCCCATAAAACAAATAATCATACAGTGTATACCAGTCCCTCTAATTGTATCTGTATGTTGTATTTGTGCAGGAAAATGATTGAGAATTTACTAAAAGTATTAAAACTTATATAGTATTTTGCTGCTAACTATTTCAAAGCAAAGAGTATGTTGATGCTATTATATAAATTATTAACAAGAAACGAGGCAAAGCCACGAAGGCCTGGTTTTTTCCAAGCATAGACACTTGGATAACATAATTATACCCACTTTTTGTAGACTAGATGGCCATGGCCTGCATGTCGCCCCTTGGGGCGAGGCATGGACACTAAAAAAATAGATATAGTAGATGGAAAAACTTTAACCAAAAAACTTTAACCGGACACACGGACAAACGGACGGACGTATGCCAAAATGCCGACGATATCGCGCTTTCCGCAAGCAGGTGTGACAATGATGATAAACACCCATGTGAAGTATCAAGGTATTGGGTGAAGCAGTTGCAGAGATATAGTACACGAAAAAAACTTTAACAAAAAAATTCAAAGTAATTTGAACTTGACATAGGGCACAGGATCGTGCTTTCCGCAAGCAGGTGCGACAATGATGATAAACACCCATGTGAAGTATCAAGGTATTGGGTGAAGCAGTTGCAGAGATATAGTACACAAAAAAACATTTAACAAAAAAATTCAAAGTAATTTGACCTTGACATTGGGCACAGGATCGCGCTTTCCGCAAGCAGGTGCAACAATGATGATAAACACCCATGTGAAGTATCAAGGTATTGGGTGAAGCAGTTGCAGAGATATAGTACACGAAAAAACTTTAACAAAAAAATTCAAAGTAATTTGACCTTGACATTGGGCACAGGATCGCGCTTTCCACAAGCAGGTGCGACAATGATGATAAACACCCATGTGAAGTATCAAGGTATTGGTTGAAGCAGTTGCAGAGATATAGTACACGAAAAAAATTTAACAAAAAAATTCAATGTAATTTGACTTGACATTGGGCACAGGATTCGCGCTTTCCGCAAGCAGGTGCGACAATGATGATAAACAACCCATGTGAAGTATCAGGTATTGGTGAAGCAGTTGCAGAGATATAGTACACAAAAAAACTTTTAACAAAAAAATTCAAAGCAATTTGACCTTGACATTGGGCACAGGATCGCGCTTTCCGCAAGCAGGTGCAACAATGATGATAAACACCCATGTGAAGTATCAAGGTATTGGGTGAAGCAGTTGCAGAGATATAGTACACGAAAAAACTTTAACAAAAAAATTCAAAGTAATTTGACCTTGACATTGGGCACAGGGGCCGCACGGTTGGGGGTTAGAATGAAAATATGGATGATGATAAACACCCATGTGAAGTTTCAAGGTAATGGGCGAAGCAGTTGCAGAGATATAGTATAACGAAAAAGTTTTAACCAAAAAAACTTCAACCAGACGTACGTTAAAAAGTTAACATTGAAAATGGCTAAGTCAATTACGTAGAAATAATAGGTGAAGGTAAAAAAATGGTCACATGTTGGATAGTTGTATGTGGTAGGCACCCCTTGGTTATGAAGCTGTGAAAGTTTGGTGGTCCTAGGTGGTACTAGTACCAAAGAAATGGACTTAAACACGAAAACTTAATATTGTAAACGCGAAAACTTAACATTGAAAATGGCTAAGTCGACTACGCGGAAAAAATGGGTCAAGTTAAAAAAAAAGTAACATGTTGGATAGTGATATGTGGTGGGCACCCCTTGATTATGAAGCTGTGAAAGTTTGGTGGTCCTAGGTGGTACAGTAACAAAGAAATGGACTTAAACACGAAAACTTAACATTGTAAACGCGAAAACTTAACATTGAAAATGGCTAAGTCGACTACGAGGAAAAAATGGGTCAAGTTAAAAAAAAAGTAACATGTTGGATAGTGATATGTGGTGGGCATCCCTTGATTATGAAGCTGTGAAAGTTTGGTGGTCCTAGGTGGTACAGTAACAAAGAAATGGACTCAAACACGAAAACTTAACATTGATTGTGGACGCCGCCCGCCGCCCACCCACCCGCCCGGCTTTCGCCAATCCAATAGCCTGGATTTTTTTTCAAAAAACCTGGCTAAAAATAGAAAGAAGTAAAATTGAATGAAACACCTTTCCATGTGTCACACAATAACAAAATGGGGCTTATTGAGTGTTTGATCAGTTTAACTCACAATCAGATAGCACATGACTGTAGCATGATGCAGTTTACATCATTAATTAGAGCCACTATGAATGACCACCAAACTTAACAGTGTAGATCCTGATGAGGCTGCGAGGATGCACCAGCTGATCCGGGGATATGCATGTCGTAACGTATCCACGTATCCGTTACTTAGAGTGTGTCATGTACATAATTATAGTGAAACCTATGTTGTACTTCTGGACCTGTACAAGGTTCCTATCTCCAATCTATTTTGTAAGTACATGTAGTAACCAATATATAAGAATATGTGTTTGTAATAAGTCGGTATTTGATAAAAATGTGTAACTGTGTCATGTCATTCCACAGATAACCCCGTCCCAGTTAGTCTGCATTGCTGCAGATATAATATATGCCGACAGCTAATTAGAGACCAGTGTTGAAATAGCCATACTGGTATGTGTTAGGATACAGGAAATAAGGCTGCTAGCAAACTTGAATTCATGTAGTCATGTAAATTCCAGATCAGACTGCACATACAAAAGCTGTTTTGTGAATGTCCATACTAACCCGAGTACATGCTGTTTATAATTAGTATATACATGTGTACTGCATTTTCACAGCCACTGTATCAAGTTCTAGGCGACATATTTCTCTTGCTGGTCTATTAAACCATGGTTTTATTTCATTCACCTTGTTATGTGCATACCAAACACATATTTAATTTGATATTACTGTCCAAAATCAAAGTTGTGCAGCTGGCACACTGTCTGATGTTGACCATACAGGCAGTTATATCTGATAGCGTTGTCACTAAACATGTGGGGTTGTTTACAATGTCGGGTCATGAACTCGACTCTATGAATGAATTACATATGTAACAGCTACGCTCCGCCCGGCAAGTTTGAATCAGTTGTCAGTTGAGTACATTGTATTACTTCAAAAGCACATTTATATTTGTTTTCTTAAATCCAAATTTGTCTAAACCTTTCATAGTTGTATTATCTATGTCTGTGTGAAATAGTGTACTTATTTGTTCAGTGGTATTTATAAAATATCTGAAAATGTGTCCCTGAAGTGAAGCATGCATAAAATTATCAAAAAGCCTGTCCAGCGCCATCTGGTGGCTTTTATATCCCAGTTGGGCCTTTAAATACACAATTAAAATTGCAAAAAAAAACAATTGAAATCAGAAGTAGCGAAGAGTATAAAAAACAATAAAAAATTTATGGTACCTTTATCATGCTGCAGAAAACAATACACAGACCACAAATATAGCATATTTTTCTTAATTTCCATGAAAATGCATCTTGGTATTTCATTAGAATTCTAATGAAATGCCAAGACATGTTTTCATTTCGAAGCAAACTATTCAATAAGTGCGGTCTTTTGATGTGTAAACAGTAGATTTTATGTTGCTCAATTAAACTTTGAAAAACCCAATTGCTTCAGAAGTGATAGAGTGACAATACGCAATTGCTAATTCCTTATCTGGAGCCCTGTAGCCTATTTCATCAACATTGCAAAGTATACTTTAGTAGCAAAGTATACTTTGAGGGAGAAATTTTCAATTTTTTTAAAAAATTATTAATTTTTATTATACTGAATTTATTACATTATCACAGCCATTAAATGGCTGTGATAATGTAATAAATTCAGTATAATAATTCTGCATACTTTTAATCATGAAATATATGCATTTGTTAGTTCTATATGAAATAATGCATTTCAGGAAAAATAAATGATTACTCCCTCAAAATATACTTTGCAATGTTGATGAAATAGGCTACTGATCAAGAATGGTATTCAAAACAACAGAATGTCAAGTTTTATACTTGCATGACTATGGCAGGTCTCTGAGCCAATGCCTACCCATACATATACATATCAGCTACTTACTATGGTTATTTTGTTTAATGTTTATTACTTCTGATGTCACATACCTTAATTATTCTAATAAACGCCACCAGGGCTATGCAATTTTCTGAATTAATTTTGGCATTAAAATTGCATGAAAGGAGGGCAAATATTAGAGACGGGGCTACTATTACAAATACGGTATTTTATTATATACCTACCCATGAAATACATAGTTATACGATGTAAATAAAAGTCATATGTTCTCATCGATGAAATAAACATCTTCCAGTGAAAATACGACTACTTCCGCTATCTATATTCATAACGCGCACCTGCAGTGCCGGACTGCTAATTTCCATGGAGCAGTATATAATAAATAGAATATTCATATTTTTGCAACGAATATGACATATATGTTCATCTCGTGGTGTGAAATGTCCATGTTTCACTCGTGCCTAACGGCACTCGTGAAATATGGACATTCCACACCACTCGATGAACATATATGTCATATTCATTATGTTCATGTTATGAAAAAGTTATCAATAGCAGGTTACGTTGCACTCTGAAAGCTCAAACTTTGTCTTCGTCATTTCATGTTTCATCAACAATAGCATAATCAATACAAATGAAGCCTTACCGACAACACGTGACAGTGAGGACATTTGAATTCCCCCCGGTGTGGATCTCTCAGATCGTAGTTTACACATTCCGCATGTTGCCACAGGTTACACGTCACACACTGTACCACGTGTTTCCCTTTACGTTTCTTCATTCCGCCCGACTTTGTCTCTCCGCAGATACACTCAAAGTTGTCCCGGTGGCATTCTGGTACTTCCGTGAATATATTCTTAAACACTGTATTAGTGTGTTTAGATTGATCCACTGCTGTTTGACTTTCAGTGTTAACAACTGTATTAGATGGGCTGCAATTGTCAGTTGGTATCATTGGTGAAGCAGTTGCAGACACTTCGGATCTTTCTCCTGTGTCGCTATGTTTATCAACGTCAATGGGAATTCTGGAAGAAAATGAGGACTTGTGAGTATAGAACTTGAATAACTTTTTTCAAAAGACCCAACAAGAGAAAGTGAGCATGGGCTCACGTATACCCCTGGCCGCTGCCTGGAAACGCGAAACAAAAACTTTAACGCAAATATTTAAAAAATGTTAACGCAAATTTAAAAGTAATTAGACCATGACCTTGGACATGAAGGCCACATGGGTGTGGTATGGAATGAAAATATGGATGATGATAAGGAAGGATATGAAGTTTGAAGTCAATCCAGCTTAACGTTGCAAAGATAATGGGTACAAGAAATTTTACGGACGCAAATTTCTAACTAATTTGACCTTGACCTTGGACATGAAGGCCGCACATGTGTGGTATGGAATGAAGATATGGATGATGATAAGGAAGTATATGATGGTTGAGGTCAATTCGACAGCGTTACAGAGATAATGGGTACCCAAAAACTTAACGCGAACGGACAAACGACGGACGGAATCACAGAAAATATATACCCCTTGACAAGTTGACATCAAGCAGTTTGATAGACCAAGAATTTTGACTCAAAACCAAGCAGTTTCATTGGCCACGACTGAGCACAGTCTCCACCAATCAAACTTCTTGACCTCGAGTATGAGAAGAAGTACATACTCAGGTTTTATAGTCACAGGTCCTGGTGCTTCATTGGAAGTCCCCTTCAGACCACCATCAGCTACGTTCTCGTGTTCATCATTGGCACATTCAGTATTTGTAACACAGGGAACAGTACCACCGGCAACAGTAGCTTTCGTTCGAGAAGAATGTTTCCCAGATGTACCACTATCACAGGTGTTAGTAGATTCGATTTGAGAATGGTCGTGAGAAGTTCCAGCTATATCCCTGAGGCAGCACGACCCATGTTCACCTAAACCAACACTGTCAGCACCATGTGACAATACAGCAGACTCGCTATCCTTCTCTTCAAGTGTCACACTGTCCATATCAGTTACAGAAACGTCAGATTTCATGTACTCCGATTCCTCATTCATATTTAAATTCCTGATATTCAAACAATCACTCACAGACTCTGATCGTTCGATAAGTTTAGACACATCCCCTTCAGGGTGATCAATGCTACTATCCGTATAACTAGACTCAGCGTAAATAATCGTGTCATCTGAGTCATAATCATCAAAACTAACTGTGGACTGGTTCAATTTACTATTTTTAACTTTCCCGCCTTTTTCTACCAATTTTTTCCTTTCATTCATTACACTTTTCTTATTTCCACTTTTCTTAGCTGCTGTTGGTGGCTTAACGACCTCAGGTAGGACTGGCAGGGAGTCAGGTAAGGCTATGTTGTCCCGTGGATTGTGTAACAAGCAGGCAAGAACTTCCACAGTTTTACCCAGCCCCATCTCGTCTCCTAGGATACCACCAGGGGGAGCCGCGATACAGGCCGGCTTCTTCCGCACCAACCTGCCATGATAAATATGGCTGTGACCAGAGAAGTGGGGCTTATGGGATTTGTGATCAGTGTAGCTTCTGATCAAATAGCACACTATTGTAGCCTGATCAGGATCTAGACTGTATTGCTTGTTAATTACATGACAGATGGTTCATTGATGGAATGGCGAAAAGTGCAGATCCTGATCAGACTGTGCGGATGCACAGTCTGATCTGGATCTACACTTGTCACAACATCCGTAAGCCCCATATCTCCAGTCACAAATATGTGACTGTGATTGAACAAATAGGGCTTATGTCATGTGTGGCCAGTCTAGCTTCTGTACTTGGTTCTCACGCTAGAAAGCAGGAGCTTATTATTAGTGTAGTAAGAGCTGTGCTGAGTCTCGACCAAACTGCGTTATTTTAAGTATGAATTCGGAGAATGTTCTCAGAAAGTTTCATTGGATTGGAATGATTGGGGTTTAAAATTCATTCACCATCGATGACATCTACAGATTGATGACTGTGTAGAACCAGCCTGGTCATTTGAATTAAAGCCAATCAAGTTCAAACTGTCAGAGGGCAAGCCAGAAATATTTTCCCTTGGCAGCTAGGCAAGTTGTAATTTTGTAAAGATGGCTATGTCTTATGTAATTACAAACCAAAATATGCAGTCAGGTGCTATGACAGAAATGAGCTTATTCAACCTGCAACCAGTGTAGCTCTGAGCATCAGTCTGATCAGCACGTACTCTGCTCATTGTTGAGCTAACAATTAATTGCTGAGGCAGATAACGACAATTATCAGGTAACCTGCCCTGTATTGACCAATTATGTACTGAATGATAATCAGGCATTGACCTGATGCAAACATCCCGGTTACAACGAAGTGAAAAATGGTGTTCAATTGGTCGGATGAAATTACATGACATTACTGAATGACGTCAGTGTAATGACGCAACGTAAACAAGTCCGCGTTCTGTTCACAGTTGACGTCATCTGTGGTCATTTTTGAGAATAAAACGCTATCTGATAAATAGAATACCAGGCTATTGTCTTTTCGACAAGCCTCAGAATTCCTACGCATTTCCTAGCCTTGCCTGATAAACTTGATATCAAAAGACACTAGCCTGGTATTCTCTATTTATAGATCTACGGGATATACACTGGTAAAAATCTCAAGCCTTTCTTTCCAGGGCAGGTCACATAAATCAAAACATAAACATTCAAAATGGCCGCCGTCATATGTCCTCTATTATATACATACACGCCCACATGTCGGTTGTAGTAGAGTGCCTGTCCGTCCTGAGTGGAGACCTCCGTATACAGAGAGTGTAGCTCTCCCTCGCCGTGCTTCTCCACCTGTCTCTCCCTCTCCACCATCCACTGTATGCCCTCCTGTATGTACAGTAATATCTGTAGCCTATTTCATCAACATTGCAAAGTATACTTTTCTAGCAAAGTATACTTTGAGGGAGAAATTTTCAATTTTAGGATAAATTTATTAATATTTATTATACTGAATTTATTACATTATCACAGCCATTTTGGCTGTGATAATGTAATAAATGCAGTATAATAATTCTGCATACTTTTAATCATCAAATATATGCAGTGGTTAGTTCTATATGACATAATGCATTTCGGGAAAAATAAATGATTACTCCCTCAAAGTATACTTTGCTAGAAAAGTATACTTTGCAATGTTGGTGAAATCGGCTCACGTACAGGTACTACACTGGTCGAAAAAACACACAAGCTCCATTTCTCAGGGCCATTAGAAGCATGAATGGGATGTCTTCATCAATTTATGTTCTAAATATGCGACCCGGTGTGAATAGTTTATTGAATTTGTGACAGAATGATTTTTAATAAAATTCATATGATTTATTTTAGAAACATGTACGTGTACACATAGTTTTTAATATATTGCAGCATGTTAATAAATAAAAATAATTACATGGTTTATATTATGTAAATATGCACGGGCTCAGTATTAATTTAGGATTTTCAGGTTTTACCCGTCAATACTGAGACTGTATTATGTGACTTTTTTAGACGGTCCAATGGAAGGCCACAGATTACAGTTTTCACTGTATATACATGAACATCATGTATGTTGTAACAAATCAATAGCGAACAGTACATGTATTACATGTACTGTTCGCTATTGATTTGTTACAACATTCCGGGGCTTATAAAACTCTCCGAGCATAATGTTAAATGTGGACTATTCCATAAGGATATTGTTTCAAGATACTGGCCAACTCAACAGATCCTGATGAGACAGCTCTCTATGAGTGTGTTTGTTTGTTTATTGATGTCTAACAGCCTATCAACAGCTATGGTCATGTAAGGCCGGGCAAACAGGTTTGATCCCGTTTTAACCTGTTGCATTGGGGGGGCTCTCTACGAGTAGGCTCATCTGGATATACAGTGTTTGCAAAGGTTGTCTTTATGGTCTGTGGTGTTGATAGGGTTAAATCAATCACACCACATACAATTTAGATTATAATCAGGCTACATGAGTATGTATGCAGGGATTCCGCTGGGGAAAATAAAAAAATCGCCACTTCAAATAAAAAAAAAAAAAATAGGATAAAAATAAACAATTGGCGATAAAAAAAAAAAAAATCATCGCCAATTGCGAAAGTGGTGATCGCCAGCGGAATCCCTGGTATGGCGATCAGGATCTTTACTGTATAAAAAGTGATTGCCAGTGAGTGGCTCACCCACCGAGGTCAAGGTCACATGTGAGGAAGCTATTGACGTAGTTTGATAATGGTCGGGAGATACATGTATTCAACATTAGCACACACATACAAAATTGTTGACACAAAGGTCAAGGTCACCCGAAGACTGAATAGATAGCCATCAATGTGAAGAAGCTATTGATGAAGTTTGGTAATGATCCGACTATCGGATCAGGAGATATTAAACATTTGGACGTACATTCATATTACATTTATCCCATCAACACAGTGCGTATGTGCCGTGAAACACGGTGCCGTGAAACATTTTTGATATCAGTCAATACTATTTTTGCATTTTACAGCCATTTGAAGGTGTTGACGGGATAAATAGAATAGTAGGTTAGTGCCGTGAATGGGAAAAAATATCTGGCGCGGCACGGAAACGGGATGTGCTCGGCAGAGCCTCGCCCATCCCATTTCCTGAACCTTGCCAGATAGTTTCCCATTCACGGCACTGACCTACTATTCTCTATCTATTTTCCTTATTTCTGAACCAAAGTATATGTTGTGACCACTCATTTGAACCGTCTCGGCGAGACGGTTCAAATGAGTGGTCACAACATATACTTCTGATGAGAAATAAAGAAATTCTTGAGCTTTGCCGGATATCTTTTCCCATTCACGGCACTAACCAACTATTCTCTATTACATGTACTTACCTGCTGATATGGCCGTAGCAGAGGCATCAGTGCAGGGTGCTGTATATTAGATAGGCTGATTCTAGTTTCCCTGTCGTGTGTGTCCTTAATCACCGCGTACACACTGTCTATGTCATGTTTCCTCGAGTATGGCAGGCCATCATAACCTGCAGTATCATGTCAGTTGATTGATTGAATGAGGTGCTATGCTATTAGTGTTCCCACCAGCCTATATTATTTTTATTACATTATTACAATTTTCGCCGACACCCATTACAGGCATTATCATTATTCAATCAAAAATTGAAAAAAAAAAAAAAAAAAAGTTTTTGCTGGCAATGATGATGATGTAATTTTAAAAGTAATATTAAAAATATTGTTTTGAATGCTGAATGTGCCCTTTTTTTAATGTTTTACGTGTCAAATGTGCCCATTACGATACCCCCTTGGAAACCTGGGAGGATTGTGATTGAATATTGGTGTTTAACAGCCTATCAACAGCTAAGGTCATTTAAGGCTGGGCCAACGGGTTGGATAATCGCATATTTAACCTGTCCATAATGAGGGAAATTCCCAAAATCAGAATTCAATATTTACAAAAAAATATATATTCAGCCCTGAAATTAGAATATCCTGACCTGGTGCCAGGTCCATTTCATACCAGAGTCAATTAGCTCCAACCCCAAAAGTAATATGATCAGCACTAATGTTATTACTTTTTAATGGGACATAACAGGATTTAGCTCAAGTATCAGAAGGTCAAAAATGTACATAAAAGCCAAACGATGTAAGTCGGCATTCCGGTAAGGACGAACCCCGATCGTTAAATTACCCTTCTAAAACATGGGAGGAACATTAGTTATCATGGGCGTCACCAGCATTTTTGAAAAGGGGGTTCGACTTTCAGCTGTGAAGCAACAGAAATCTGTAAGGGGTCCAGGGGTTGCCCCTGGACCCCTTAAAGATTTTGGTTGCTTCACAGCCCCGGTGTTTGATTTGTAGAAGCAAAATGCTAAATTTGGGTATGTTTGTACAACAACTAGCTCCTGGGCAAGAGTTTTTGGTCAAATTAAGAAGCGTATTTCTGAAAATTGGCATCTTGCAATATCTATGTTGTCGCTTGACCATGTTTTGTTAGTAGGGCATTTGACAAATATAATATCTGCTCATTTATACACTGAAAATCTGACCTTATTTATATCAAATATATCCTACTGGCTCCATAAAGGGGGGGTTCATAAAACCTCCCCTGACAACGCCCTTGTCTATCCAGTACCAACACAGAGTGAAATGCACCTGTATCGGAAAAGCATTCATGCTCAGCATTGAACATATAACATGTTTCCAGAGCTCCAGATAAGCTTTGTCTAAAGAGTATTATACCCATTGAATGCATATATTTTATTTTTTGAAATGGGTTACTGAATATTTCTGTTTCTGTTATCAAATAGGAAATAAATTATCAAAAATTAGTTAAACATTCACTTATTTGAGCTGCAAAAAAGCAAACCTTTGCAGCTCAACTAAGTGAATTTTCAACTTTATTAGAGAATTTCCACGCCTGTTTGAAAATCAATTATCGGTAGTATTTTCCAATTGGTGTGAATATTTTGTATTTTGTCAATGAATATTTGGCTATAATAAGTTCGTAAAATACACCAATACGCACCTTATCTGGAGCTCTGTATTTCTAGCATGGAAACAGCAATTATGCTCTAGTGCCCGCAATCCTTACAACACTAGATCACTGGGGCTCAGGTGTGATCTCTTAGAGTAAAATTAAACATTATACACATAGGGAGTAATCAAAATTTAGCTTATTTTTTGTTCACTTATTGATGATTTTAGGTATATTTAATGTATTTATAGACATCGGTCTGTTACTTCAACTTCAACTTCAATAGTGGTAATATTCTCCAAAGTATTTGTTTTTCACTTACAGTAGAAACCTCTCCAAACTGGACATCCAGAAAGCCTATAGATGTTAGACTTAATTCTTATGCGTCAGACTGTCATTTTCCTTCGATGATAATGCATGTTCATGATCACAAAGCATACATGCAGTAGTGATATGCCCCACAGTGTCTTGTTTAAACGATGTTTCAGGTGCAATGTACATTGTAAAGTGAATACAGTAAAATCTCTCTAAACCGGACACCCTGTCATCGACGTGTTGGTAAATTTGGAGGGTTTCATGTCACTTATCTCTGACGGTAATATCTGTTCGTGATCGCAAAGAATAAACATGTGTCTTGGGGTGGTCATATGCCCGATTTGCAGTGGAACCTCTCTAACCCAAACACCATGGGAACCTTCCAGGGTATTCAGTTTAGAGAGGCTCCACTGTATATTCCAAACTTGCTTGAAACTTACAAGGTGGAGACAATTCATAGAAGTGTCCCATCAACGCCATCAAGGTGTGGTTCAGCTGTCTAGGCCTGGGCACTGCCTCACTGGGGCACGATGGTTGGCGCAGTAGGCGCTCTGTACCAATAAGCTGCAGCACTATTTTTGATGTTGTAGGCACAAAACTTTTAACAACGACTTGCACAAGCTTGTGTTTTAGCACCTGTATGCAGTCTGATGGAAGGTGAATATCCACAAACCAGAACTGAGGACTTTCCTGTACAAGTTCATCCCCCTTGTAAGCATATAGAACCTTGTTTCTTTCACAGCACAGTATGCTTTTACCAGGCAACTCACTTGGATATAACACAAACTTGTGAGTCTGTGTCAAGCTGTCAGTAGGTGGATAAACAAGCTGCGCGTCAAAGAGAATCTTCAAATTAAACTGGCCAAGGACAAATGACCATTCATCTGGTTTAAGATCAGGCTTTGCTATAACAACAACCTGACCACGACAATTTTCCATGTGTAAGTTGAATGTGGATGACAAGTCACTGCTGCTATGACAATGATCAGCTTGTTGCTGAGAGACGAGTTCAGTTGATTGGCTGGTGGTGGCAATATTTTCCTTGTCATCAACAATATCCTGGTCACAGGTACCTGCATCCTCTATACCTGTATCAGCCATTTCACACACTTTCCCTGCCACATCAGAAGTACAATTGTCCATCATGTTCCAAGATAGGCACTGTCGCTTCTCGTCACTTGTCCGTATTGGGACAGACTGCTTCCTCCTTCCCATGGTTAGGGTTTCTGGGTTAACCCTTTATCTCCTAAGTAACTGGAATGGATTTTGATATATTAAGTTTGCGACCAATCCAATTGTCACAAAATGATTTTCAGACCAGTCCATTTATGAAAAGGGAGTGTTTTCGTTACTTGCAATAAGTGCAGATCCTGATGAGACGGCTCATCATGAGCCGGCTAATCTGGATCTACACTGTTTGCTAATACAACTATGCAGGTCTGTAGTGTTGAAAGGGTTACTATCTGTAGAGTAGTTCAGTGGATCGCCTCCTCTCACGAGTTGCAACAGATGTCCTTCTTACCCCTGGTGGAACTCATTTTCCAGCTCATTTGTTCCATCCCACTGCAACTGTAACAGAATACAAATGTGGCCATGACTGCAGACATGTGGCTGTGACTGGAGAAATGGGCTTATGTCACTTGGAAGCTGGTGATAAAACTGGATCTACACTGGCTGCAAAACACATTATATGACCAATTTCTCCAGCCACAGCCACACATGTCATTTGTGGTAACACCAGCTCCTAATATTCTAGACATCCTGCAGACTATACTGTTTGTCATAGTATGCCCCATGTTTCACTGATTTGCAAACATTTGTAGACCCTAATCAGACTGTGTGAACATACAGGATGGTCTGGATCCACATTGGTCATATTTCTGCAGTCATACTAGCCACAAATCAGCTCCCAGCTATCGGGGTGTTTTCAACAATAAATTTACATATCTTGATTATTTACAGTCACACTGGCAGATCAGAATCAAATCGTTTTAGTGAGTTTTAAATAGCATTTTAAATCATTGACAGAATGGCGAATAGTATTATCCTTGATCACACTGTGTGGATGCTGTTGTGTTGTCTAATACACAAGACCAGATAAGATGTGTTAATCTTATTGTTTTAATAACTAAACATTCACTCATACACGTACATACAATAATGATGTTACATAATTGAGACCCAGCAGACGACTGACCTTCTAGCCAGCCCTGCAGGTTGTATACAAAGCATCTCATTGGTTGAGAGGCGGGGCTAATACAATATATGGGGGAACTGTAGTATAGTCTGTTTCAAGTGCGACATACCACTCCTCCCTTGTTTTAGAGATACAAGTATCATCAGATAAACTGTTTGTATAGCAATGAAACGTTAACATGATGCTGATTTATGTTTCATTACTGAAATTGATATGTCAATGTAACTTGTATCAACTGCTCACATAACTGGGATTTTAATTAATCTTTCACCAGTTTCCTGTTTTCCATACACACCCTAGTGGTTAACTAAACACATGTGACATGTATCAAATTGTGTGTTGTTAAACTCCATGACATGTTTCTAAACCAAATTGAAATTTATGTATTCAATTATTTTCTGAGGTTAGAAAGTAACCTTGTATCGAATGTTTACAGATATACTGAACATAGAAACTTTGTCATGGTTGCATGCATCTAACAATCTGCGTCCATGCTAAAATCTTAGCAGCATTAGGCATTATTTCTTAGCCTACGAACACACAGCTGCTATCATAGCTATATACATGATATACGACACAAACACTCAGAAGACGCGTTCTCTCAGTCGATCAGATCTGCGCTGTCCTTCTGCTGGTCGTAAATCCGGATCAGCCGGCTCACCAGGATCTGCACTGTCTGCTCCCGTACATGTAGACAGAGTGATTGGTTTGAAATGTGACGCATCTCTGGTTATTGTCTTCTCACCGACACTGACTGTGACCATAGAGCCTTTTTTCTTGAGAACTGTCGCTGGTTCAGGGTTGTAATGTGAGGACAACTTGTTCTGTTTGCGTTGTTTGACTAACACCGTATCTCCAAGAGTGTGTTTGTTTGTTTGTTTGTTTATTGGTGTTTGACGGCCTATCAACAGCTAAGGTCATGTAAGGCCGGGCAAACGGGTTCGATCCCATTTTAACCTGCTGCATTGGGGGGGAAATTCCAAAATCAGAACTGAATATTTACATCGAGAAACAATATATTCAGCTCTGAAATTAGAATAACCTGACCTGGTGGCAGGTCCATACCACACCAATGTCACTTGGCCCCTTCCCCTAAAATAGGATTACGAATAATCGTAAGACTCACATAAGGGGTATAACCAGATTCAACTGTCACATACAAAATGCCAAAGACGTATGTGAGGGCCAAACCAGGTCTCCAATCGGAATTCCGGTAAGACTCGCGGGCACACCGCTTGTTGTCTGTGTACAGTTTAGCTTTGATTTTGGCGTCTGCATCTTGTTCACGAATTTGTGAATTATCTGGCTGTACAGTAAACTCTGGTAGTCTCGTTTTCATTTGACGTGAAAACAGAACTTCAGCCGGGGAAACTTTTGTTGTCTGGTGTGGTGTGGCACGATAATTCCTCAGAAATTTGTTCATTTCCTGCTTGTAATTTCTGCCTTCGATTTTCGCGGCTTTAATGCATTTCTGTAATCATGGTAATGGTTGCATGAACTTTTCTGCATGTCCATTGGCAATCGGGTGTAGAGGCGTTATTTTCCTGTGCCGGAAACCCAAATATTCTGCGAATTGACTGAATTCATGTGAATTAAATGGCGGACCATTGTCCGTTTTGCAAACAGTGGGAATTCCCATCATGGAGAACACCTTGTCAAGACGTGGAATAACGGCTTTCGCGGAAGTTGACGTTAACATCTCCAACACGGGGAATCGGCTATAATCGTCTAATATCACCATTATGTAGTCGCCGGATGGTATTGGACCGAAAAAGTCAATCGATACTTCATCCCATGGCCTGGTAGGTAGATCGCTCATTTTTACAGGTTCATGCGTGGTAATGGGCGTTATTGCAAGGCACGGAATACAGCTTTTACATGTTTTATCAACCAGATCGTCAATAGCAGGAAACCACACTTGTTCACGTAACAATGACTTGGTTTTCACGATCCCTTGGTGACATCCCTTGGTGACCTTCGTGCGCAAGGACAATCACCATTTGCTGTAATATTGTCGGAATCGCAAGTTTTGTTCCGCGCAAGAGTATATCTTGTCCTTTAATTACAGTGACTGTTAATTCGTCTTTCAGTCTG
Organism: Conchocele bisecta; assembly: GCA_029237695.1. Classification (NCBI taxonomy): domain Eukaryota; kingdom Metazoa; phylum Mollusca; class Bivalvia; order Lucinida; family Thyasiridae; genus Conchocele; species Conchocele bisecta. The sequence continues at coordinate 35,192,643 of CM055265.1, read as the reverse complement.
GCATATGTGTTATATGCAGAGCTTGCTTTACATTCTGATTTGTTCCACGTATTTGTCTTCACTGACGTGATAACTTGCTGTAGTGTTTTGTCCGTCTGTACGGCACTTGCAATCTCACTGAGTGACATGGATTTCGGTACTGCGTTGTATGCTATGTAACAACAATAATCTTCGGCTACCGAATTGTCTGTTATTTCACAAACACGCGGATGTCTTGACAGATAATCGGCAATGTTCTCCTTACCGGCGCGGTATTTCACTGTGAAATCGTACGTTGAGAGTCGTAGTCTCCATCTTTCCAGTCTAAGTGGTTGTTTTGCTTTCGGATTGTTGAATATCGCAACAAGTGGATTATGGTCAGTGATCAGAGTGAACGTATGTCCAAACAAGTACAGATGGAAATGTTCAATACTCCAGACGATGCTCAGAGCTTCGCGCTCAGTTTGTGAGTACCGTTGTTCAGTTGGGCTGAGTGCTTTACTCGCATATGCAATAACCCAATTGTCTTGGCACATGACAGCAGCTAGGCCAACTGGGCTTGCATCCACCCATAGCTCTGTTTGCTTAGCTGGATCAAAATACGCCATTACGGTGTCACTGCTCAGAGCGTTTTTAAGACATTGTAGCGCGTTTTCTTGTGACTCGGTCCATTGCCATGGTTCATTTTCTCGCGTTAGACATCGTAGAGGCTCAGTATACTTGAGTAATTTGGAATAAATCGCGAAACGTAATTTGTCATTCCTAACAAACTTCGTACCTCTGCGGGTGTACATGGCGTGGTCGCATTTTTGATTGCTTCAACTTTTCGTGGATCTGCAGATAGTCCGGACGCCGAGAACACGTATCCGAAAAATGCAACTTTCGGCTGGTTAAACTTGCATTTTTGTTTGTTCAGTGTCATTTTGTTCTCGCGAAGACGTTTGAGTAGAGCTTTCAGATTGTGATCATGTTCTTCTTGCGTTTTCCCATGCACAATGATGTCGTCACTGATATTGCAGACTCCATTCAGTCCTTCGAGAACTTGCCGGATTTCATTTTGAAATAGTTCTGGTGCACTAGAAACTCCAAAATGTAACCGTTTATATCTCCACAGACAAACATGTGTAGAGAATGTGGTTATGCTTCTGGATTCATCTGACAAAACCAATTGATGGAACCCATTGCGCAAGTAACAGGACGAGAACACTGTGGAACCGTTTAGCTCCAGAATTAGATCATCTATGGTGGGCGTAATGTGTCGTTCACGTTGTATCGCTTCATTTGCTTTTCTCATATCAATGCAAATTCTGATCTCTTCAGGATTTTTCGGCTTCGGTGCAACAACAATAGGGGATACCCATGGGGTGGGGCCCTCTGTTACTTTCTCAATAATGTCAGCGCTTTCCAAACGATCTAGTTCTTATTCAACTTGTTTCCTAACATGGAACGGTATACGTCTGTGTGGTAAAGCTACAGCAGGTACACTTTCATCTGTGTGCAATATGACTGTCTTGTTTTTCAACTGTCCTAACCCACAGAACAAGTCTGAATACTCATGAAGTAACTGATCAGTCTTGGACGAACCTACTGCATTTATAGCAGGTATGATGTTCAAATCAACAGCAGTGTTATAGCTCAACAGTGATCCAAAATTACCAGAAATGACGTAAAAGTTACCTGTAGTAATATTCTTGTCCGTTTCAATTGTTGCCTGGAATTTTCCTTTCATCGGTAGCTTGTTTTTCTGTCCATAAGCAAATGCTTTTGTGTCCGGGTTTGATAACACTGGTTTGTTTTTCATATCCATGTACACACTTTCATCCAAAATATTTATCGAACTCCCAGTGTCCATGCACAAGAACATTTGTTTCATGGTCATTTATTTTCACTTTTGTTTTCGGTGATGGTCGTGTCGTGTTAACACTGTTGGTTGCAACCCGAAATGAATAATTGGCTTCATTTTCACTGCCATCTGCGGTTTTTTCAATTTGTTCCATTCTGATGTGGATATACGCCACCACAATTCCGACACACCGAAGTTTGCTTTCCAGATGACGTTGATTTCGCCGCATTGAAACTTGGACGTGACACCAGACGGTCAGATGGTCTCAGAAATGCCGGTTTGCTCGGTTTCTTTCTGACAGCGTTGGTTTGTTCATGTTGACGGTCCTGACGGAGGTCGGTCGCCATTTTGCGAGCCTGTCTGTTTGAAATTCCCATTGTTCTGGCCGCTAGTAACAATTCTTCTAAGTTCATGCTGTCTTTCAAAGCTTTGCGCCGTAACTCTGTAGAAATACAGCCTTGTATTATTAAATTGGCTCTTTATTTCGCCGTCTGTATTCGAAAAGGCACAATTACTTGCTTTCTGGCGGAGTTTTGTAGCAAACTGGTCAACTGTTTCCGATTCTAGTTGTCTCAGTTGTCGAAATTCGTATATTTCGAATTCTTCATTGACTTTCGGTTTGAAGTAGGTTTCTAGGGCCTGTTTTGTCAGCTCATAATCCGAGTCAATGCCTGTATTTGGTAACGTGTCATGAATGTCAAACACCTCGTCTCCAGCATAGTGAAGCAAGAGTGCTTTCCGCCGTTTCTTCGACTCCACGGACATCCCAACAAACATATTTTCCAGCTTCTGGACATATTTTATCCAACGGATCCCAACGGAATGTTCGTCGCTGTGGATGTCAAATTGTTGAAATGTTGGTAACGCATTCGCCATGATTTCTGTGACAAATTCCTTGGTAACAAAATAACGAGTGTACAACACGGTTATTAGTCCTTGGAAATACGTATAATAATCCTCGTTGCCAAAATGTTGTGTTGTCTAATACACAAGACCAGATAAGATGTGTTAATCTTATTGTTTTAATAACTAAACATTCACTCATACACGTACATACAATAATGATGTTACATAATTGAGACCCAGCAGACGACTGACCTTCTAGCCAGCACTGCAGGTTGTAAACAAAGCAGGTTGTAAACAAAGCATCTCATTGGTTGAGAGGCGGGGCTAATACAATTATATTATATGGGGAACTGTAGTATAGTCTGTTTAAAGTGCGACATACCAGATGCGAAAGCTGATTTGCTTCACTGGTCATACAAGTCACAAGATTCCTTTCCTTAGCTAGGGCCCAAATTTGGGTCATGATCTGAATGGTTCTGGGTCTAGAGTAATTATCACCATTTTTGCCACGGAATTATGTTATGTAAATATGTTTCTTTGACTAAATATTATAGTGAATAGTTTTCACAACAATCAGACTGCTTATCCAGTACAAAGGTATATTAGGTAATGAGACCAGTTTTGCCATGTCTATAAATGTGGCTATGTCTGGAGAATTGCAACCAATGTAGATCCATATTGACTGTGCATCCACATGTCTGGTCATGATCTACACTGTTTGCCACTCCATCAATGTAACACCCGTCCTGCTTCGATCAAGCAATATAGATCATCATGAGACTACAGGAGTTATTTGATCAGGAGCTATGCTGTTTGTCACAAATCCCATAAACCCCTTTTCTCCAGTCACGGCAACAAATTAGGTTGATTGAATTGCATGTTACATCCATTCAAAAACTAGAATGGTCAGTAAGCGAGGCTTACGGAATACCCCCCGCGTGGGCCGGTACCCCTAAAATATGTAAAAATTTCCAAGTGTGTGGGCTTGTGACCTTGACTCTGGGATTAGCTCGAGCGGCATGAACGTGAATTTGTCACAGGGTGGTAGAGGTCCATTGGAGCAATGAGTGTGTGAAATGTGAAGCAGATCCGAGCAAGGAAATAGAAGTTATAACCGATTTCTCTGATGTTAAGTTTGTAAAGAGACTACCGTATAACCTTGAATTAACGCCCCCGGAGGCGTTACATTTTACAAAAGGGGGGGGGGGGAGGGGAGCATTTATTATCCAGTAAAAAAAAAAAAGAAATTACCAAGGACCGCCAATTTCAAACACAAATAAGGATTATTTGTGTTCGAAATTGGCGGTCATTGGTAAATATTTTTTTTATTTTTTTTTTAATTGGGGGGATGGCGGCGTTATTAGGAGGGGGGCGTTAATTGGAGGTATACGGTATGTATATGACGTTGACCTCGAGATCAGCAGCGGGGATTTGTCACAGCATATGAAATATTAAGAATTTTCAATGAAAGAAATAGAAGTTATAACATATTTCTCTGATGTTAAGTTTTGTAAAGAGACTAAGTATGTGACCTTGACCTTGGGATCAGCGGGGGTTGGACAGTCGTAGATTTGTCACAGCATGATAGTACAACCTTAGAGGAATGCACAAGTGAAATAATAAGAATTTTCAATGAAGGAAATAGAAGTTATAACTTATTTCTCTGATTGTTAAGTTTTGTAAAGAGACTAAGTATTGACCTTGACCTTGGGATCTGCGGGGGTTGGACGGTCGTGGATTTGGCACAGCATGGTAGTAGAGCCTTACAGGAATGCATGTGTGAATATTAAGCATTTTAGATGAAGGAAATAGAAGTTAGAACAATATTTCTCTGATGTTAAGTTTTGTAAAGAGACTAAGTATTTGACCTTGACCTTGGTATCAGCGGGGGTTGGATGGTCGTGGATTTTGGCACAGCATGGTAGTAGAGCCTTACAGGAATTGCATGTGTGAAATATTAAGCATTTTAGATGAAGGAAATAGAAGTTATAACAATATTTCTCTGATGTTAAGTTTTGTAGAAAGAGACTAAGTATTTGACCTTGACCTTGGGGGATCTGCGGGGGTTGGACGGTCGTGGGATTTGGCACAGCATGGTAGTAGAGCCTTACAGGAATGCATGTGTGAAATATTAAGCATTTTAGATAAGGAAGGAAAAAGAAGAATTATAACAATATTTCTCTGATGTTAAGTTTACGGACTAAGTATTTGACCTTGAGCTTGGGATCTGCGGGGGTTGGACGGCGGTCGTGGATTTGGCACAGCATGGTAGTAGAGCCTTACAGGAATGCATGTGTGAAATATCAAGCATTTTAGATGAAGGAAATAGAAGTTATAACAATATTTCTCTGATGTTAAGTTTACGCGGACGGACGGACGTCCTTACGTGACATCCCTTAGGTGGTTTTTACTATATAAAAGATCAAAGGAATGACCACCTAAGGAACAATAGGCTTAAGTGGTCAACGGAATAAATCTATTGTATTCTTTTGTCTTAGGCCACGCCTCTAACCACCTAAGACCCTGTATGTGTGCCCGCACGGACGCATGGACGGACGCACGCACGGACGGACGGACAACCTGACTCCAGTATACCCCCCACAACTCGTTGCGGGGGGTATAAATACATAATATACAGAAATGAATATTGTTTTATGAGTGGTTTAAGGAGATTGTAAATATTCAGCAAGACTTAGACTCTTTATGCTCTTGTTCAAAGCTATGACAACTACGTTTTAATGTCTCGAAATGCAAAGCTATTCACTATGGTCGCCAGAACCGAGAACATCTGTACTCGATGAACTCTGTTAATTTAGAAACTGCAACTGAAGAGAAAGATTTGGGTATTATATTCCAACAAGACCTTAAATTCAGTAGCCATATTGCATCCAAGGTTAATAAAGATAACAGCATACTTTCATTGATTGTTCGATCCTTTAACTATATTGAAAAGGACTCTGTTATTATGCTTTATAAAGCCATGGTCCGACCACATATTGAATACGGAAATACAATCTGGTATCCTTTCTTGCGAAGACATAATTACTGTCGAAAAAGTTCAGAAATGGGCAACCAAAATTGTACCTCAACTAAAGGACTCGAATATGAAGACAGATTGAAACAACTCAAGCTTCCGGCATTATCTTATTGAAGGAGGAGAGGGGATATGATACAGACTTTTAAAATAATTTGTGGTTTAGAAGACATTCCTTCAGAAAGATTGTTTACATTATGTCATTCTACGACCCGTGGGCATAGATATAAGCTGGCTAAACCACGCTGAACAACATCATTCCGGTTACATCAATTCTCTCAAAGAATAATCAACGATTGGAATTCGCTCCCTGAATATGTTGTGAATGCTAAAGACACAAATGACTTTAAGTCAAAGCTGGACCAGAGCTGGAACCATGATATTATATACCAGTTTTAAGCATGATATATATGTATAATATATACGTATATCTTACCGACTGTGACATTTGAACCACAAACCTGTACCCTAAATATGCTCTATACACTACCCAAGAATGAACCAATCCAAGTAACCGAAGAATTACTGCAAGATTTTGGGCTAAAAAAGGAGAAACCTCCTTCCCTTAGAGCCCAGAAATCATCATAGAGGTATCATAGAGGTAATACCTCCCAGATTATTGCACAAGATATTGAAAGACTGCAGCAGTCGCGAAAACCTATGACAGAAGTAACAATGTCAATAACTTATGGCGATGTATTAATTGATACATACTCATGCACGTGGAACACCAGAGTGGAACATTACTATCTCCATAACAAATGATTACAGACGAAGAAAATACTTACATTTCGGGAAATCTGTCATTTAATGTGTTTACCAAATTCACATTATTTACATTTCTTGTTGTTGTTGTTGTTATCTTTGAGTTACAGCCGTTGACTTTTCACACCTCTATATATCTGCCGAGTCCTGCCAGACCCATGCTGAAGACTTGGACGGTTGGACGTGTAGTTGTTCGTCCCATAATCCCCATTTTACCAATTATATACACAAATATGCAGTAGGGTAGTAATATAGATAAAATATAAAAATAGAACTGTGAGACGTGCTTCAAATACACCATGCTGAGTACGGCTAATCAGCTGGAAATATTTGTGACTGTGACTTGAGAAATGGGGCTTACGGGATTTGTGACCAGTGACGCTCCTGGTCAAATAACACACTTACGTAGCTTGATAACGATCTATATTTCTTGTTGGAAGCATGACTGATGTTTCACTGATGGAACTGCGAACGGTGCAGATCCTGATCAGACTGTGCGGATGCTGTGCTGGATCTACACTGGTCGCAAAACCCATAAGCCCCATTTCTCCAGTCACAGCCACATTATAGCCATCTTGAAAATTCATGAAAAGATCTCGAAAATTCAAGAAAGTATCTTGAAAATTCAAGAAAATATCTTAAAATTCAAGAAAAGATCTTGAATAAATGGAAATAAAAAAAAGTGAAGTGGCCCTAATGGGCTTCCGTACAAAACCACAAGGAACACAATGAACTATACTCGCCATTAATGCATCTATCAATGTTTTCCCCGCTTTGACGGGGTAGGAGCATACCTGTAGCCGATTTCATCAACATTGCAAAGCATACTTTTGTAGCAAAGTATACTTTGAGGGAGTATATAATCATTTATTTTTCCTGAAATACATTATTTCATATAGAACTAACAACTGCATATATTTGATGATTAAAAGCATGCATAATTATTATACTGAATTTATTACATTATCACAGCCAAAGTGGCTGTGATAATGTAATAAATTAATTATAATAAAAATTAATACATGTATCCTAAAATTGAATATTTCTCCCTCAAAGTATACTTTGCTAGAAAAGTATACTTTGCAATGTTGGTGAAATAAGCTACTGGGGAATTAGATAGAACATCTCTCATAGGCAGAAATTAAACTTCTTAAGTGTGGGCTACATTTGGCGTGATGTTAAGTTCATGTCCGGGCTATATATCACGTTCATATGACAGTGAGTGCATGTACATGTACAATGTAACATCAACTTCAAGTGTATGAAACATCATGACTAACGTTTGCAGCATATTCGCAGTTTTGGCAAGTGGACATATGAATACAGATACAGGAACTACTGATATTTGGAAAGAAGTTGTTTATTTCATCGATTGCGAGCATGTATCTTTTAATTACATAGTGTTGGAAATTGAACATGGAATTCATACATATATCCTATATGGTGGCATATTCTGCCATCTACTTAACGAGATAGCCAAGTTGTATTAATACACCTTATACATGTGTGTCGTTGTAACCAGATACTTATCGCGTCAGGGCGAGAGCAATTGGACGAGATAAATAAGACGAAATATCGTCAAAACGTGATACTTCCTACAAGAAACATCAATTGTATTAGCTAGTTCAGTTAATCAGTTCGTTTGTCATCTTGACGCGATACGTATCGCGCCAATACGTCTTACTAACTGAAGGTACATGCGCATGTGGTTACAACAACAACAATGTCGCCCACTCCAAAAGTAAGTATTATTTTATATTTGCCTTAATATGAAACGGATTTTGATGAAATATGGCGCAGCAAACGCGTCTTCATGAGCTGCATTTGGTCGTCCAGGGAGTTCGGCACAGACGGTAGACACGGAAATCGATTCTTCGCAAAAACGACATAAGTTTGGGCCAACGTACAGAGACCACCAAATGCAGCTTAAGACGCGTTTGATGCGGCATATTTCATCAAAATCAGCTACGTAATAAAGACACTATACAAAAATACGTACTTTGAATCGGTACTTGTTGTTGTTGTTAGTACCACGTGATCATACAGCTTGTAACTGTTCAAGACGGGATAAACTGCAATAAGTCGTCTTATTGTGCTTATTCGACGATAAAGTGTAGAAATTAAAATAAACAAAAACTGATGTCACTATAGTGGGAAGCATTTCGTGATAGTTAATTATCGCGTCCAAGTTATTTCGTCATGACCAGTTAGTAGTAAGACGTATTGTAGCAATACTTGTGTAGTTAATTAAGGCGTCTTATAAGGTGTAGTCAGACGACTTAGCTATCACGTAATTACCGCGTTATGTGCATGGCAGAAATTACCACCATCATTCCAGTCTAGTAACTCAAGTTAAATTGTTTAACCCTTTCACCTCTAAGTAATTGAAATGGACTTATCCATATACATGTATACTTTTGAACTATTCAACTAATCATAACAGAGGTGTTTGTTTTGTAAAAATCAGAAAACATACACAAACTGTGCAGGTCCTGATGATATATTTATTATGCAACTATAAAATGTAATGCTCAAATGAAAAATAGTGTCGTCTGCTGTATGTTGCTTCTGAATTTTAGCATAACAGGTTTTAACCCTTATGCCGCTACACACAACAATTGTCGTCTGCCGTTGCTTTTATATCTTGCCTTATTTCTCAATAAAAAACATGGTTTGACAATAGAAATGATTTTGAAGTGCTGTCAAAGCATGTCGTAAATTATTCTAAAGTGCTGTCAAAGCTACCGTATCCATTGATCCCATTATAGACGATTCTCATGCGCTGGCATGTATTCTTGAGAAAACAAAATATAAATGTGAATCAAACAGACAATATTCGTGTCCATCCTTCTACTGTCTGTTTCACGAAAGCTGTGCAAATGTTACGGCTACACAAACTATGCAACAATATTTATTTGTTATATAATGTTCAATTTTATCAAAGTTATAAGAATGAGCTTTCTTTTTATTTTGTGAAATTTGGTCCAATATTGATTTCATTACGAAAAATAATCCCCATGTTAAATTCCCATAGACATCTTCAGAGTTAGATCATTTCCAAGCCAGGTTTCGGAGTCAATTTCTTAAAAGTGTCGTTTTATTTTGCTCAGACATCTGCTTCTCAGCGTCCTTTTTCCCCCCATGTTAGATTCCCATAGACAAATCAATTGTTCGTAATAACACATTTTATGGTTTATATGGCCGTAACATTTGGGCAGGTTTCGTGAAACAGACAGTAAATGTTTCATCACGTCTACATGGTCTAAGAATATGGGCCAGTATCTGCGGCCTCCGCAGACATCACCGGTGCTGCACTCCGAGCTGGCGTAAACTATTTCACATCGTCAACTGCACCGGTTTCCTGACCTGTAGCCGATTTCATCAACATTGCAAAGTATACTTTTCTAGCAAAGTATACTTTGAGGGAGTAATCATTTATTTTTCCTAAAATACATTATTTCATATAGAACTAACGACTGCATATATGTGATGATTAAAAGAATGCAGAATTATTATACTGAATTTATTACATTATCACAGCCAAATTGGCTGTGATAATGTAATAAATTCAGTATAATAAAAATTAATAAATTTATCCTAAAATTGAAAAATTCTCCCTCAAAGTATACTTTGTTAGAAAAGTATACTTTGCAATGTTGGTGAAATAGGCTACTGATGCTACTCAGCTTCTCTTAGAGCTATCGCATACATGTAAGCGCATTTTCGTCTAGTAACCGGTACAAATGTCTTGCGCAGGTTACTAGACGAAAATAAATTGGTATCGGTTACTAGACGAACATGTGTTGATGCTGTATCTTCTGCATGTTGCTAAAGGGAATTCGTTAGGAATCATGCGCCTACAAATTTGTCTGGCAAAATAAACATTCATTCACCATTACCTCACGCATTGATTGGCATTATTATACATTTTATATCAGACATAAATTTCCACACTGATGCCAGGGGCGATAACCGTGTTTCCTTAAAATGTTAACGGACATTACTAATTTATTCTCTGTATTTATTTTTGGATGTGCAATGATCATGCTTTATAATCTGTCGAAAATATAAAAAAAAATTCAGGTGACGCATTTAATTAGTATAAATAATTAAAACACATTATCCCGTCAACACAGTGCGTATGTGCCGTGAAACACGGTGCCGTGAAACATTTTTGATATCCTGTCATGACCTAATCACTGCGTATGAATATGTGCGGTGGCTGGGATTATTTTTTCGCATTTTAAAGCCATTAGTAGGTGTTGACCGGATAAATAGAATAGTAGGTTAGTGCCGTGAATGGGAAAAATATCTGGCGCGGCACGGAAACGGGATGTGCTCGGCAGAGCCTCGCCCATCCCGTTTCCTGAGCCTTGCCAGATATTTGTTCCCATTCACGGCACTAACCTACTATTCTCTATTTATGTCTCATGTGCACATGGAACAAAGAAATTATCAAGTATTGACAAGATTAGCGCAGGCGGTAGTGTAGTTGGGTAAATAGAGAATAGTAGGTTAGTGCCGTGAATGGGAAAACATATCCGGCAAGGCTCAATAATTTCTTTATTTCTCATCATAAGTATATGTAGTGACCACCATTTGAACCGTATCGCCGAGACGGTTCAAATGAGTGGTCACAACATATACTTTGGTTCAGAAATAAGGAAATTAGATAGAGAATAGTAGGTTAGTGCCGTGAATGGGAAAAAATATCTGGCAAGGCTCAGGAAACGGGATGGGCGAGGCTCTGCCGAGCACATCCCGTTTCCGTGCCGCGCCAGATATTTTTTCCCATTCACGGCACTAACCTACTATTTTATTTATCCCGTCAACTATGGAAGGTAATATCCGCCATAATTCTATGTGACTTGATGCTTGCGTGCTGATGACATTACAACTTATATTCATGTTATTTCATTCGTCATTTGTATATATTACATTTGAAATCTGCTTGTTGTAATTGTATTTGTCTTTCTTACATGTCCATTCTGCTGATTGCTTTGTTCATTCGTCTTATTTACATTACAATTATTGATACGTCCTTATTCGTGTCCCTGTTTTATTGCACTAAGCATTTGCAATAGAAAGTAAGAACAAGCACTTAACACCTTGCATAAGGCCGAACGCAAGCATCAATCCACAGTCGGAAAGCGGAAACCCGCAAGTAGAAAGCATCAAGCCACAAGCAGAATGATGCAAGCAATATATTGGTTAGTAGTGCCTCATTATGACTCCAGATGGCACTGCTGTCAATGTTAGGAATCCTCCGACTAATAAATAATAGTACGAGATGTGATTGGCTGTTTGAGGCACACCTCCAATGCCGGTGTTGATGTAAGATTTCACCTACAAATGATCACAGCATAGGTTAGAAGACACCAACTAGTTTTACTATACACTTTAACCGAATCCCATCCAATAAGGTCAGTCACTCCTACTTTCACTATTCGTATGGATGTTTTGGGACCTACTTGTACATGACCTGCAGCCGGTCAGTACTGGTTCTGCATGAATTAAACAATAGCTTCACAATTAAACAATAGCTTGTTTGGCCACGGAAACTCTGTTTACATCACATGACCATCGTGTTCCTCAAGTGAAACTGGGTAGTAATGGATCAAGATTTGCAAGCAAACTGTGTCAGTGACCTCAAAACACCCGCACGATTTTGTTCATATCGGACTACTTTTACCGTCTTGACGATTTCGCACCATTTGTTATTCTCTAACCTATATTAACTAAATTGCATATGTATGTATGGTGTTTGACTTACTAATGTGTTTTATACATATATGTATCCTCATAATTAAATTACATATGACATAATGTACATAATTGAAAACAATCACATTTTTATAAGTTACACATATGGTAACTTACACAGGTTGACTGTCAAACTGGCCCATTACCGATGCAAACCAATAACCGTCCGGGATCAGACTAAGGTGGGCCACCACCATTGATTTTCCCTAAAAAAATAGCCTGTTACCACTCATTTTGCTATTCCCTGCTACTTTCATTTTTCTTATGGATGTTGTGGGACCTAATTTCCAATAACCTGCACCCATTCTGCTCTGGATCTTGACTAATTAAAATATAGATTTAATTATTGTTGAAGCTGGGGTCCCATCTAGTAGGTACAAACTTTTCTTTATGGAACTTAAATAAGTGTATAATTGCAACTAGTCCACCACTTTTAAAAATTACGAGTGCCAGCTACACAGATAAAATTATTTAGTAATATTTAATGTACTCATAGAGACTCGCGGTGGTATCAAGCTAGTTCCACATGCAAGTGATGCAGTATTTTTAAATTATTTATATCAATTAAATGTTGAATAAATATTTTTATCGACATATGAGCCGCGTCGCGAGAAAACCTGTCTTCGGGAAATGCTTGGTCAAATTAACATTTTGTTACTATGACAATGGTATTTGTATGATGAATTGAATGCTTTTTATTTGATCATGATATCTGCAAATATTCATTAAGATATTATAGTTAATACAACGCCACTATGCAGGTCGTTTGAGCAAATGAGACGTCACGTAAAAGCCACGTCAAACGACGTTACAGTATATATAGTAAATACATGGTTAGTGCCGTCGAATATAAAATATATTCGGTTGAGCCTTAGACAGCTTTATTGGGGCGAGCTTTGAGCTTTAGCGAGCCCCTATAAAGTTGTCGGGGCGAAACCGAATATATTTTATATTCTACGGCACTAATCATGTATTTAATTTATACCGCATACTAAACGTAATTGCTTGAACGTGCTTGACGTCATGTTTTGACGTCATTCCCTCGCTATTCGTCACAAATCCAGTGACGTGATTCAAAGCAAAATGGCGGCGTCCACGCTAGGTAGATTCGGTATTGTATCTGATTAAATCTCTGATTATCTCTGATTTATTTACGATGCGCTTCAATATTGGCTCGAGTTAGACTACACAGTTGTCATAATAAGCATTACAATCATAATGGACATGTCCGTGTCGTTGGTTACGTCGCATATACTGTAAAAATGGACACAATTCAGCTGCACCGACAGCGACTTCGATTTTAAAATTCGCCGCCATCTTGAATTTGCTGTTGAGACTAATATTAGGCTACTTCAGGTATAACATATTAGGTTACTTCAGATATAAACAGCATTTATTCAATCCCATTTATTATGCTTTTCAAATAGTCATGGTCGTGAAAAGAAGTGTACAGTGTATAGTGTTGATATTCGATCAGACGTTTTGTTATCCGTATCCGAATCCGGATCCTGTAATGCTAGACGATATTATTCATACAAAAACGTGATCCAACTTATTTATCACATCCTCATGCACATACCTTGCACACGAGCTGTGTTAATACAGAACCAACAACAAGAAGTGTGTCAAAGATGTGGTAGCCCGAGTTAATTCGAAAGTTTCAACAAAACCGTGTAGACACAGGTGAGCCAACTCATAACGAGCCGTGTCATCAGAATCTGCTCTATTTGTAAATATGTTTTAGATTTCATAATAAATACCTCGTAATTTTCTTTCCGTGTGTGGGTTTGAGGGAGGGGGGGGGGGGGGGGGGGGGGTCCGGGGTGCATGACCAATGTCTCCTCGTTTTTGGCTTCCTGGTTACGGCCCTGGTGATGTTTCAGGAAGTTTTATATCTTTTTTTGCTTTCCATAATGCAAATTTTCTATTTATATTATCACAATACACACTATTATATTTGATAAAAATCCGAGGACTTTGTATTTTATTTTACTTGATATGTGTACCATAATATACTGTGATACATAGGGGAGATACTTCATAAATTAAATGAGTTAAATGCCAGTTGTGCATGTGTGGATGCGTCAATCCATCCGTCCGTCTGTGCATGTCTATGACCAACTGCACAGTTAATCCACCAAGTATTTGACATTCCGAAAATTCCTGTGTATATGATATTAGATTTTTAAAAGTTTGTCCATACTGCTATTTTTTCATTGACAATGCTGCTACAACCTTTGACGATTAACACGTAACCCTCTAAGTAACGAAATTGAACTGTTTCATGTTAAGTTTGAGACTTCCATTATGCAGAAAAGGGGGTCATTTTGCAAAAAATAAAAAATATCCTCAAGTGGTGCAGATCACTTTCCATGATACTAATGTCTCCAACATATGTTGCCTTGAAATATCATCCCACCGTATCTATTTCTTATATTAATATGACACACACGTCAGTGTGCATTCAGATTTAAGATTTTCATATTCAGACAACATAAATGTCGAATGTTCACGACATCGTCCCGCTTACAGTTGTACTTGGACCACCTGCTGAAAAAAACGGACCTTACAATATCTGCAATAAATGTAAGATCGGCGACCCATATCATGTCGGTAATCGAGAAAGGATTCCCTATTGACTGAATGGCGGACATCCTATGTTCTGATCAGACGGTGAATATGCACAGATGAGACATCGTAACATCCATGGCTTTGTTGTTTTTGCAGGTTAAGGTTGCGCTAAATGTTAATTTTATACATTACATGTATATTAGAAAGAAATATTTGAGCAATAAACTGAAAATTCGCGTCGAGTTAACCAGATCTGAAACATATAGTTGTGCGGGAAACCGGGCCCAGGCTACAACGGTCTACAAATATGCTGCCGACCATCTGTATGTTAATAAAAAATGTAGCTTACACAGAGTTTTCACCTGTAAATGGTGGTCGATAGCAGTTAACATGGTTAATGTGGACAGTTATCTGCAAACTGTGTCAAAGAAAATATTATATGTCAAAATAACGGAACATAAAAAACACATATCAATAACAAACAAACATTTTCATATGTGATATCAGCAGCAAAAGCAATAACATAAAATTACCCTTACGCCATTATTGTTAATAAAAACATAATATAAGATGTGCCCGTTTCGAATAAAAATGGTGGATTTCGATCGTACGACCGTTAGTACGGCAGTCTAACGTTCATCCAATACATTCTCAGACAGGAGCCATGACAGATCGAAGACTGTTTCGTTTTTTTCACACACATACGCCCGGTTATAGATATTCTGTTCGTGAGATAACTTTAACACAACGGAACAAACCTAACTTGGCGGTCTGACAAACGTCGATAATTGGAAATCTCGGCTGAAATTACGTCAGCTAAGTTCACGACGTCATATCTTGTGACGTCGTCAGACTCCCGAAGACAGGTTTTCTCGCGACGCGGCTCATATCATAAAGTATGATATTGCACATCAAATAATAAATAAATTGAATAAATAGTTGCTTACGTTATCATTTCAAGGAACCACGGTTATCCCCCCTGATATCAAACTGGCATTTCGCGTTTGATATAAAAAGTATAATAATGTCAATTAGTACGTCTGGTAATGGTAATCATTTTGCCAGAAAAATGTCAGATTGAAAGAATAAAGAAAAACATGTCGCCCTATATTATAACCTGGCATGTACACTCTAGGTTTAAGGTTAGAAAAGGGGTGTTTTTAACACCAGTTTTCAGCATATTTGAAGCATTTAAAAGAAAACACTGAGCCTGTGTGTCACATGATGTAAAACAGAGTTTCCGTGGCCAAATAATGTAAACAATATTGGGGGACATGACGAGGTTGGTCCCACAACATCCATACGAATAGTGAAAGTAGGAAAGACTGGCTGGGATTCGGTTAAATTATACAGTAAAACCATTTGGTGTCTTTTAACCTAAACATGGCGCAACAGAAAAGGCGGCATCAATCTACATCAACACAGTTAGCAGGGTTCCCACCCTTATTGGATGGCCAAATTCAAGGACTTTCAAGGACCTTTTTTGCCATAATTCAAGGACCAAATTAGTGCCGCAGGCACGAGTTTGCTAGGGGGGTTCGGGGGTATGCCCCCCCCCCCCCCGAAAAATTTTGAAATATGAGAGGCCAGTTAGTGCAATCTGGTGTCTTTTATTGTCATTTTCCTTGGAACATTTGAATAAATTTTGAGCTTTTTTTTCAAGAGACACTTTCATGAAAAAAAAATGGATGTAAAAAAATGAAAGTTTCATAAACAGGTGCCCTGTTGACTTGGATACATCCGCACATGTCATGGTTTATTCTTTTCAACTACGGATGATACTAGTCGGAAATAAGATTAAGTGTTATTTACTGTAGTGTAATTTCTGAACACTTGATTGATTGATTGTTGGGGTTTAACGGCCTATCAACAGCTAAGGTCATTTAAGGTCATTTTAGAAGTTTCAATATATGTATTCACTGATTTCTTAGTTCATTCAATTTCTCATCAAGCAGTACATTCACTTCGCGACCGGGATCAGTTCGCCCCATATACAGAGGGGCGTAACTAGCGAGTGCACGAGCGTTTTCGCGGCATAGACATACAATTTGTTGCCCAAAAATATCAACAAGGAGTCTCGGAACGCACAGCCAATAGCCATTTTGGGAATAAACATCCAGAAATTCAGAATGTAAGGACTTTCAAGTACCTTGTCAGATTTTCAAGCACTTTCCAGGCCTTGAATATTTTTTTTTCAAATTCAAGTACTTTCAAGGTTTTCAAGGACCCGTGGGAACCCTGAGTTAGGGACATGGAACCAATTTAGAGAGCAACGCATTGTAGGACGGGTACCAGCATATTAAATCATTTTAGGGAGAACTATTTTAAGTTTTAGCAGCGCACCTGGCGTCATAATGGTTGTTCCCAAATTACTGTTGCAATTGTTGTTGTCAAGGGGCGTGGCTTATCGAGGTAACAAAACATGGCAAAACAGCGATGCAATAATCAATAATGGAACTCCGGATGTCACTTAGAATGTAATCGACACAAACGCATTGAAACAGTGCGAATGGATAAAGCATCAAGCCAAATGCACATGTAATTTAGACTACAACCAAGAAGATTTCAAATGTCACAAACACGAATGACGAATAAAATAACATGAAAGTAAGTTGTAATGGCATCAGTCAGCAAGCATTAAGCCACATATAATTGTAATAAGACGGATAGAACTTAGAATATCATCAGCAAGCAAGCATCAAGCCTAATATAATTATGGCGGATATTACCTTCCTTAGTCAACAGCTACAAATGGCTGTAAAATGCAAAACTAGTATTGACTGGATATCAAAAATGTTTCACGGCACCGTGTTTCACGGCACATACGCACTGTGTTGACAGGATAAGACTATTTTGAATGTGCCGCGGTCGTATCTTGCTCGTCCTGTACACTATAGGGACTGGGTGGCCCGCTCTGGTGTCCACTATAGGGGCATGGGAGGTGTGCCTGGGTGGCGGCGTAGGAGGGCGGCGGAGAGGCTGCCTGCACGATCACTGTGGCGGGACTCACGTCGAACGTACGGTTCGGGGACGACTGCGCCTGCAGGGAAATATGAATTGGCATGTATGTTAATGCCATTGATGGTGTGTATACATACTTGTATTTGATCAAATTCCACGTAGTTTATGTTGTATTTATATACTATCACAGACTGCTACAAACAGGCGAGATCCGTGTAATTCTACGCAGATTTGAGCGACATGGCATTTACGGTTGGTCGAGCCTGTACTCAGTTTCGGCCAATGAATAGCCTGATTTCGAATACAGATTTTGGTAGTTGCGAAGGTAACTCTTGCAATCTACTCCCGTACCGTACGGGAGTAGATTGCAATAGTGACCGTTCGCAACTAACATTTTGGAGAAGGTACACATATTGTCTTGTGAGCACGGGCACAGGCCTTTTCGGTGTAATATGTGTTTTTCTGTATTATGAATATGCCAATGCTATTTTGCTGAATTTACTGCATACCAAATTGATGTGAACTATTTTCGTTTCGCTTTCACCATGGTCCCAATGTAGGCTACTCACACAAACAAACGTGATACACGAGTCACATGATTAATGCACGACATGAATACTTCAAACGTCAAGTGAACTATGGACCTCGTGTTGGTAAAATGACGACGTTCGTCGCTTATCCACAGGTGGAAGACTCGGACATGTGACACAACAAAATGCTCATTAAAACAATTCCATTACCCATCCACATGGTCTCGTACAGTACTATGTTCTATTTATATAAATAGAACATAGTACTGTACGAGAACAAGTGGGTGAGGTAATGGTTTTTTTTTAATGGGAATTTTGTTGTGTCACAGGTCCGAGCCTTCCACATGTGATTGAACGCGACTCGGACATTTGAAATAAAAATAATCCCATAAAAATCGCATTTACCCTATTCACTAACACCAACATTGCAAAGTATACTTTTCTAGCAAAGTATACTTTGAGGGAGTAATCATTTATTTTTCCTGAAATGCATTATTTCATATAAAACTGACAACTGCATATATTTGATGATTAAAAGTATTCAGAATTATTATACTGATTTTATTACATTATCACAGCCAAAATGGCTGTGATAATGTAATAAATTCAGTATAATAAAAATTAATAAATTTGTCATAAAATTGAAACGATTTCCCTCAAAGTATACTTTGCTAGAAAAGTATACTTTGCAATGTTGGTGAAATATGCTACTGGTGTCGTACTGTACATCACGTCATCTACATACACAGGGACGTCGCCATGCCTGGCTCATGTGGAAGCCCAGTTGTGTGACGGATCCAATTAAGCGAGCGAAGCGGCTAGGGGAGTCCGGGGGCTTGCACAGCACACACACACACACCCACCCCTGGAAAATGTTCAAAACTTAGATGCTATATCTTGTATTCTACATTCAATAGATCCATACTTATGTTTGAAAAATACAACATTAGCTGAAAGCCCGGGCTTCCAGGCTTCCACCTGGCGACGTGCTGACATAGATAGAGATGACTTACGACATCAGGTGGGTGGGGTAATGTGTTCTTTTTAATGGGCGAATTGTGCCATTTGTCCGACGTGTACCTGCACAGTCGGTCGTCTCTTGTTCCGGTAGATGAGGTAGACGACGGTGCCGATGACACAGACGGCGAACAGCGAGCCGACGACGAGGCCGAAAATAGCAGCGATGCTCAGTCGGCAGTCGGACTCGTCGCCGCACGGATTGTAGCCATTACAGTTGCAACTGTCGTCAATACAGCGTCCGTTAGAGCATTTGTATTCGTATGAGTAACAGTAACCTGGAACACAGTCAGTAGTTTCACTGTAATCCGAATGTTCTGGCTGTCACGCTGGACGACTTTGTTGGTCGACCTGCATGACAGCCATAAAAGTATTAGTTATGGTATTTGTCAAACGCCACAAGAGGTACAACTGACGGATGACTTGTACAAACTAATTAAGATGGCAGAATAGCAACGCCATACGTCGTATAGGATACAGTAACAAGTGAATGTTCACATACATATACAGTGGGGTCAGCGTGTAAGTGCACACACGAACGAACACGACAGGTTGGAACCAACCTGTCGTGTTCGTTCGTGTGTGCACTTACACGCTGACCCCACTGTATTCCATCACATTTAGGAGCCAATTATGTTTGAATTGAACGATGATCAGGGGTCACACGGGTCCTTAATAACGTCAGCTTATCTGAATGGTGACATTATACACTACAGCGTGTAAGTGACACACGAACGAACACGACAGGTTGGAACCAACCTGTCGTGTTCGTTCGTGTGTGCACTTACACGCTGTCTGTGCTAATCTTGCCCATATTTGTCAATTTCTTAATTTCTTAAATTCCAAAATACTTGAACATTGTGCTTGGAATTAAGCAGCTTGATTGGCTGAGCATGAGCTGTGTGAATTGATTCATTGCGAATTGGCATTCATGTCAATAGATGTCCAGAAACGTTGATAATCTGGACAATATTAACGCAAGCGGTTATGTAGGCCCTAATCAGACTGAACTTATGCATACAATGATATTGGTTGTCCAATTCATTTTAATTTCTTATTCGACTATCCATTTAATATATATATATACATGTAGTAGATGTCGGACAAAGTCTTCATTTTACACTATATATATGTTTTAAATGTTCATGCCGCACTGTCTATTTAAATTAGCACTCGTCAAGGTCGAAAATGCACTCGCCAATACGAGCGGACGAGTGGATTTGTTCACTGGTAGAAGACTCGGACCTGTGGCCAAAAATGCCTATTCAAACATTCCATTACCCCACCCCTTTCAGGGGCGGATCCAGGATTTCAGATTAGGGGGAGGGGCGGGACTTCTTAATTGAAATAGTTTACTATATTTTCGAACTAGCACCGCCGTTTGTTCGTCGACCAAGCGGAGCTGGGGAGACTGCTAGGTGGGTCCGGCGGTATGCCCTCCGGATTTTTATTTTAGGGGGGGGGGGGGGGTGGGAGAGCGCACAACGGGGTTTCCCTACGTGAATCTGCCCTGGCACTTGGTCTCGTATTGTACTGTACTATAACACAGGCCTGCATGTGCATCTGTATCCACCGGTTTGACAAAGGAGACATTACGATATTCGCATCAACTGCATACATACATAACTTAGTGAGCATGCAAAACGCAAACTTGCACTTACTTTGTAATTTAAGTGCATGTACACAGCGATGCTCTGATGGGTTTTGCGACCAGTGTATATCCAGATCAGCCTGTGCATCCGCACAGACTGATCAGGATCTGCACTGTTCGCCACTCCATCAATGACACACCCGGCATGCTTCTAACATGGAGCATATATCGTTATCATTTAAGTGCATGTACACAGCGATGCTCAGTAATATTGTTGTACGCACAAATTGCATACGCTATGGCTTAGATGGATTAAAATGGCAATACATGTACATGGATGTCATGATACACATCTCTTGAATTACCTTTGTGGAATGACGTAAATACTACTTTCATCCGGTTGTGACTGTGGATTGTATTGCTGAATCTGAACGTTACATCCCTTCTCAGACTGGCTACATAGTCACCGCCAGGCACGGTATGCCCACACACCCTGGACAAACCTGTAATAACAAATAGTGTGGAATAACAAATAGTGCATTTCCACCGACACCCACACACCCTGGACAAACCTGGAATAACAAATAGTGCATTTCCAGACACCCACTCACCCTCGATAAACCTATAATAACAAATAGTGCATTTCCACCGACACCCACTCACCCTGGACAAGCCTGGAATAACAAATACTGCATTTCCACCGACTCCCACACACCCTGAACAAACGTGGAATAAGAAATAGTGCATTTCCACAGACTCCCACACACCCTGAACAAACATGGAATGACAAATAGTGCATTTCCACCGACTCCCACACACCCTGGACAAACATGAAATAACAAATAGTGCATTTCCATCGACACCAACACACCCTGAACAAAGCTGGAATAACAAATAGTGCATTTCCACCGACACCCGCTCACCCTGGATAAACCTGGAATAACAAATAGTGCATTTCCACCGACACCGACACACCCTGAACAAACCTGGAATAACAAATAGTGCATTTCCACCGACTCCCACACACACTGGACAAACAGGAAATAACAAATAGTGCATTTCCACCGACACCCACACACCCTGATAAAAGCTGGAATAACAAATAGTGCATTTCCACCGACACCCACACACCAAGAACACATCTGTAATAACAAATAGTGCATTTCCACCGACACCCACACACCCTGAACAAACCTGGAATAACAAATAGTGTATTTCCACCGACTCCCACACACCCTGGACAAACATGAAATAACAAATATTGCATTTCCACCGACACCCACACACCCTGAACAAATCTGTAATAACAAATAGTGCATTTCCACCGACACCCACACACCAAGAACACACCTGTATTAACAAATAGTGCATTTCCACCGACACCCACACACCCTGAACAAACCTGGAATAACAAATAGTGCATTTCCACCGACTCCCACACACCCTGGACAAACATGAAATAACAAATAGTGCATTTCCACCGACACCCACACACCCTGAACAAATCTGGAATAACAAAGAGTGCATTTCCACCGACACCCACACACCAAGAACAAACCTGTATTAACAAATAGTGCATTTCCACCGACACACACACACCCTGGATAAACCTGGATAAACCTGGAATAACAAATAGCGCATTTCCACCGACACCCACACACCCTGGATAAACCTGGAATAACAAATAGTGCATTTCCACCGACTCCCACACACCCTGGGACAAAATGAAATAACAAATAGTGGCATTTCCAAACCGCACCCACACACCCTGAACAAATCTTAATAACAAATAGTGCATTTCCACCGACCCCAACACACCAAGACACTTTAATACAAATAGTGCCCATTTCCACCGACACCCACACACCTGAACAAACCTGGAATAACAAATAGTGCATTTCCACACTCCCCACACACCTGGACAAAACATGAAAATAACAAAATAGTGCATTTCCACCGACCACCCACCAAAACACACTGGAACCCTGGATAAACTGGGAAAATAACAAAATAGTGCATTTCCACCGACTACCCACCACACCCAATGAACAAACCCTGGCAAATGAATAACAAATAGTGCTTTCCACGGACACACACACACCATGAACAAACCTTGTATTAAACAAATAGTGCATTTCCAACCGACACCCACACACCCCAAGAAACACCTGAATACCCAAATAGTGCAGTTCCAACGAAATACCCACACACCCTGGAACAAACCCTGGAATAACAATAAATAGTGCATTTCCAGAACTTTCCCACCACCCCCTGGACAATCCCATAAAATAAACAAAATGGTGCCATTTCACACCGACACCCAACACCACCCTGAACAAATCTGGAATAACAAATGTGCATTTCCACCGGAACACCCACCTCAAACCTGGAATAAACCTGGATTTACCGACAACCACACACCCGAAATCAACCCAACACCGACCAAGAACAAACCCTGTAATAACAAATAGTGCATTTCCAACCGACAACCCACAACCAATCCCCTGGATACGCTGGATTTAATCCCTGGAAATAACAAATAGCCGCATGTTCCACCGACCCACCCACAACCCAAACCCTGGATAAACCTGGAATAAACAAAATTAGTGCATCAACCCCGACACCACCACTCCTGGATAACCCTGGGAAATAAACCTGGAATAACAAATAGTGCATTTCCACCGACCCACTCACACCCTGGTATAAACTGGAATAAACCTGGAATAACAAATAGCGATTTCCACCGACACCGACACCCACTCACGCCCTGGATAAACCTGGATAAACCTGGAATAACAAATAGGCATTTCCCCGAAACCACCACCCTGGATAAACCTGGAATAACAAATAGTGCATTTCCACCGAGCCACACACCCTGGATAAACCGGTAATACAAATAGTGGCATTTCCACCGACACCCACTCACCCTGGATAAACCTGGATAAACCTGGAATAACAAATAGCGCATTTCCACCGACACCCACACACCCTGGATAAACCTGGAATAACAAATAGTGCATTTCAACCGACAGCCACACACCCTGGATAAACCTGTAATAACAAATAGTGCATTTCCACCGACACCCACACACCCTGGATAAACCTGGAATATTAAATAGTGTTATAATTTCCACCATCAACTATATGCAGTGGAACTGGAAGTTTCAGGTGTCCAGTTTAGAGAGGTTCCACTGTATGTATGTCATATGAGTGTTTCGATGTTTCCCTGCATTCTTACGATGGCTCAA
Organism: Conchocele bisecta; assembly: GCA_029237695.1. Taxonomy (NCBI): domain Eukaryota; kingdom Metazoa; phylum Mollusca; class Bivalvia; order Lucinida; family Thyasiridae; genus Conchocele; species Conchocele bisecta. The sequence goes on along the minus strand of CM055265.1, from coordinate 35,168,495 downwards.
GGATATTCAAGCAACTAGGTGTGTAACTTCAGTACGGTCATACAGAAAGACAAATAACACTGGGTCGCAGATATGCTATACAGTGACGAAACAGATCAGGAAAGAAGATATTAATTGTAGATTTATATCGTACATCTGAGCCCAATTGTACATATAAGTCGCCAAGAAATAAAAACGGGGATTGGTAAACTTTTTTATAATGCTGAAAAATAACTAGCGTTTGCAACCCTTGTTATTTTTCAGTATAAAAACATGTTTTGCAGTACATGGTTTCTTATTTATTGTATTTAAATTACTTTCACTAGCGTCTACAATAGAAATGTTTTAAATGTTGTATCATATCACGAGTATGATCATTTCACAACATAAAATAAACAAAAAAAGTTTACATTTTTTTCCTTATTAAAACTTGTATCGCGAAATTCAAAATTACGCGAAACTAAATTATTTCCCCTGTTTATCACAGTTTCTGGTATTATGCACAGGTGGAAGACTCGGACCTGTGACACAGAAAAAAATGCCGATTGCAAAGAAAAAACATTACCCCACCCACTTGGTCTCATACAGTACAGAAGATAGTACTGTAGGGTCGGGTAATGGATTTTTTGTAATGAGCATTATTTTGGTGTCACAGGTCCGAGTCTTCCACCTGTGGTATTATGCACAGGTGGAAGACTCGGACCTATGACACCAAAAAACTGCCTATTAAAAAATTCCCATTACCCCACCCACTTGGTCTCGTACAGTACCATCTTCTATATAGAAGATGGTACAGTACGAGACCAAGTGGGTGGGGTAATGGGATTTTTTAATAGGTATTTTGGTGTCACATGTCCGAGTCTTCCACCTGTGGTATTATGTACTTCAATATAATACATGTTTTTGTAAATTTCATCATATAAAACGGAGCAGTTGATTGATATATAGCATTTACGGTGAATAAAGCGAACTATCACATTAACTCTTTGCATGCTGGGAAATGTGTGGGCTAGAAATAGTTCAAAAGTAGCAGACAACAAATCAGTATAATTTATTTTATTTCTCCCTGTAAATATCATGAATATGTCTTGGAATTTCATTAGAATTGAGTCCGAAGGAATTCAAGGACATATTTACAGAGAGAAATAAGAAACATACTCGTAATTTGTTGGATGGTATTTTCACGGCTAGCATGCAAAGAGTTAAACTAGAAAATGTGGTCTGTCGACGCACTTAGGGCCCCTAGGTGATTTGAGAAATTCTTACAAAAAACTTCCAAAAAATAAACGGCCGGACGGACGGACGGACAGATGGACAGGGCGAAACCTATAATGAATATCTGAGCCATCATGTCAGACACAGTGCCTTTAAACTGACAAATTAATGCAAACCAGACGTTTGTCTGTTCCTCATGTTTTCTATCTCGTTCCCACGACATCGCATCTCGTTCTCATGAGATAGGATATCGTTACCAAGAGATAGGATCTCATTACCACGAGTTAGGTATCTCGTTCCCACGATATAGCATCTCGTTCCCACGAGATAGGATCTCGTTCCCATGAGTTAGATATTTCGTTTCTACGACTTTGCACCACGTTCCCACAATATAGGATCTCGTTGGTACGAGTTAGCTGTCTCGTTCCCAAGACATAGTCAGCCAACCGAAAGGTAGCATCATTGTCATTCAAGATGGTGGAGCAATAATTCCTGCAAAAATATATTTACACAATTCCCTAACATTTGATTGGCCCGTAGCAATTGCAAGTCTCTGTCCAAATTTTATATCCCAGAAAACTCCCACGCCGAACTACTTTCCGTAACCGTGAGGCGCAGTTAAAATAATTCTTAAGAAAACGGAAAATAAACACATTTTCTTGATGAATTTATTTCAAATGCTGAAATTATAAGGAATGATTGGCCTTTTTGTGGAATTTATCGGGGATATAAACTTGGAAAAATCGCGGGAATACTGGACGAGGCCTTAAAAAATTACAATTTTCGAAAAAAAAAAAATTATTTTTTGAAAATTGTAATTTTTTATCGCTTCGTCCAGTAATCCCGCGACATTTCCAAGTTTATACCCCGATAAATTCCACAAAAAGGCCATTCATTCCTATAATATTTGCTCTTCTATGGGCTGATTGCATGTTGTTCGAACGATGTGCTATCTCGTGGGAATGAAATGCTCTGTTGTGGGAACGAATTACATAACTCGTGGGGACGAGATGATATCTCGTGGGAATGAGATCCTATCCCGTGGCATAGTATAATCTTAAACGAACCTGCAACGCGAGGTGCACAAACAGTGATGGAATATACGAACAAGAAGTAATGCGATCATACCCTGCACGAATCGCCCCGGGGTCGACTCCTGTCCTCCCTCGTACACTTGTAGGTACGTGTGCTCACATCCGGGGTCGCTGTTGATGCTGAATTCATCGAAGTGGAACATGATCTGATCGGCCGTGAACCACGTTTCTATAGTAACGTTGCAGTCGCCGGTGAAGTATCCATCTAGCGCTAGGATCCCAGCGTTGATGTCCTTGTCTATCATGGAAATCTTCGAGCCACAATAGGCGTCCATGTAGTCTACAAAACAATACGTGTGGGCCTGTATTAGACGAACCACCCGTGGGACCCTTGCTTTAAACATAAATATGTACACCTTCTATAAATTCGTAATGCAAACGCCCATTCGATGTATTGCGTTTACAAGGTGTATCATCACGTGGTACTAACAACAACAACAAGTACCGATTCAAAGTACGTATTCTTTTATAGTGTCCTTATTACGTAACGGATTTTGATGAAATATAGCGCATCAAACGCGTCTTGTATTTTCGCCCAAACTTCTGTCGTTTTTGCGAAGAGGTCTGTGACAAACTACATAGACCACCAAATGCAGCTAATGAAGATGCGCTTGCTGCGCCATATTTCATCAAAATCCGTTGCATATCAAATAATACTTACTTTGGAGGGGGCGACGTTGTTGTTGTTGTAACCACGTGATCATGCACCTTAGTTTACATCCCAATACATTAGACGCACGTGGCGTCGTGCCATGTTGTTCATTGGTTATACTTCTTGTGACGTCCATAAATTCCAGGAGTTTGTAACAATAACTGCATGCTATTGACCGGCAACGTCGCTGTTTACAAATTGACGTAAAAAAGTATTCTTAATTTTAACGCCATATTTGGTTATTTACATTTTTGAAACTATCAGAAAAATGCAATGTAAATATAAGTAATAAAGCCATGGGCTGTTGCTTTTACTGGGGTGTACAATACATTTGGTCTGTTTAAAGTACATGGAGTCCGAAGGGCACCTCGCAAACTTTAAACAGACAAAAGGTATCGTTAACCCCCGTAAACGCAACATCCTATGGTTTTATTCCTTAATTATTTCATAAATGTGATGGGGTGTACATGTATGTATAACATATTTGTGAACATTGTTTCGTTACTGAATCCCACAATGCGCATTGTGTGGCCAACGCGGCCATCTTAGTGTGTTCAAGCCATCTGTCAGTTTCACCTCTTCTTGATTTTTACAAAGAAAGAAAATGTAAAGTAGAATATAATAATGATACAATGATATCGATGTAAATGCTCCTCAATATATTAAACACAATCAATCTGTATCTTCTGCATACTATTTCCATCGAAGAGACAATAGCAACTATGAAGAACAATTCAACTGAAAATGGAATGGCTTTAACAATTGACTAACATATTGGCTCAGAGCGAATTGTTTATGTTGTCTATTACCATTGCCCCATAACTATTTATTATATCGTACCCAATAACGTTGATGCACATCTTTTATCTTCCCCTAATACATGTTATATGCATATCTTATTCGTAACAGCGACTCTTTCCAGCGACTCTTTATCGACTAACTATTACAAGGTGTATGATCACGTGGTACTAACAACAACAACAAGTACTGAACCTTCCAGAATCCATCCGATTCAGAGTACGTATTCTTTTATATTGTCCTTATTACGTAACGGATTTTGATGAAATATGGCGCATCAAACGCGTGTTGTTAAGCTGCATTTGGTGGTCTCTGTACTTTGGCCAAAACAAAAACGACATAAGTCTGTGCCGAACTCCATGGACGACCAAACACAGCTCATGAATACGCGTTTGCTGCGCCATATTTCATCAAAATCCGTTTCATATTAAGGAAGATATCAAATAATACTTACTTTGGAGTGGGCAATATTTCAACACTTTCAGCCACTGTTGTTGTTGTTATAACCACGTGATAATACACCTTGTATTACATCCGTTTTAAAACTCGACCGAGTCAGTGTGCTACTTACCTGTATCTACATATTATTAAACCAAACATTTCAGAAAATAATTAACGCCGGTATATATAATTATTGTTTGCCGTGTTATTATATTAAAACGTAAGTAAAATCTCCCCCACACACCAGGGGCGCGTTTCACTAAACTTCGTACGACTAAAATGCAAGTGCAAAATTATGATATTAATCTAGTCTTTAAATTTCACATTAAAGGTACATGGCCACACAGTAGGCACAAACTGTTCTTTATAGGAATTAAATAAGTGTATATAAATGTGTCACTATTCCACCAGTTCTAAAAATTACTAGTGACCGCTATACAGATATAATAATCATTTAGTAATATTTATTTTTAAATTACTGACAGTGACTCGCGGTGGTATCAGGCTATTTTCATATGCAAATGATATTTTTTAAATATTTATACTAATTAAATGCGTCAACTGAAAATAATAATAATTTAGATAGATTATAAGAAATGATCATTGCAGATAATAATTAAATACAGAGCAAAAATAGAAATGTCCGTTAACATTTTAAGGAAACACGGTTAACGCCCCTGATATCAGTGTGGAAATTTACGTCTGATATAAAATGTATAATAATGTCAACCAATACGTGGGGTAATGGTGCATAGCGGGCACTCGTAATTTTTAGAACTGGTGGAATAGTGACACACTTATACAGTTATTTAATTCTACAAAGTACATGTTGTGCCTACTGAGTGGGCATGTACCTTTAACAATGTTTTCTTGTAAATAATTATTGGATTTACATCTATTGAGCATAGGCTGCAGCCTATGCTCAATAGATGTAAATCCATCATTGAAATTTCCAGACTATCCTACACGTACAAACATTTTAGTCGTACGAAGTTTAGTGAAACGGCTTCCAGCTTCGTTCAGCTTGTCAGTGCAGAAATGCGTAAGAAAAGCTGAGGTAAATCGTCTATAAAAGAAAACAGCAGCCCAAATAACAGGGGCCCGTTTGACTAAACTTCGTACGATTAAAATGTTCGTACATGCAAATTTAGGATCGTCTGAAAATTTCAATTAATGGATTTACATTTATTGAGCATAGGCTGCATATGCAGCCTATGCTCAATAAATGTAAATCCAATAATTGTTTACAAGAAAACATTGTTAATGTGACATTTACAGACTATCATAATTTTGCACTTGCGAAAATTTTAGTCGTAAGAAGTTTAGTGAAATGGCCCCCAGATATGGTATGATTATTTAGATTTACTAATGTGTTTTGGAAACAAAATAAAGTAAAACAAAAATAAAACGCATCGGTCTCGTTTTAAATCAAGTTTGTCATGTTTAATGTCTTTATACCTACATGTATCAATCCCGAAAACTCCATACAGGCATAAACATCCGATAAATAATGACCGTAGTATCATTTTCTCAACGTCGCATGGCTTGTATGAACTTAAACAATGTCTTATATCAATATACACTGTATATGTTTTTTATATTTTTGTTTCGATATGTGATTATCATAGAGCCTCATGTTTTGCACCTATTAATACTTGATGTACGTGTGTATATTATCATTATATGTGGCTGTGAATGCAGAAATGAGGCCTATGACATTTGCGGATATTCAAACTTCGTATCTTCTAGCGTACTCCTGAAGCATGATATTGATCAACACTATAAGTTAGAAGCATTAATCGTGTTTCATTGACCGAACGGCGAACAGTGTAGGCCATGATGCGCAGTCTGATCTGGGGCTACACTGGTCGCATAACCCATAAGCCCCATTTTTCTAGTGACAGCCACAGATATGATGTTCTTATATGAGATAATGTGTTAATACACAGAGTATGGCAGTTTTCGGCCGCTGATGCTATAATTAACCTTCTTCCGTTCCATTCCGCATTCGATGCCGATCGCGAATTTCCGAGTAAATATTAATGTAATTCATCATCCGGCTGCGGACGATGACCAGAATATCCATTGGTCATAAATGTCCGAAGATCCTATTTGTCCACCAACGGCTCAAACCATGCGCCCGCGTTATCAGTAGTCACCGTGTCGTGATATCACAGGCTGATTGCACATGTGTCCTGTTAGGGCTTCTGAAGTTATACACGAGATCGCGTAATTATGATAAAGCGACGCGAGATCGCGAGAATGCGAGAACGAGAGGCGAAACTGCGAGAACGCGACACGAGAATGCGAGAACGCAAGGCAATAATGCCAGAAAGCTAGGCGAAAGCGCGAGAATGCGAGAGAACGCGAGGCGAAGAGAACGCTAGGCGAGGTTACGAGATTGCGAGAACGCAGACGAGAATGTGAGAACGCGGGGCGAGAATGCGAGAATGCGGGGCGAGAACTGATCTCGTATTCTCTCTTCGCGTTATGCTATGTTATGCTTATATCCCATCACATTTACGAAGCAATTCTGCATGAATCTTAGGATGATCCAGGGTCCCTCGGGTCACTAACACAAGGTATATGATCACGTGGTTACAACAGCAACAACACTAACTGAAACTTCCAGAAGCGGCGCCGATTCAAAGTACATATTATTTATTGTGTCCTCATTATGTAACAGATTTTGATGAAATATGGCGCATCAAACGCGTCTTGTTAAGCTGCATTTGGTGTTCTCTGTACTTTGACCCAACTTCTGTCGTTTTTGCGAAGAATAGATTCCCGTGTTTACTGACACGGACATCGATTCTTCGCAAAAACGACATAAGTATTTGCTGAACTCCGGTTCCACCAAATGCAGTTCATGAAAACGCGTTTGCTGCGCCATATTTCATCAATATCCGTTGCATATTAAAGGTACATGCCCACTCAGTAGGCACAACATGTTCTTTATAGGAATTAAATAAGTGTATAAATGTGTTACTATTCCACCAGTTCAACAGCTATAATCACTTAGTAATATGTGTTTTACTGATAGTGACTCGCGGTGGTATCAGGCTATTTTCATATGCAAATGAGGCATGCTGGTTTTTTTTAACCTGAACAAATAATATTTTTGACAGATTATAAAGTATAATCATTGCACATCAAACAACAAATACAGAGAATAAATAGTAATGTCCGTTAAAATTGTATCGCCCCTGATATCAGTGTTTTGTCTGATACAAAATGTATAATAATGTCAATCTATACGTGGGGTAACGACTAATGGGGAACGAATGTTTATTTTGCCAGAAAATGTCTCACATCATGTCTCTGATATAAAGAACATTTGTGCCTACTGAGTGAGCATGTACCTTTAATGAAAATATCAAATACTACTTACTTTGGAGTGGGCGCGCTTCACCACCACCACCACCACCACCACCACCACCACCACCATCATCATCATTACCAACACCACCACTATTATCATCAACATCATCTCCACCACTACCACCACCACCACCACCACCACCACCACCACCACCACCACCACCATCATCATCATTATGAGTAGCATTACCAACACCACCACTATTATCATCATCATCATCACCACCACTACCACCACCACCACCACCACCGCATGCGGTTGTACTTTGCGAACTTGAACATGCCGTATCAGTAGAGGTAGATGAAAACGGCACACATAAACATTATAACCCTTAATTTGAACCCGAAATCCCGCTATAGCGGTTTATGCAAAAAGTGCAGATCCTGATGAGCCGTCTCATCAGGATCTGCACTTTTTGAAAGTAATTTTAATATTTCTTAGAACAAAAACACCCCCTTTTCATAAATGGACGAATCGGAAAATAATGTTGTGACCATTGGATTGGTCGGAACATTAGCACCAGTTCCTTAGGGTTGAAAGGGTTAAGTATACAAAGACTGTGTGCGTGTCCGGTTTAAAGGGGTTCTACTGTATACCCTTTCAACATAATACAGACCATGTCCAACGGCTGTGTTACATCCAGGTAAAACTGCTTTATATTACCGCTAGTGCTGCACACCGCTTGAGCATAAAATGATTCATATCGAAATAGGCGTCGGATAGGCGCAAAATATACTCCATAAACACATTTTCGTCTACAGTGGAACCTCGCTAAACCGGACACCCTGGGAGGTCCCTCAGGGTGTCCGGTTTAGCGAGGTTTGACCTCCCATGATATCCGGTTTAGCGCGGTTTCACTGTAAATCAGGCATTTACTGTTCCGAGCCATATCTGTGTGTTATGCGATCATGAACAGGCATTACCAGCCGAGATAAATGACCAAGAAGCCCATCAAAATTATGATCACATATGTGTATTGTTGTCCGGTTTAGAGAGGTTCCACTGTAGTAACAGGCGCAATAAATGTGTTACTAGACAAGAAATGCGGTTATGTAATCACTGATAAGTAGAGCTGAATGGCATCTCGTCAGGAAACCGGTGCAGCCGCTGACAGCACAGGTCCGAGTCTTCCACCTGTGGCTGACAACCGTTCAGCCTCGTCTCGTGCCTGCGATAATTTTGACAACAATTATTGATTTATTTATTTCAAAATACTTGCATACTGTGCTTGAAGTCAAGCAGCATGATTGGATGAGTCTGAGCTGCAGCACAACCTCGGCAATGTGCTTGATTGCTAGTTCATGTGCAGATAAACGTAGATGTTCAGGAACGTAGATAACCTGGGAAAGATTAACGCTGGCGGTTGTGTAGTTAGCCGGGCCGACAGCGATAATGTGTTACACAACTTACAATCTCTTTCTTACGGAGCCCCACAGGGGACGTATATATTTTGTTCTATTAATTCGTTCCCACGAAATAACAATTCGTTCCATCAATTTAACAATTCGTTCCCACGAATTAACAATTCGTTCCCTTAATTTAACAATTCGTTCCCACGAAATAACAATTCGTTCCCATGGGAACGAATTGTTAATTCGTGGGAAAGAATTGTTAATTCGAGGGAACGAATTGTTATACCATGGGAAAGAATTGTTAATTCGAGGGAACAAATTGTTAAATTGAGGGAACGAATTGTCATTTAGAGGGAACGAATTGTTATATCGGGGGAACGAATTGTTAATTCGAGGGGAACGAATTGTTATTTCGTGGGAACGAATTGTTAATTCGAGGGAACGAATTGTTAAATTGTGGGAATGAATTGTTATTTCGTGTGAACGAATTAATAAAAAAAATCCATGTCCCCTGCGGGGCTTCGTACTTTCTCAGGGTCAGTGACAAATTATAAACTACCTTTCTGTTATGTCGGGCGGGCGGGAGTAGTCATCTATCCGCAGGGCTTGCTTGATACGTGTGTAAAAGAAACCGGCAGATCTGTGTTTGAAAACATCACTTACAGTGCCAGACTAAATATAACAATCGGTCTCGGTGTACCAATTGCTTAAGCCTTGTAATTTACGTGTACATACAAATATTGTAACATGTAAATACATTATTGAATGAAGATCATGTCACTGTGTGAATTTAGATGTGTTACCACATCTTTCAAACATGTTCGTGTTTCGTTTTTGCATTTACAAACACGTACATGGGCAATGTATGGACATGAGGATGTGATATAACACAGTTACATCACGTTCGTCCGCATGTACGATCGATAATCCACTCGCTAAAGCTCGCGGATTATCTCCTCGTGCATGGGGATGAACCGGGATCTAACTGTGACATGTAGCCTATAATACTGGTTTGCAAACAACATAAGGTACGTTTGTAACGGAGTGAAAGTTTGCTAACTGGACTTGATTGTACGGGCCACACCGGAGATGATGTCCATACCGTTGATAATGTATTGGAAGGAGCAACACACAGGTAGACCTTTTTTTTTTTTTTTTTTTAAATCACTTCCTTTCTTACTAAAGTACACTTTTGTTAAACGTGTTCAGTATGTATTTTGTACGCGCATTGTATATGTGTATCACATGTATAAGTATCACTATTACATGTAGCAGTTACAAGGTGTGGGATCACGTGTTTCCGAACGGCGTGACGTCATGGTTTTTTAAGTACATTATATTTCCTTTAATGTCTTTCTAATGGAATTACATAAGTTTATGAAATATACCGCAGCATATGCGGTACACGTTACCCTTTATCTTTAAGCGGCTTTAATCTCATAATTATGTCGTTTTGACGAAGAATCGGTTTTCCGTAAATGTAAATAAAAACTCGATCACGTCAATGTAAGAAATAAACGGTACCCGATGCTTTGTGAAAGTTATACGTTATTGTAAATAACTTTCAGAGCACCCATAAAACACATATGCCATCGTATTTGGTGCGCTACATATCATCAAAATCCGTCCGTTTGTTAGGAAGATTTAAAAGAAAATCTACTGTAAAAAGACGTCACAGAATACGTCACGTCGGAAAATCGGGTTTGGAAACTATGTGATCCCACACTCTTTTGTGAGTTATAAGGTCATGTATGTAATCGAGTTGTATCCGGTTTAAAGATACATGCTCACTCAGTAGTCGCAAACTGTTATTTATAAGAATTAAATAAGTGTACAAGTGTCTCACTATTCCACTAGTTCTTAAAATTACGAGTGCCCGCTATACATCATTTCCCCACGTATTGATTCGCATTTATTATACATTTTATATCAGACGTTTCACACTGATATCAGGGGCGATAACAATGTTTCCTTAAAATGGTAACGGATATTACTATTTATTATCTGTATTTATTGTTTGATGTGCAATAATTATACTTTATAATATGTCGAAAATATTTATTTAGTATAAATAAACACGTGTACAGTGATTATGCAAACTTAGTTATAGAAATACCGCATTATAAATTGTTTATATACATGTATTATATACTCTTATCAGAAACACATGAAGTGAATTACAGTCAGTCCCCCGTAAATCATTGAAACTGTAAATGTGTTTTTATGTGATATTGGAGAGATAGAAAATTTAATAATAATTTTGTGTGACCCTTCTCTATTTCATGTATATTGAACATCACTGTTCGATAACACTGTCGTTGTTGTTGCATATTTGTGTGCAGCTACATTACACACATATGTGCATTGACAAAGTTGTAAACGCTGCTCTCCCACCGCTCTAACAGTAAAACATACAACAAACAAAAAATCACATTTCATGTAATACTTATTCACGTACAAAGACAATGTGTATACTATTAACACGTATCGTGCATATCTGTCATGAGATGTGTACACTAAAATTGGCCTCTGAAGTGAGCACTTCTCATGAAACATATCCACATACAATCATGTTTCATCGAGCACTAACTAGTGCCATCGTGTCCTATCCATGCTATATATCATCCTCAGTGAAATAAACGATTATTTTAGTAGACATAGAGCCGCTGGATTCCCAAGTAAGTAAATAGAGGATATTCATATTTTTGCAACGAATATAATATATATGTTCATCGAGTGGTGTGAAATGTCCATATTTCACGAGTGCCGTTGCCGTTAGGCACTCGTGAAATATGGACATTTTACACCACTCGATGAACATATATGTCATATTCGTTGCAAAAATATGAATATTCTATTTATTATATACCGCTCCATGGTAATTAACAGTTTTTTAGACTGTACGTATACGGTAATGAATGTGTATTTGCAGCCCATTTGCACTCCGGCACTGCAGATGCGCGTTATGAATATAGATAGCGGAAGTAGTTGTATTTTCACCGGAAGTTGTTTATTTCATCGATGAGAACATATGATTTTTATTTACATCGTATAACTATGTATTTCATGTGTATGTATATAATAAAACAAAATATTGATGATAAGTATATCTGGTGAGATATTTCTCTTTGATATATCTGTAAAATATATCTAAATTATAATAAGGCCTGTACACAACTACCTGTGTTTATCGTGCCCAGATTATCAATGTGTCTGAACATTTATTGACAATGCCATCTCACAATAAAATGTAATTGTCAGAGCTTGAGCTATAGTACAGTTCAGGCTTAACGAATCAAACTGTTTGATTTCAAGCACAATATTATGGTACAATGTATTCTGAAATAAATAATATGGGCAAAATTACGCAGTTGTACAGTGTGTGTGTTTGTCTTTGTTCAAACCAAGAGATATAAGTATAATACCTACACAACAACCTGTTTCCCACGGGTTGACGTCACATTGTTTGACGTAAAACCTGGCGTGATTATTTGTTTTGCAATCCAAATTGCGCGGCTCTTTCAATGAACTAGGTGTATGTTAGTACATGTCTGGAAGCTGTTCACATATTAACACTGTAGATTAGTCGATTCAGTCTCCAAGGTTTGAGATAATAAAACATAAACTTCATATATATACGACAGCTTGTGGTTTCCTAGGCACCTTTAATCCTAGCACGTGAATAGTATTAGTAAAGAGTTGCATGATTACCGATTTTCTCTCACGGTGAAACATGCATAAATATCTGAAAGGAGTGCAATACATGGGGTAAATGCAACTTTTCATAAGTTGACAACTGGAAACTTTAAGTAGGCAGTCATCAGCCCGGGATTAAAGCTCTTCATTGTGTGAATGTACTTCCACAACACCACATAGAGAGCATACATAAACACACTCATACAAAACAAATAAATGAAAAGTCATGCAGAGCATGATGTTATTAGCCGATCAAATCAGGGTTCAATATACGTCCGCAATTTAGTAGTTACTGAGTCTCGTGGGGAGGGGGGGGGGGGGGGGGGGGGGTGGGGGGGGGGGGGGGGGGGGGGAGGGGGGGGGGGAATGAATGAACGAGTGAGTATTGGTGTTTAACGGCCTATCAACAGCTAAGGTCAATTAAGGCCGGGCCAACGGGTTGTACTATCCCGCATTAAACGGGTCCACGATGAGGAAAATTCCCAAAATCAGAACTCAATATTTCCATGCCACACCAGTCACTTTAGTAGCTCGGCCCCAAAGTAATATGATTTGCCATAAGCTTATTACTTCTTAATGGAGCATAACAGGATTTAGCTCTCAAGTACAGGGGGCATGTAAATGAGGGCCAAACCATGCAAGTCGGCATTCCGCAAAGGATGAAAACCGATCGTTAAATTACCATTCGCTGCTCCCAACCACCACCCAAGGGAAAAATGAAAAAATGAGAGGTCATCGAGCCAGTGCCGCCGTTACGGCATGTAAGGTCGTCAAGCTAGTGCCCTGATACGATATGTTAGGTCGTCGAGCCAAAACAAATATAATAATGTATTTTTATTATTCAACTTAAAAAATAAAATTTCTAGATGGTAAATTATCAAGTAACAGTATTGTATGTTATTACACACAATCGTACACAACCACATAATTTACATTTAAAGACATATTCCTTCTTCGTTTTGATTGGTGGAAAATTTTGTGAATATTAACTAGCGTCAAATGACGCGCATACGCGATCCAATGGGATAAACCCGAGATGCTGGGGTTGCTAGTGGTCGATTATAAATTAGCCGAATAAACACATTTTACGCGATTATACGTGGCTGAAACTTGTTCTGTTTAATAAATAAAAGCTTTAAATTAGCCCAAATTTTCGGCGTATGTTGGCGTATATGGCCATTAGAGCCAACTATGGACTTCAACAACAACAACTTCCGGGTTCAATCTCTTCCGGCGTTCAGCTCATTACATATTCAAAATTGTGTTATTTGGCTATATTTAAAGTTTTAAACGGAGATAATTGCCAAAAATGCAAACTTTATCGGTTGATGCAATTTGGAAGTGATACAGCAAAATTCGCGTTCGTAGATTACCAAATAGCGGATAAAAGGGTTGCTACAAACTTTTTCAGAATTCGATGGATGACCAATATATTAGCCGATCTATAAATATATCGGCTAATAATAAATAAACACGCACACACCAGCTGGAATTAACTCAGTGGTTGGAATTATATAGCTAAAATAAGTATGACACAGGTGGAAATAATCCAATTGGCCCTTTTGCAAATGCTGCATCTCTGTGAGCAAACATTATTATACTATTATTACCCTGTCAGGGCCCGGTTGCTCAAAGCTTCTGTTAGCTTAACAGACTGTTAAATCCTTAGCAATGCGAAGGAGTTAACAGTATGTTAAGCTAACAGAAGCTTGACCAACCTGGCAATGCTAAGGATTTAACTGTCTGTTAAGCTAACAGAAGCTTTGAGCAACCGGGCCCTGGGTAATATTTCCGCGTGCCCGGTCAATAGTCGAAACTATTTAGGGGCCCGCCGAGATTAGGCGGTGCCTTATAGGTTTCGCCCTGTCCGCCCGTCCGTCCGATCCCCCAGCCCGCCCGCCTAGGCATGCCTGTCTGCTGCCTGCCTGCCTGCCTGCCTGTCTATTTTTTTTTAACTTTTCGTAGCAGTTTCTCAAATCACATGTAGGAGCCCTACGTGCGTCGAAGATTTGTCGAAGATTACGTCATAATATTCAACGTATATCGGTCCGTCAACGCGCCGCACGCCTAATTTACGTTAATTGTGCCACATACACTGTTTAAAGGTTGAGTTATAAATTAGTTATTTCATGGTCATTTCGGAAAACAGTCAAAACATATTGCCCCGAGTGTGAACGATTTGATGTACTATTGCCCGAGGCCGACGACCGAGCGTATAATTAGTGCATCGGGTCGTTCATATGCAGTACCGATTTGTTCCCGAAATGACCATGAAATAACTGTTTACTGTCAAGCTATACAAACTATTCTTGTCAGATGGCGTACATGATTTTTTTCATATAAATTTACGTAAATATTACTCCATGCAGCACTGCATCAGCTGATGATATGTGACTGTGGCTGGAGAAATTGCACTGATTGGTTTTCCGGCCCGTGTAGATCCTGTAGCCGATTTCACCAACATTGCAAGGTATACTTTTCTAGCAAAGTATACTTTGAGGGAGCAATCATTTATTTTTCCTGAAATGCATTATTTCATATAGAACTAACTACTGCATATTGTTGACGATTAAAAGTATGCAGAATTATTATACTGAATGTATTACATTATCACAGCCAAAATGGCTGTGATAATGTAATAAATTCAGTATAATAAAAATTAATAAATCTATCCTAAAATTGAAAATTTCTCCCTCAAAGTATACTTTGCTAGAAAAGTATACTTTGCAAGGTTGGTGAAATAGGCTACAGGTCAGCCTGTGCATTCGAGCAGTATTATCTGCAGCTGCTCTGTTCGCCATTCCATATAACAACAAGCAATACAGATCGTTATTGGGTTACATGTGTGGGCTTTTGATCAGGAGCTACACTGGTCATAAATCCCATAAGCCCCATTTCTCCAGTCACAGACACATATGACAATAATTAGTGCACGAGTTGTAGTGTGGAGTCATTGAGATTGGGCCGAGTTAATTGTTGTGCAAATCAAAGCAGAGACTGCCTCATGGTCCACCGTCTGGGCTTATCAATCAAGTTCGACACTAAATGCTTGCGAAAATAGTTTTTATTGGAAACAAAAATGCATTCTGTTACAGATATGGGTGGCACAAATGTGCCGGCATTCCTAACAAAGATATGGACATTGGTTGATGATCCCTCTACAGACGAGTTAATTGCTTGGGATGCTGTAAGTAATGAGAATCATTATTCATAATGAAACGGCATTTTCTGTTTTCTTACATGGCCTAATTCCGTGCCGTACCTAAATGCGTCATGACTGTGACTGTAGATTATGTTGAATATGGCAGCATAACAGCATATTTGAATATGGCATAGTTATATTCGATTGTGCTATATCCCGGAATAGATCAACTTTGGGCTATTCCGACTGGGGTTCTAGGGGCTGTTTCACTAAACTTCGTACGACTAAAATATTTGAAAGTGCAAATTTATGATTGTCTGGAAATTTCAGTTGATGGATTTACATTTATTTAGCATAGGCTGCATATGCAGTGTATGCCCAATAAACATAAATCCAATAATTGTTTACAAGAAAACGGTGTTAATGTGAAATTTACAGACGATCCTAATTTTGCACTTACGAACATTTTAGTCGTAAGAAGTTTAGTGAAACGGGCCCCTGATCATGATCACTTAGACTCTTGCATTGGGCTATTCCACCAGATGACCCCCCCCCTCAATTTCCCCCCCCCCAGGAAGACCCCCCCCCCCCACCCCCCCACCCCCCCCCCACCCTCAATAAATCTCTTCCATTATGCAAGACCCCAATCTACCCAAATCTTCATTAGAAATACCATTTATGATTATATAATATACTTTTTCTACAATATAGCATTAGTATATCATACAATAAGCACATTTTGACCGAAAAAAGGAAGAATAAAGCACATATTTCCGTGGGAAAGCGATTAATATAGCATTATTATAAAGGGAGATTACTGTGACCGAGACTCATTAATCATGTCTCAGTTGTCTAACTAAGTTATCATCGACAATGATTGCATATATCGCACATACATGTATGTAACTGTGACTGGAGAAATGGGGTTTATGGGTTGTGACCAGTGTAGATACAGATCAGCCTGTGCATCCGCACAGTCTGATCAGCATCTGCAACATTCGTCATTCCATAAATGAAACCCCAGTCACGCTTTGAACAAGCAATATAGGTTGTTACCGGGCTACAGAAGGGTGTTATTTAATCAGAACCTACACAGCCACATATAAATATTAATGCAGTATTAGTTTTAAAATATTAATAATTTATATATTTAAATTATATATCCAGGGCTCCAGATAAGGAATTAGTAATTGAGTATTGTTACTCCATCAGTTCTGAAGCAATTGGGTATTTCAAAATTTTAATTGGTAAAATTAAATCACACTACTGTGTACACATCAACAGACAGCAATTATTGAATAGTTTGTTTCGAAATGAAAACATATCTTGGGGATTTCATTAGAATTGTCTCCTTGGATGTGTTTTCATGGAAAAATAAGAAAAATATGCTATATTGTGGTCTGTTTATTGTTTTCTGCAGCATGATAAAGGTACCACAATTGTTCTCATTGCTTTTTGATACTCACTACTTCTGATTTCAATTGGGTCTTTGGCAATTTTAATTGGGTATTTACGCAAATACGCAGCTTATCTGGAGCTCTGATATCAGTATATATATATAATTATACTAGTTGGCAGAACAATTTTCACACACTGTCTCCTTGGATGTCAACATTAGAGAGGTTCTACTACTGTATTTCAATTGAAAATCATCATTCCCATTTAGCCATTATAAAGTGGATTATCTTCCTTGGCTTACTAGTACAAGTTAATCGCGGTACTCTCCCATTTCATATACAAATATTTCCATTTTGCATCAAAACATTAAAATGGTCCCTGGTATGACCAAATTAATGAAATATATGATGTAAGTACAGTCCAAACATCGTTAAATATTATGATGTGTATAGCTTTATTTATTAATAAATATTGTAATTACATGAAGATTTGGGTAGACTAATGAATATGCATAGCAGGCAAGTAGACAGTAGTGACAATACACTCAGATAACTGCTTACAAGTCAATGGATTCAATACAGTATTTATGGTAATACAGGTATATATCTACAGCACTGTGTATTGTTCTTACTGTTACACAATCTTTACTGAATTACCAAATATTTTAACAAAGTGTCAACAAACCCTTCAGATATCAGACTTTGTATATAAATTTGATGAAAACAAGGCATAGCTTGCCGTAGTCAGATGTCTCCCCATCATGTTGAACCGATTTTATTCATCTATTTGTCATATTAGTGGTATGTGTCAAACGCAATAAGAGGTAAAACTGGCTGATGACTTGTACACACAAAGATGGCCGGCATGGCAACTCCATGCACTGTTTAGGATGAAGAGAATGTTCACATATGTGTTATGCATATATCCCATCACATTATGCATGAATCATTAGATGATCAGGGGCCCCACGGGTCCTTCAGGGATTCTGCTGGGGGAAATAAAAAAATTGCCACTTCAAAAAAAATCAATTTTTTATTGCCAATTGCTTATTAGCTCACCTGAGCGAAGCTCATGTGAGCTATTGTTACCGCAATGTGTCCGGCGTCCGTCGTCCGTGAACATTTTCAAACGTCTTCTCCTCCGTAACCATTGGGCCTATAGTCACCAAACTTCATTAGGTACAAAATTGTTAAAATGACAGTCATTACGTAAATGGGTAAATTTTATTTTTGAACGAATATGGTCATGTCTATATCAAATCGAAGGTATCAAAGAGGCGATCGCTCTGGTACATTATTTGCTAATCCAAGATGGTCGCCGTCTAAAAATAGCACAAATTGTTAAAAAATCTTCTCATGAACCGCCAGCCGGATTTCGACGAAACTTGGTAGGAATGATCGATGTACAATGCTCTTTCAAAGTTGTTAAAATGGTGACTCCGGGGTTAAAAATGGGCGTGGCCCGTGGGGTCAAATTTTATTTTTTACCGAATATGGTCATGTCTATATCAAATCGAAGGTATCAAAGAGGCGATCGCTCTGGTACATTTTTTGTCGAAATTGGATGGTCATGTCATCCAAGATGGCCACCAAAAGGTCATTCTTTTATTAGAGATTTAAAAATTCTTCTTCACACAAACCGCTTGGCCCATGGTGGCCAAACTTCACAGTTATTTGGTCCATTGGTGAAGCCTTTTCAGATTTGTTAAAACGGAGGTCGTCGCTAATCCAAGATGGCCGCCGTCTAAAATTAGCACAAATTCTTAAAAAAATCTTCTTCTCATGAACCGCCAGCCGGATTTCGATGAAACTTGGTAGGAATGATCTACGTAGAATGCTCTTTCAAAGGTGTTAAAATGGTGACCCCGGGGTCAAAAATGCGTGTGGCCCATGGGGTCAAATTTTATTTTTGACCAAATATGCTCATGTCATGTATCAAATTGAAGGTATCAATGAGGCAATTGCTCTGGTGCAATATTGGTCGGAATCGGATAATTATGTCATCCATGATGGCCTCCAAAAGGTCCATTTATTTGAGATTTTGAACGTCTTTTTCTCAGGAACCACATGGCCGATGCTGGCCAAACTTCATAGTACATGTAAGTTAAGATCCTTGAGTGAAGCATTTTCAGATTTAGTAAAATGAGAGTCATCGCTTAATCCAAGATGACCGCCATCTAAAAATAGCACAATTTTTTTAAAACACATGTGATTTGATGTCACATTCTCGTCTGGTGTTCATGGAGTCAGGTGAGCGAATTAGGGCCATCATGGCCCTCTTGTTTCATTTATTGATGCTTTTAGGGATATTTAATGTATTTATAGACCTCGGTACGTTACTTCAACCTGTGGCGCGACACTGCTTCTGTGGCTTCTGCGCAGGCAGGCCCTTATCAGACTGCGCTGATGCACAGGCGGGCTGCTCTGGGACTACATTGGGGCCTTCATTGTCTTCTGACAACTCTTGTTATTTATATCCAACAGTCGGGGATCAGTTTCCATGTGTACGACCAAGCCAGATTTGCCAAGGAAATTTTACCCAGATACTTCAAGCACAACAACATAGCCAGTTTTATCCGCCAGCTAAACATGTGTAAGTATTTTGTTTGTACATGTACGTGTACATTTATAATGTACCAGTAGCCTATTTCATCAACCTATCAACACTTGATCAATCAGGACCAGTAGCCTATTTCATCAACATTGCAAAGTATACTTTACAGGGCTGTACAAATTGATTTTTTAGCCACTTGTCCCGGACAAGTGACTTGACAAAAGTGACTTGCCCGGACTTGTCCCGGAAAATATAATTTTCAGGGCAAGTAATTTTGAAAAAGTGACTTGTCCTCGTAAGATTTCTTATACGAAACTGTCCCAAAACAAAAACTATTATCATAGTTGTTAAATATAATACAATTGAGCACTTGGCACATATACATATTATATTAAATATCTATAATAATAAACATTGTATAGTACTTAAACATTGTCTTAGGAGACGATTCTCATGTGCTGCAAAAACATTTTTACGTTTTTATTAAGAAATAGAACACATGTGGACAAACATCTATATTTCTTGACAACAAAAACATAAGTTTACAAAAAATGATACTCGTCTTAGGAGACGATTCTAATGTGCTGCCAATACACGTTTATTGAGCAAAAAAAAACATATTTCGATACGTGTTATTGGTTAGGCTACTGCATCGCATCGTCGACCTATACACAAGATCGTGAAAACGCGAGACCAAATCGCGAGGCGAAAACGTGAGATTCTATTGTATTCATTCTCGCATTTTCGCCTGGCTATCTCGCATTGTCGAGACCGCGATGTCGCGTTTTCACCTCGGCCTTTTCACAATGTCGCCTTCCGCTTTTGGAAATACGTTTGTTCAAGTCATTATGCAGGCCCGTAGCCTGGGGGGGGGGGGGGTCGGAGCGGACGGTCGGTCGGTCTAGCTGCACACCTGATGGTGTTTACAATCATCAGTCGCTAATCCAGTTTCACGTGCAAAGTGTGACTGACCTTTAGACTGACCTTTAGAATTCTGTGGAAACAAACATACCAAAACCACGCTATGTAGTCGCTCACGTCATCGCATAGCCGATGAATTGATAATTACGCATTAGCTTGTGGAATTTCACATTTGTTTGATTTTTTGATAAAACCAAGATTTGGCAGCACATGAGAATCGTTTCCTAAGACGATTCTCAAATGTTGTCAAAATATGTTTTTGTAAAGAAATATCAATGTATTCGGGTTTTCTTTTCACATTTGTCCGATGTCTTAATAAAACATGTTTTGGCAACACATGAGAATTGTCTCGTTAAACGATTCTAATATTTTGTGAAAAGAATTGTCACATTTGTTTGATTTCTTAGACCGTACAAACAATTGACAAATTCAGAAATCCACAACTTAATTTGTGTTTCTCGAGTCGGGTTTCATATGATGGCGAGGAAATACGATCGATTACACACCGTGAAAATCTTGTTGGAACGTAAATGTCAATTGTCACGTAGGCCATTTCAGTTTACCGCGCGTTACGTCAGCTGTTATTCTAAGTATGTATGGTCGCTCGTTAGGAGCATTTCTTTCCTTCGTTTACAAGGTATGGGTTGTGACCTAGGGCTTAGAACACCGGCTTCCAATCTGGAGGTTGTGGGTTCAAACATCGCCTTGGGAATCAAACATACCTTCATAGTATGTCCATCCCATTCAATTTCACTTTTTTTCGTTTATATGCCGCGTAGAAACGATAATTTAAATTAAGAACCTTAAATTCCATTTCCACCCCGTGAAGGAACATACATTTATTTCTCTAAAGTTAGGTCTCTTGGCCTGTGGACGCAGTGAGATGAAAACGTTAACATACATAAAATAAATCGATCGCCGCAGAATATTTTCGGTAATTCGCTAATTACTTTCAAATTCGATTACATTAATATAATCAGGGTCGCTGTAGATTGCTATATCACTTTATTGCGATACACAGGTACTGTGTAACACAGTAGCTGCGAATCGCCAGGACGCCCGCAGCGTTATCGATCGATAAAGTGGTCAGTTTTGGGATTAAGTTTATGACAGTCCGGTTCCAAAAAACGGGCATGTGGCGGGACGTTCTAACAGAAAATAGTGACTTGCCCGGGACTAAATTCCAGCATAGAGGCACTTGCCCGAGATTAAAACCGACTTGTCCCGGGCGTCGGGCGTGCCAATTTGTACAGCCCTGCTTTAGTAGCAAAGTATACTTTGAGGGAGAAATTTTCAATTTTTTGAAAAATTTATTAATTTTTATTATACTGAATTTATTACATTATCACAGCCATTTAATGGCTGTGATAATGTAATAAATTCAGTATAATAATTCTGCATACTTTTAATCATGACATATATGCATTTGTTAGTTCCATATGAAATAATGCATTTCAGGAAAAATAAATGATTTCTCCCTCAAAGTATACTTTGCTAGTAAAGTATACTTTGCAATGTTGATGAAATAGGCTACAGAGACAGGACACATATTCTTATGGAAAAAAAATATGTGCATGAGTGCATAACGTAAAAACATTTGCTGTCCCACCGATCCATCCGCAGTTATGCCCCTTTATCAACTCTGAAAATATTTTTGTCCTTGTCCGGCTAACTACTTCTACAGTTTTTGGCCGATTCTCTTCATACTCGATATACATCCCAACCATCAAGTGCATGAGTGCTTAACGTAATCCATCTGCAGATAGGCCCATTTTTCGACTCTGAACATAATTTTTTCTCCAATCAACTGACTCAATGATTGCTGTTGTATTCATGAATGCTAAACAGCGGTGGCATTTTGTTGTCACGCCTGTTTAGCAGAAGGCACGACTTTAGTCGTCGCTTTTTACGTCGTTATCATCGTATGAAATGTCAAAAACATGACCTTGACCATTTAGGCCCTGGGCCCGTTAGGGTTGTCGGTACCATCCGAGCGCACCAAAGATTTCTGGTGCCAATGTGTTTAGACACATATACTGTATATATTTCCGCATGATAGACTTTTCAAAGTAGTAGCTTAAGCCCACTAATTTGCATAAACAAGATGGCCACCAGTGGAAAAAGCATCGGCTACTGTAGGATATATATTACATTGTGGAACCAATATTAGAAGGTTCATATTGGCGCAGCTTAATTTATTTAATAGTTAATACATTACCGAATATATAACAATCGATATAAGCCTGAACCAAGCTTGTGAAAATCCAAGATGGCCGCCATTTTACAGGAATTTGATAGAATATGTAAATAAATTGACAAAGACGTGCTATCAATATGGGTATCAAACACTAGTTCTGAAGTAATACGGCCAGAAGTTGTTCATATATATGTATCCTGAACATTACATGTGTTAGAAGCATCATGGCTGTCGTGCACACTTGTTCAGTTCCACAAACAAGATGGCAGTAATTGTTGAAAATTACATATATTTATAGATTTTTTTCTCTCTAGATGTATCGTACTAGAATGAATAGTCATACTTCCGCTCTCGCTACAGTATGAAAGCGGTACTCTATAAATACGTTAGCAACTTTCTTGGTTTGTGACGCGATTCGAGATGCGGCATTTTGGTACACGATTATGATCGAACTAGTATACAAACGGTCCTGAAATTATCTCTACAAGTACAATAAATCATTATTTTCTGACCTGCGCATATCAAAACAGCATGGTATGGCGATGTTGTGCTTTTAAACGCGGGTTATAAAAACGACCATCATATTTTCTCTGTGTGTTCTCCATATTGTTTCCATTTCCCGATTCATTCGGATATCCCCGCATGTGAAACATTCAAATCTGGACCTAATCACGTGTTTAGTGGGCGGGGCTATAGCGATATACACATGACGTCATCCTACAATTTTTACTACGAACCCACCGGAAATAGTAAATAGTAAGCGCGTTTGCTTCTGTTCGGGTGTCAGTAATACGTCAAATTCGGCTTCAATAACTTCCTTTATTGTTTGGTCAATCACACTTAATTTTGAATTCAAGCTTTTTCTTCTAAAACCTTTGCCTTTGGTTTTAAATTGCTTGTCACAATGAACACATGTTGTGGCGGCCATTTTTTCGCGCGGTATGTCAGCATTCCAAATATAGCCGCCGCTACCATATATGGAAACTAGAGTAATCATGAGAGATCACGTGACTAAAGATGGCGGCGGATGGAAACGGCTGCAACGTCCAGACAATAATTTTGCGAATAAAGTCAAATATATCAACAAATAAACATATTTTTGGGCTGATTTTGCGAAATTGTTTATTTATATACATATACATATATGTGTAGATTATTTTTGTCACTTTTATCGATGTTTATGGGGAAGTATATTTTGCTAACGTGAATAATGAATAGAGCATTGTAGCAGTAATAGCCGATTACCGCTACGCATATTGTAGCTAGTATCGTACATGCATAATCAAAGAGAATTTGCCAACCAACTTCGGATAATTAATAAATGTAATGCATCCACCTGTTTACCAGGCTATTTTATGATATATGCATGTTCAATAAATCCAAGGTGGCCGCCATTTTATACGAATTGTGTTGATTATGCGGATCAGTTGACACACACTGCCTGTCATGGTCAGCTTCAGTAGCAAGCAACATAGACGGGCTCACAAGATGATTAGACACAATCGTGCTAATAATGGCATATGTCAGAAGATAATTAACGTTTAAATACATATGAGAAAGGGTGGCGGCCAGTGTTAATCTACTAACAGAAATTGCATCATTTTGTACCAGTAATACCAGAAGGGAAATGATAACAATTTCTTGACACATACAAGGTGACACATTGCAAAATATTTACTTCTCATATTTTAAAAGGAATATAATTATAATTTCTATAAATCAAAGATGGCCGCCATTTTACAGGCATTTTGTCAAATATGTACATGTACACAATTGGAATATTCACTATATCTATGGGTTGACTATTAACTGTTAATTGATAGGCCCTGACTATATCAATGAGTACATCATGTTCCAGTCCGAAACTAAACGTTGCAATGCTGTTTATACTGCTATGTCCTACTCATGTACGATGGAAGTATTAGTTGTAAATATATTACATTACTGTACATCCGCCTTTAAAATAATTGTATATGATATTAGTCAATAATTATAACTTGTGTACATCCAGAAAGGTCAGATTTTTAATACACCATTTGTTAATCGAGTTGATCTGTAGGAAACGTATACTGTTTGTATTGGTAATATATGTCTGCACAAAACACGGTTGTTACCTACGTATTGTATTGTTTAACATTTAAATTATATGTACTGATGTTGTGTTTTCACAAGTACGCTATGTACGTAGATATAATAGTGTTAATAATCTATATTTATTATCAGTAATTAAATTAAGTACTAATTTGAATTCTCCTATCACAAATATACCAACCATCCTCGTTTAACGGTAAGTGCTCGTTCAGCCAATGTTACTAGTATGCGGTCGTAATAGGAATACAGTATATATCAACTTGGTGTACATGTATGTGTTGTATATTTATGGCAAGGTACTTTGCAAATAAATAATATAAAACGAATATTCTGACATCAATAGACAACCCCGGCTGCCAATTCGATTGACGGATAGTATATTAACGCTAATTTTGCCAGAAGCTTTAGCGCAACCGTTATTTGACTTTGACTATTGGCCTTGGGGCAGCTATAGAATGATAACATGTATCGCAAATATGCAAACAGTAGGTCATGGTTAACATTTACGAAATATTACAATTTATCATGTTTATGTTATCGGAGGAAGTATGAAAATAAACAAAGGAACGAAAATGAGATTGTTTTACCCCTTAGCATGCTGCACAGATTCTGGGCGGATATTATATTATAATCAAAATAGTTTTTTTGTGGTTTTAGTAGTATTAATGCGCACTGTCCGTACTTGCTGTATGGAACGCCAAATCTACATAAACTCAAATATATATTGCTAGCAACAAATATTTGGAGCTAGCAATAAATATTTGGAGAGCTCTCGAAATCAATTAATGATATCTCGAAATCAATTAATGATATCTCGAAATCATTTGGAGAGCTCTCGAAATCATTTGGAGCGAGCAATATAACATTTGATTTGGAGAGCTCTCTAAATCATTTGGAGAGCTCTCGAAATCAATTAATGATATCTCGAAATCATTTAAAGAGCTCTCAAAATCATTTGGAGAGCTCTCGAAATCAATTAATGATATCTCGAAATCATTTAGAGAGCTCTCGAAATCATTTGTAGCGAGCATTATATAACTTGATTTCGAGAGCTCTCCAAATCAAAGCTATATAATGCTCGCTACAAATGATTTCGAGAGCTCTCTAAATGATTTCGAGATATCATTAATTGATTTCGAGAGCTCTCCAAATGATTTCGAGAGCTCTCCAAATCAAATGTTATATAATGCTCGCTCCAAATGATTTCGAGAGCTCTCCAAATGATTTCGAGATATCATTAATTGATTTCGAGAGCTCTGCAAATGATTTCGAGAGCTCTCCAAATATTTATTGCTAGCTCCAAATATTTGTTGCTAGCAATATATATTTGAGTTTATGTAGATTTGGCGTTCCATATTGCTGCATCCTGGTTGGGGCATCGAACATATAATACTTCTACTTTCTTCCTGTCCAAAGTTAGCCGAAGTACTGCTTGTTTTATTCAGAATATTGATAATATACCGAAATGAGACCACATATAATGTACCACCGTACCTTGGTAATAGCAGAAAAGAGGTGCACTGTATGACAAGCTGTGAGTGGAAAACCACAGCATTGTGATACATTCTATCTACCACACGTCAGCATCCACCATACTGTGTTACGAGGAAATAGTCGAAACATATACGTCAACACAGTGGTTTATCCAGCATCATTATTCATTTTGCCTGTAAGTCTTCATGTTTCATGATCCAAGTTTATACATGTATATTCCTAGTTCTATTTGTTATCTTTTCAGATATGATCAACAACCCTTGTGAATTAATTATGTCCGTGGCCGTTTCATAAATGTTTCGTTTTTGCCATATCTCATTAATAAAGTAATACATCAGGCTAAACACATAACATGCAAATAGCGGCGGAGCTTTCAACGTGGCACAAACATGCATTCCACGACCAGCAGTTAGAATATTGATTTAATTTATATTGACTTACATGCAATATGTAACATTGTTATATTATTAAATGTAAATACATTTCCTAATCATACTCTGTTGACCATGGAATTCATGCTTACGAAAAACATATACCATTCCAGAATGTGTTTGTGTAGTAGCAACTAGAGGGACTTCTTGTATTGTATTTGCTTGGAATTTGTATCATTGTACGCGGCATGCAAGTCGAACAATTAACATATATATGGTTGGTTAGTCAGAAACTCGTCTGTGTATACAAATAGTTTATGTCAATGAATGTGCTACATGAGCGAATGGCATATCCATTCCGTATTGGGTTATAATTATTAATAGCCCATCTGCACTAAAGCTAAGACATATATTGGTCCACTTAAGTTCGGTTAAGCATGGAAAATAGAAAATAATACATCTGATAGACCGAACACCACTTCCTGACCTGCAAAATAAGGATAATGTACCAAATACGCGCAGGTAGGTCGAGTATCGAATGGGCACTAAAATTGATTTCATAATAGCGGTAAACGGTCCCATAAATACACAATCAGGCAATCAGCTAGAAATAGAACGTGAACCGCTTAGTATACGTTGTTTTGATAGTCGTGTTCGGCGATAGTCGTGGGTTTCTTGACATTGTTTGTAATGTTACTGATCAAAACACACATGATAACCCTCTTACTTGCTTTGCCGTCATGTTTCCCTGAGGTCAATAATCAACATATAATAAGCACTGAGTAAGGACACACTTTTAAATGAATGAAGTGATATATAATGTTCGCCACATGTTCAAACAGGTATGTCGGATTCATACTCCTGATATTCATATCAAAAGTTGGTTGCATGGACTGTCCTCTATATTTCATGTTTACGTACACAAAGTGGTAATAACAGAACAGTGTACAACAGTAGTGTAATTGTCGCTGAAAGTGCATGCATGGTGTATGTTATATTATATTAATTGGCTATATTACATAATTTCGCTTAAATTTGATTTTGTCGTATGAATTGATTGTGTTCATTTTGTTACTCATATAAACGTTTCTTCTTGCTCAGTGCATGGTAATGCATGAGACAAAATACAAAATGGAATAACACATGATACAATATGTTCCAATCTTAAGACATAAAATGCGTGTGGTCTTTGCAGTTTTGAACGGGTATGTTGTACCGACATTGATATCAAAGTTATAAGTATAGTTTACGAAATCCGTATAAAATGGCTGCCATTTTGGATTTTCACATTTCTTTTTTTATCGTGAAATTGGTTTATAAGCATTGTATAATATGTCATTTATCACATATCAGAATTAAATTTGCATTAACCATTCTGTGACTGCTGAAACGACGACGTTGAATATAAATATTCCAGACACTGGATTATGCATTCAAAAGATCGGCCATATTGTATATGCATTACTTCACCTTTATACCACAAATGTTATGTTTTTGTTGCGTATTATTATTAATACCAATATGCTAACCACCTTGGGACTATGTTAGTTTTATATATGGGTGTGGTGTCAACACTTTAAATACTTTATAAAATTTGTGTAAAATGGCGGCCATGTTGGTTTCTGTACATCATATTTTTAATAAAATGGATTGATAAACATTCAGTCGTCTTTGAAGTATTAAATGCCTGAATTTTATGGGTATTTGTGCTTTTAAAACTGCTTCCACAACACGATATTCCCCTACATGTAGTAAAGTACTTTTTCATTGGCGGCCATCTTGTTTATGCAAATTAATAGGCTTAAGCTTCTACTTCTGGAGGTCTATCATGCGGAAATATATAGAGTATATATGTTTAGTCACATTTGTAACAAATCTTTGGTGCGCAGAGATGGTGCTAAAAACCCTATTTTATGCTAATTTTAATCTGCTAATTCAGCATTCAACCTGTCATCGTTGAAAAAAAAATATGGGGGGGGGGATTTCGGGCCGGCCCAAACTCACCCCCCCCCCCCATCAAACTGAAATTTTATCTATATACAGCCATCGAACATACTTCAAAAACTTCGGTAGCATGTTAGTTGCTAATTTAACCTGCTAATTCAGCATTCAACCTGTCATCGTTGAAAAAAAATATGGGGGGTGGGGGATTTCGGGCCGGCCCAAACTCCCACCCCCCTCAAACTGATATTTTATATATATATATATCAATCATACTTAATTCAAATACTTCAGTATCATGTTAATTTTAATCTGCTAATTCAGCATTTAACCTGTCATTGTTGAAAAAAAAAAATGGGGTGGGGGGGATTTCGGGCCGGCCCAAACCCCCCCCCCCCCCCCCCCCCCCCCCCCCCCCCCCCCCCCCCCCCCCCCCCCCCCCCCCCCCCCATCAAACTGAAATTTTATCTATATACAGCCATCAAACATACTTCAAAAACTTTGGTAGCATGTTAGTTGCTAATTTTAACCTGCTAATTCAGCATTCAACCTGTCATTGTTGAAAAAAAAATATGATGAGGGGGGGGGGGGGGATTTCGGGGCCGGCCCAAACCTCCCCCCCCACCCTCAAACTGATATTTTATCTACATATAGCCGCGATACATTCTTCAAATACTTCAATCTCATGGTAGTTGCTAATTTAGCATTTAACCTGTCATTGTTTGAAAAAAAATGGGGGGGTGATTTCTGACTGGTGGGGGGGGAAGTTGACTAGTTGGAAATCCCCCCGGGGGGGATTGGCGGGCCGGCCCAGATTCCCCCCGGGGGGGAAACTAGGCTAGCCCAAACTCCCCCCCGGGGGGGTGGGGATTCGTCGGGGGGATTTCTGACCGCTACACCGGTACGCCCAAGGCCGTTATATTCACATCTTTGCAGAAACACTTGTTTGTACAAGTTTCTTCATAATCGTATAACATTCCAGGGATTCCAGGGATCGCCACTTTCGCAATTGGTGATAAAAAATAAACAATTGGCGATAACAAATTACAATTTTCGAAAAAAAATAATTATTTTTATATTTTTTTTCGAAAATTGTAATTTTTTATCGGCTTTTGTTTATTTTTATCCTATTGGTTATTCCTTTTTCTTTTTTTTGGATTTTTTGAAGTGGCGATTTTTTTATTTTCGCCAGCGGAATCCCTGCATTCCTGTTACTTGATGGATTGCTTCAATGTTTGGACACTTGATACATGTAGGCAGTTGGAACAGACTCATGCCACAATTAACTTGACCTTGACCTTTTGTATCTTCACATTTTTGCGGAAACACTTTTACAAGTTTCTTCATCATCGTATAACATTAATATTACTTCATGGATTGCTTCAATATCTGGACCCCTACATGTAAGCATCTGGAACACTCTCGTGTCGCCATTAACATGACTTTGACCTTCACATAGTTGTTGAAACACTTAGCCATTTTTTTCTGTCAAAAAAGTTTCTTCAACCTTGACATATTTCGTGTTTTAAGCATGCACTTCTCTGACGGTTTTTATATGACCGTTTTTAAAAACGGTACGTATTATGTTTTACCGCACGGCGGGCGGCGGGCGGGTGGGCGGCTGAAGAAAAAGCGCATAGTTCGTGTACACAACTCCTCTGAAACCGTTCAGTCGATCGATCTGAAACTATACACACGTCTTCTACACATATTGAAAATGTGCACCTTGGTGTTTTTATGGCGAAAGATTATTTTTTAACAAAAATATCACCTTTTTAACTTAGCCATTTTTTTCTACATTTTTCTATACAGTTCTATATACGGTACAGAGTTTGTGTACACAACTCCTCCGAAACCGTTCTGTCGATCGATCTGAAACTATGCACACATCTTCTACACATATCGAAGATGTGCACCTTGGTGTTTTTATGCGGAAAAAATATTTTTTAACAAAAATATCACCTTTTTAACTTAGCCATTTTTTCTACATTTTTTCTATACAATTCTATATACGGTACAGAGTTTGTGTACAACAAACCTCCTCCGAAACCGTTCAGTCGATCGTTTCTGAACTATACAACACGTCTTCTACACATATTGAAAGATGTGCACCTTGGTGTTTTTATGCCGAAAAAATATTTTTTTACAAAAATATCACCTTTTTAACTTAGCCATTTTTTCTACTACATTTTTCTATACAATTCTATATACGGCAGTACAGAGTTTGTGTACACAACTCCTCCAAAACCGTTCAGTCGATCGTTCTGAAACTATATACATGTCTTCTATACATATTGAAGATGTGCACCTTGGTGTTTTTATGCTGAAAACATATTTTTTAACAAAAATATCACCTTTTTAACTTAGCCATTTTTTCTACATTTTTCTATACAATTCTATATACGGTACAGAGTTTGTGTACACAACTCCTCCGAAACCGTTCAGTCGATCGTTCTGAAACTATGCACACGTCTTCTACACATATTGAAGATGTGCACCTTGGTGTTTTTATGCCGAAAACTTAATTTTTAAGAAAAATATCACCTTTTTAACTTAGCCATTTTTTCTACATTTTTCTATACAATTCTATATACGGTACAGAGTTTGTGTACACAACTCTTCCAAAACCGTTCAGTTGATCGTTATGAAACTATACACACGTCTTCTACACATATTGAAGATGTGCACTTGGTGTTTTTATGCCGCTTATATGCCGATATTTTTTAACAATATATCACCTTTTTAACTTAGTCAACTTTTTACTTAACATTTTTTCTACATTTTTTTTATAAAATTCTATATACGGTACAGAGTTTGTGTACACAACTCCTCCGAAACCGTTCAGTCGATCGATCTGAAACTATACACACGTCTTCTACACATATTGAAGATGTGCACCTTGGTGTTTTTATGCCGAAAACATATTTTTTAACAAAAATATCACCTTTTTAACTTAGCCATTTTTCTTCATTATTGTATCCAATTCCCTATCATTTCTACTTTACACTCTACTTTTCTATCTCTGCCTAAATTAGTATACATGTTTAGCACAACGAGATGAAGAAATAATGCTATAGACTTTCAAATTCTCATTAATGTTCCTTGCCTTGGTGACAGCTTCACATTTCTGCATCTTCGCTGTCTGGCCCATATTCGACGGGCGTATTTTGTGATTTGCGGCACTCTTGTTGTGATGCTTACTTTAGCACATGCCCATGATCATGTTGCGGTCAAATGCCTCGGCAGACTTGTTTTACAAGCAATTTGATAGTTTTTATGCCCCCGGTCTCGGTAGATCCAGAGGCATATAGTGTTTGCACTGTGTTTGTCCGTCCGTGTGTCCGGCACATTAAGAAGTTCGCCAGAGTTTCTCAATTATGTCATAACTTCTATATCCCTTGAAGGATTGCTTAAATATTTCAACACAGCATACCTGTGGACAATGTACATCCATACTACCCTTAATATGACCTTGACCTTTTGACCATCACAACATTGAACTCTTTCTCATATCAATAAGTTCGCCAGAGTTTCGTAATTCTGTCATAACTTCTATATCCCTTGATAGATTACTTCACTATTTCAATACATGTACATCATACTTGTGTACAAATGCCACACAATCATGCTGCCCTTAATATGACCTTCACCTTCTGACCTTCACAACTTTTTCACACATTAAGAAGTTTTCCGGAGTTTCACATCTTCTTTATCACTTGAAGGATTACTACAATATTTCAATACATTACACTTGTGCACAATCATGCTGCCCTTAATATGACATTCACAGCTGTGCTTATGAATACTTATCACTTTTTGTTTCACGGGTTGGCAATTTCCCGGGAAATAAGCATATTTCCCGGGACGGCGGGAAATACCGGGAAATACTGGGAAATACCGGGAAATATGATTTGTATTGGACAGTGATATAACAAATGTCATGCTTAGTAGCTAATCCCCTACCAACTGGTTTTTAAAAAACGGTACGTATTATGTTTTACCGCCGGGCGGGTGGGCGGCGGACAGAGAAAGTGCATAGTTTGTGTACACAACTCCTCTGAAACCGTTCAGTCGATCGATCTGCAACTATACACACATCTTCTACACATATTGAAGATGTGCACCTTGGTGTTGTTTATTTTATACTAATTTGTATTTTTTTTAATAATCAAATTATCAAAGTATCAGACTATCAGTGATTATTGATAAGATTAACATTTACTTTTCCTATTAATTGGGTTACTAAAAACATTGACAATTTCATTGAGGCGATTATGATAGCCCTGTCATTTCCACAGAGGGGATTATGATACCCCTGTTAAAATCACAGAGGGGATTATGATACCCCTGTTAAAATCACAGAGGGGATTATGATAGCCCCTGTCATTTTTCAGCGGAGGGGATTATGAACGGAGGGGATTTTGAGTGTCTCCGGTCTTCTACACATATTGAAGATGTGCACCTTGGTGTTTTTATGCCGAAAAAATATTTTTTAACAAAAATATCACTTTTTTAGCTTAGCCATTTTTTCTACATTTTTGTATACAATTCTATATAGGGTACAGAGTTTGTGTACACAACTCCTCTGAAACCGTTCAGTCGATCTATCTGAAATATACACACGTCTTCTACACATATTGAAGAAGTGCACCTTGGTGTTTTTATGCCATTTTTTCTACATTTTTGTATCCAATTCTATATCATTTCTACTTTACACATCTCTGCACGAGATGAAGAAATAATGCTATAGAGTTTCAAATTATCATTAATGTTTATTGCCTTGGTGACAGCTTCACATTTCTGCATCTTCGCTGTCTGGCCCATCTTCGACGGGCGTATTTTGTGACTTACGGCACTCTTGTTTATATGTTTTTTTATTACATTGTACTGGTAGAAATCCTGCCTATGCAATACTAGAAATCAATGGATTAATACAAAATATCTGTAAATTCCAAGACCAAAAATGTTTATACAATTCTATAACAAAATTGTCTATTACAAGCTAATAGTTTGAGAACCCCCCTTCATTACCCTGGTAACATGTTATTATACCCCCACAAACAAAGTTTGAGGGGGTATATAGGAGTCAGCTAGTCGGTCGGTCGATCGGTCTGTCGGTTGGTCTGTCGGTCTGTTGGAAATTCCCTTCCGTTCTATATCTTCTACACCCATGCATGGATTATCAAATGGCTTGGCACACATGTTTCTCATGATGAGAAGGTGTGTCGCGATCAATAACCACGCACCTACGTCCAAGGCCAAGGTCACAGTTGAAGGTCAAAGGTCAAACCTATTGAAATTCCCTTCCGCTCTATATCTTCTACACCGATGCATGGATTATCAAATGGCTTGGCACAAATGTTTCTCGTGATGAGAAGGTGTGTCGCGATCTATAAACACGCACCTACGTCCAAGGTCAAGGTCACAGTTGAAGGTCAAAGGTCAAACCTATTGAAATTCACTTCCGCTCTATATCTTCTACACCGATGCATGGATTATCAAATGCCTTGGCACAAATGTTTCTCAGGATGAGAAGGTGTGTCGCGATCAATAACCACGCACCTACGTCCAAGGTCACAGTTGAAGGTCAAAGGTCAAACCTATTGAAATTCCCTTCCGCTCTATATCTTCTACACCGATGCATGGATTATCACACTATTATCACACTTGATGCGTTTGAAACCTTAACGCTCGGCTAAATGGCTTATAATCAAAAATGCCTCATTTTCTTTGGCTGCCAGTGGGGGTATTTGTGTGCCGACAGGCCACATTTCTAGTTAATATTAAGTTTTGAGATGATCCCTGCTGAATGGTCCAGGTAAGGGTGTAATTGTTTTACAGCCTCTAAGCAAACAAATGACCACACATTGTTTGATACTGGACAATTCTTTAATTACACAATACAAACAGCAGGGTGTGACGAAACAGTTTATCCTTTCTTATTAAAACTACATGTTATTATCAAGCTGTCAACTCTTTAAATAACCAATATTGTCCTTAAAACAGAATTAGGCTGAAAATTGTTAAAAAGCAGGAAAAATTATGTGAAAAAATCATATTTCCCGAGAAAAATCATATTTCCCGGTATTTCCCACTTTTGAGAGTAGCCCCTGGTATTTCCCGGCCAACAGTTTCTCCAATATG
The DNA here is from genome assembly GCA_029237695.1 of Conchocele bisecta. Taxonomy (NCBI): domain Eukaryota; kingdom Metazoa; phylum Mollusca; class Bivalvia; order Lucinida; family Thyasiridae; genus Conchocele; species Conchocele bisecta. The sequence goes on along the minus strand of CM055265.1, from coordinate 35,133,634 downwards.
CCCCCGGAGGCATTCGTGTGTCCACAGGCCACATTATCTTTTTTTATCTTTGGCTGCCAGTGAGGGGATTAGCTTTGTAATAACCCTGCCCTTGTTCTAGATGGCTTCCGCAAGGTTGTACATGTCGGGGAGGGTGCCATGAAGTCAGAGTCCGATGACGTCGAGTTTAAACACCCATACTTCTCGATTGGGAACGAGCACTTACTCGAGTATATCAAACGCAAACCCAGTGGGGTAAGTCGTTGTTTTGTATTAGACATTGTTTGTAGTGGTCATCCAGAGCTCCAGATAATTTTTGTATCTAAAGAGTTTTATACCTCCGTATTTCAACTTCAATGTGTATTTTACTTTTATAAATGTATTATTGATTTTCCTCCTTTAATATTAAATAGGGAACAAATGATAAACAAAATTTAACAAATTTAAAAATTCACTTATTTGAGCTGCAAAAAGCAAACGCTTTTTGCAGCTCAACTAAGTTAATTTTCAACTTTATTAAAGTATTTTCACTACTCTATTTGATAATTAATGCGTATTCTTCTAAAATATGTGCGTAAAATGCGCCAATAAGCACCTTATCTGGAGCTGTGGCCGTCGTTTGTATTGGCTTTGTGTGCCACTTTCAATAGTGACCCTTTGGTGCATTTCGACCCTTGAAATATGATTTTTTTACTCCTTTAATTTGCAATTTCACACCAAAATTTAGTCTTGATCGGCCATTTTGACACTTGAATTCTGGAGACTATTGAAAACCGTGGCATATACACTAAAATAAATCTCAAAGATTTTGAGTTTAAAGTGTACCAAAAACCTAAATTCGCTTTTTTATTTTATAATCAAACACATTCACTTCCTCATTGTCAATAAATATTAGCCGCCATCTTTGAAAATATCGAATCACGTGACACGCGGTGATTTGGTTGGCTAATGGAAAATGACGTCAGTCTCCAGTAAACACCAACACATCAAATCGTTAACCCTTTGAACCCGAAATCACGCTATAGCGGTTTATGCAAAAAGTGCAGATCAACATTGAGCCGGCTCGTACCGTCTCATCAGGATCTGCACTTTTTGAAAGTAATTTTAATATTTCTTCAAACAAAAACACCCCCTTTTCATAAATGGACGTATCTGAAAATCATTTTGTGACCATTGGATTGGTCGGAACATTAGCATATCACAGTCTATTCCAGTTCCTTAGGGTTGAAAGGGTTAAATCCCTAAATTTCCTTAGCTGATGCTGTGACGTTAAACTCATCACTTTCTCTTTCTAAGGGTTAATCCTTACAATGCTGAATTAAATTTTGTCGTCTGCTGTTTATTTTTTTTATTTCCAGTTGTCTCAATAAAATTATGGTTTGGCAGCAATTTAGAATCATTTCCATTGAAAATGATTCTAAAGTTACAGCAAACCATGTTTTTCTTGAGAAAAAAAGAAAATATGACAACAGCAGAGACAATTATCAGTTCCCCCGCCTTTTAAAGGTTAAACATGGGGTGACTTTTTAATTTTTTCTGTGTTTACAGCAGGGCCCGATGTCGGTGAAGACTGACGCGGGCGGTATACGGTGCTCACAGGACGACGTCCAGAAGGTTCTTGGTGACGTGAACGAGATGAAGGGCAAGCAAGACCACTTCACGGTCAAGATGGACACCATGAAGAAGTGAGTATAGCGACACTTCACTGGCTTTTCAATATCCTCCAGAATTCAAGGGTCAAAATGGCTGATCATGACAAAATTTAACACTTGGAATGCGGGAAAGAAAAATTGTTGTCTGCTGTTGTTTTAAATTTTACCTTTATTTCTCAATAAAGCAATGTTTGACAGCATTAGAATCATATCCATTGGAATTTTTTCTTGTTAATGCGGCCTAAAATGGCCATAGCTATTAACAGACTGTTAACCCTTTCAACCCTAAGGAACTGGAATGGACTGTGATATGCTAATGTTCCGACCAATCCAATGGTCACAAAATGATTTTCAGATTCGTCCTTTTATGAAAAGGGGGTGTTTGAATTACTTTCAAAAAGTGCAGATCCTGATGAGACGGCTCGTTACGAACCGGCTCATCTGGATCTGCACTGTTTGCATAAACCGCTATAGCGGGCTTTCGGGTTCAAAGGGTTAAACACCAATTAAACATAAATTATACAAAGTTATTGGGGGTACATACATGTAGGAGTCAGCTTGTCAGTCGGTCAGTCTGTTGGAAATTTAGTTCCGCTCTAGTATATATTTTTAAACCGATGAATGGATTTTCTCATAATTTGCTACAAATGTTTGCCATGATTAGAGGACATGTCACATTCAAGAACCCCAAGTCTAAGGTCAATGTCTTAAGAGGTCAAAGACTTAGACTTAGAGGTCAAAGACTTAGACTTAGAGGTCAAAGGTCAAACATGTGCATGAGAGTTTGTATCCGCTTTGTATCTTCTAAACCGATTGGTTGATTTTCAAATGATTTGCCACAAATGTTTATCATGATGAGACGAAGAGTCACATTCAATTGCCACGTGTCCAAAGTCAAGGGCACACTTAGAGGTCAAAGGTAAAAAATGCGCACAAGATTGTGTTTGCTCTATATCTAAAGAACCGATGAATAGGACTTGATACAGACGAGAAAATCGCCAATTCTTTATAACGGCAGATTCGTTATAACGGCACATTCGTCTGTGGCGAACTATGCCGTTGTACCGAATCCTGACTAGCTGTTGACAGACTATTAAACACCATTAAATCAAATCAAATTATATGCCACAAATGTTTGTCATGATGAGACCATGTGTCACATTCAATTCCCTCATGTTTACTTCCATGGTGAAGGTCACACTTAGAGGTCAAGGTAAAAAATGTGCATGAGATTTCCGACGTACATCTTCTCAACTGATGAATAGATTTTCAAATGATTTGCCACTAATATTTGCTATGATGAGATAATGTGTCGCTTCAATATCCATGTATATGTCCAAGGTGAAGGTCACATTTAGAGGTCAAAGCTAAAGAATGGACATGAAATTCTGATTCCGGCATCAATTTTGATTCCGGCCTATGAAACTCTTTCTGATGTTAAATCTGCTCACGTGTCAAAGCGATGTTTGTGGGGCTATTCAGAGCTGCAGTTAAGGTGCGTAATTTGGAGGTAAATTTCTTATTTCTCCTTGAAAAATGGCAAGTTGGGAGTGCTTTAGAATCGTCTCAATGAGACGATTCTTAAGGACTCCAAACTTGCCATTTTTGATGAAGAAATAACAAAATTTCACCCAAGTTGGTCAAATTACGCACCTTAACTGGAGCTCTGCTATTATGATTGCTCCTGTTATAGCTGTAGTTAATGATCGTCATTTGTTTTCAAACATTACCATTCACTGTAAGGTAATACAGGCACAGGTGTATCACATTTCTGGCTTTGACTGGAGAATTAGGGCTTATGGATTTGGCGACCAGTGTAGATCCACATCAGCCTGTGCATTTCTCCAGATAAGGTGCGTATTGGCATATTTTATGCAATTATTTTAGCTCAATACGCATTGATTATCAAAACTGTACGCACAGCAATGTGAAATTACACATTGATTTTTAAATTGAGTAGTGAAAATACTATCATAAAGTTGAAAATTCACTTAGTCAAACAGTGTTTACTTTTTGAAACTCAAATAACTGAATGTTTAAATTTATTATATTGTTTTTATCATTTGTTCCCTATTTAGTAATGAAGAAAATCAATAATCCATTTGTAAAAGTAAAATACGCAGTGATTTTGAAATCAGGGGGTGTAGTACGCTTTAGACACAAAGCTTATCTGGAGCTCTGTCTCCACTCACAGCCACATTTCTGATAATGGTGTGAATTTGTGTCGCAGGGAGAACGAGGCATTGTGGCGAGAATTAGCGAACCTGAGACAGAAACACATCAAGCAACAACAGATAGTTAATAAGGTATGCTGACTCTTTCTTTCACTTCTCATCAGGTGGGTGGTTGGTCAGGCAAACGTGACGGTGTAAATTAACTGAGGGGTTCCTCCTTATGGAAATCACAATTTGCCTGGTTTGGCCCTCCGGTATATTTTTATCTTTGGCTCTTTTGTTACCTGGGAGTTGAATTGGGTTATTGCCCATTATAAAAGTACTTTTTACTGATCCTACTGCTTTTGGGAGGGGGCCCAAGTGATTCTGGTGTGTCGAGGACCTGGCATCAGATCAGAATTATTCTGATTTCAGGGCTGAATATATAGTTTTGTTTTAGCTTACCTGAGCGAAGCTCATGTGAGCTATTGTTACCGCAATGTGTGTTTGTCGTCCGTCGTCCGTCCGTGAACATTTTCAAACGTCTTCTCCTCGGTAACCATTGGGCCTATAGTCACCAAACTTCATGGTCATGGTCCTTAGGTAGGGGGATTACAAAATTGTTAAAATGACGTCATTACGTAATCCAAGATGGCCGCCGTCTAAAAATAGCACAAATTCTTCAAAAATCTTCTTCTCAAGAACCGCCAACCGGATTTCGATAAAACTTGGTAGGAATGATCGATGTACAATGCTCTTTCAAAGTTGTTAAAATGGTTAGGTCATCCAAGATGGCCGCCGAAATTTCAAAAGGTCGTTCTGAGATTTCAAAATTCTTCTTCACATGAACCGCTTGGCCCAAAAAGTTTGTAATCGATCGTATTTCCTCTCCACCATATGGAACCCGACTCGAGAAATACAAATTGAATCGTTTACTATGCCCCGGCCACTGAATGGTGAGGCGGCATATAGTGTTACCGGCGTACATACATACGTCCGTCCCGAAACCTTAACACTCGGGTAAATGGCTTATAATTTCTGTGTCCTTGCTCGGATCTGCTTCACATTTCACACACACATTGCTCCAATTGTCCTCTACCGCCCTGTGACAAATCACACTCGTCCCGCCCCCGCTAAGCCCAGGGTCAAGGTCACACACTTGATGCGTTCGAAACGTTAACGCTCGGGTAAATGGCTTTACATGGAACTGCTTGATAATTCACACACACACACGCACATTGATCTGATAGTCTGCGTTCATGCTGTGGCAAATCCACGCTTCTCTGGCCCTCTGTGTTTTCATATGTGCCTCAATTTCTTTGTCTGCCAACGGGGGCATTCGTGTGCCGACAGGCCACATTTCTAGTTTCTGAATGTGTCGATTGTTTGCCCAGTGTAAAAGTTTCCCCAATGACTATGGGCCAGGTCAGCGTGTAAGTGCACACACGAACGAACACGACACTGTCGTATTCGTTCGTGTGTGCACTTACACGCTGACCCCAGGTTCGAAATTTCTTTCTATGTCACATCGTCGGTTTTCGGTGATAATACTGTAAACAATTAAAAATACGGACAGACACACGGACACCTGGACGTCATTGTGAGCAGTGCACTATGTCTCGCTTTCTGCAGGCGGGCTTGACAATAATGATAATATTTGTACAAAATATAAATGGTGTTGTCATAGGGAGACTATTCTCATGTGCTGCCAAAACATGTGTTATTATTAAGAAATCAATGTTTTTTTTTTGAAGGAACATTATAATCGTCTCCCTTAGACGATTCTCATGTGTTGACAAACCTATTTTATTAAGAAATCAACAAATGTGAAAAGAAAACATGAATACATTGGTATTTCTTTACAAACAAAATAGGGGAATCGACTTAGGAGACGATTGGCTACCAAATCTTGCTTTATCAAGAAATCAAACAAATGTGAAAATGCACTATGTCAAGCTAATGCGTAATTTAGAATTCGGCAGAAACAAACATATCAAAACCACGCTATGTAGTCGCCCAAGTCCATCGAGTCGTCCGCCGCCCATACAGAGCGGATACAAAATACTCCCATTTTCAAACGGCGTATAAAGAATATGCCGCCCACCGCCCACCCACCCATCACACGTGAGCGACTACATAGCGTGGTTTTGATATGTTTGTTTCTGCCAAATTCTAAATGTCGGTCACAGGTCACACTTTGCTCGTGAAACTGGATTACCGACAGATGATTGTAAACACCATCAGGGGCCCGTTTCACTAAACTTCTTACGACTAAAATGTACGTAAATGCAAATTTAAGATCGTCTGTAAATTTCAATTTATGGATTTACATTTATTGAGCATAGGCTGCATATGCAGCCTATGCTCAATAAATGTAAAACCAATAATTATTTACAAGAAAACAATGTTAATATTGTGTATCCACATTGTATGGGCGGCGGACAACCCTCGGACACAGCTTGTTCTCACGATAGTGAGGCCCACTGCATGTCAAGGGCAGCGACATTGTCTGGGGTTCCAGTTGGGTGGGACGAACCGACAACGGATTTTAGATATAATTTTAAACTGCATCACATCGTAGGCATTGACACACCCAATCTTCTACCCTTCACTACGGTGTTCCATTTAGGCCATCGTAATATTGTACAGGTAATATATGGGATTTAGTACTAAACCCATTGACCCAGCCTTAAATGATCGTAGCTGTTGATAGGCCGTTAAACCCCAACAAACAAATAAATACTTCTCACCTGGGATGGGTTGTGTCCTATGGCCCGTATGGGGTTAGAATTTCTGGTTAGAACATCTGGGGCCCGTTTTACTAAACTAAAATTTTCATTCTGCTATAACTTCTATACTGCATTACGGTATGAGCGACTCACTTGCACCTTCATGTCACATGAATCATGTGTATGTTTTTCATCATCCATATTTTCTTTTCCCACCACACCCATGCTCCGTCCATGCCCAAGGTCAAGGTCGAATAACTTAAAACATTTCCTGTTCAGTGGATGCCAGGGATTCCGCTGGCGATCGCCACTTTCGCAATTGGCGATAAAAATAAACAATTGGCGATAAAAAAATACGATAAAAAATTACAATTTTCGAAAAAAATTAATTTTTTTGGATTTTTTTTCCGAAAATTGTAATTTTTTATCGCCAATTGTTTTTTGTTTTTTTAGTGGCGATTTTTTTATTTTCCCCAGCGGAATCCCTGAGATGCACATTTCTCCATTCTCCTAGAACATCATGTGCATGTTTGTCATCATCAACATGTTCATTCCCCACTGCACCAATGTTCCCCCCCCCACCCCCCATGCTCAATATCAAGGTCAAAGGAATTTGAAATTTCCGTTTCAATAAATTAATTCTGCTATAAGTGTTGCACCGTGTGAGCGATTCACTTGAAACTTCATATGCATGTTGGTCAATATCGTTCCATAGTATTTCCATCCCTCTTATCCTCCGATGACACTTGATACCGAGGTCCCGTCCCTTAGCTATTGCTGGGACGTAAAACACATTCACTTTCACTTTTGTTTTGCCTCCCGTGGCAGCTGATCCAGTTCATGATCCACCTGGTGGGAGGGAAGCGAGGTCTGGCCCAAGCTGCCGGCATCAAGCGGAAAATGCCACTGATGATCAACGACTCGAGTCAGGTCGCCAAGCAAAAGCGGCCCAGCTACAACAAACAGTTTTCTATAGAGGAAATGCCCACAGACTATGTTGTGAACTCGGTGAGTGATCGTGTCTTCTCAGGGTGGGCAATTTCCCGGGACAACCATCGAGTGGAGGAGTGCATAGTGCATCAGTTTTCACTCTGCGTTTGATCAATCCATGGTTATGGTCCTTTTTCAAGGCTGAAAAGTTGTTGTTAATGAAAGTATGCCCTAGGCATCTTCATCTGTGTCTTGACCCAATTTTTAGCCGGGTTTTTAAAAGAAATCGTGGCTATTGGATTGGCGAAAGCCGGGTGGGCGGTGTCCACAATGTTAAGTTTTCGTGTTTAGGTACATTTCTCTGTTACAGCACCACCTTGAAGCACCATACTTGCAAAACTTCATAACCAACAGGTGCCCACCGCATACCCCTATCCAACATGTGGCCTTTTTAGCTCACCTGAGCAAAGCTCGTGTGAGCTATTGTTACCGCAATGTGTCCGTCGTCGACCGTGAACATTTTCAAACGTCTTCTCCTCGGTAACCACTGGGCCTATAGTCACCAAACTTCATGGTCATGGTCCTTAGGTAGGGGGATTACAAAATTGTTAAAATGACGTCATTATGTAATCCAAGATGGCCGCCGTCTAAAAATAGCACAAATTCTTCAAAAATCTTCTTCTCAAGAACCGCCAACCGGATTTCGACAAAACTTGGTAGGAATGATCGATGTACAATGCTTTTTCAAAGTTGTGAAAATGGTGACCCCGGGGTCAAAAATGGGCGTGGCCCGTGATGTCAAATTGGGGTCAAATTTTATTTTTGACCGAATATGGTAATGTTATATATCAAATCGAAGGTATCAATGAGGTGATCACTCTGGTACATTGTTTGTCGAAATCGGATTGTTGTGTCATCCAAGATGACCGCTGAAATGTCAAAAGGTCGTTCTTTTATTAGAGATTTAAAATTCTTCTTCACATGAACCGCTTGGCCCATGGTAGCCAAACTTAAAAGTTATGGTCCATGGGTGAAGCCTTTTCAGATTTGTTAAAATGGAGGTCATCCTTAATCCAAGATGGCCGCCGTCTAAAAATAGCATAAATTCTTAAAAAATCTTCTTCTCATGAACCGCTGGCCGGATTTCGACTGAACTTGGTAGGAATGATCGATTTACAATGCTCTTTCAAAGTTGTGAAAATGGTGACCCCGGGGTCAAAAATGGGCGTGGCCCGTGGTGTCAAATTGGGGTCAAATTTTATTTTTGACCGAATATGCTCATGTCATATATCAAATTGAAGGAATCAATGAGGCGATTGCTCTGGTGCAATATTTGTCAGAATCGGATGATTATGTCATCCATGATGGCCACCAAAAGGTCAATTTATTCAAGATTTTGAACGTCTTTTTCTCAGGAACCACAAGGCCGATGCTGGCCAAACTTCATAGGAAGTTAAGATCCTTGGGTGAAGCATTTTCAGATTTGGTAAAATGAGTCATTGCTTAATCCAAGATGACCGCCATCTAAAAATAGCACAATTTTTTTAAAACTCATGAACTCACTGTCACATTCTGCTCTAGTGTTCATGGAGTCAGGTGAGCGAATTAGGGCCATCATGGCCCTCTTGTTTTTTGTTTTTTTTACCTTGACCTATTTTTTCCGCATAATCAACTTTCAATGCTAATTTTTCGTGTTTACGTCCATTTCTCTGTTACTGTACCACCTAGAACCATCATACTTGCACAACTTCATAACCAACGGTGCCCTCCACATACCACTATCAAACATGTGAGCTTTTTTTTACCATGACCAAATGTTTCTGCACACTCGACTTTTTGATGTTATGTTTGCACATTTAGATTCGATTCTCATTTATTGTAACACCCTAGTACCACCATACTTGCACAACTTCATAACTAACAGGTGCCCACCACATACCACAATCCAAGATGTGACCTTTTTTACCTTTACCTGTTTTTTATGCGTAATTTACTTAGCCATTTTCAACGTTAGTTTTTCGTGTTTAAATCTGTTTCTCGCTTACTATACCACCTAGAACCACCATACTTGCATAAATATATGTTACTCAATTGTCTATGCCTTGAAGAAAACCCGGCCTTCGTGGCTTTGCCTCGTCTGGTCTAAAAATATTTTTTTACTAAATTTAATTATTTTTTTACAATATATAGTCTAAATTTAGCGTGGGATAGGGCGAGTCCATTTCCTTGTGGGTGAAAGAGTATTTGTAGTTTATCACATCATCCCATCATGTTAAATGTGGCTGTGACTGGAGAAATTGGTCATGTTTTCAGAGCTCCAGTTAAGGTGCATATTTTGATCAACTTTGGGAAGACTTTCGTTATTTCTTCGCCAAAATTGGCAAGTTGGGAGTGTTTTAGAATCGTCTCGATGAGACAATTCTAAAGCAATCCCAAGTTGCCATTTTTCTTGAAGAAATAAGAAAAATACCCGGAAAATTTGGTCCAATTATGCACCTTAACTGGAGTTGTGTGGGTTTTTTTTACCACTGTAGATCTAGATCAGCCTCTGATCAGGATCTGCCCTGTTCGCTATTCCATCAATTAAGCATCTGGGATGTTTCTAACAAGCATTATAACTCGTTATCAGGCTACAGAAGTATTATTTGATCAGGAACTACACACGTCACAAATACCATAAGCTCCATTTCTCCAGTCCCAGCCACAAATTATGTGTTAAAAGATTTCTCTCCAAAATGTTAATGCATTCTAAGCCAATGGTTTCTGGTTGTCAGCCACAGTACGCGAGATCCAGCAGCTACGGCAGGTTCCGGGCCGATCATCCACGACGTCACCGACATGTACCGCCCACCGGCCACAACGAGTATTCCATCGATCGCCTCAAACTCTTCCTCGTCCACATCAACGTCAGACGTCAAATACCCAACGTCATTAATGCCAAATAATGTAAGTGTCTTCATTAATGCCAAACAGTGTAAATGTCTTCATTATTGCTAAATAATGTTATTGTCAACTATTTAAGCGTTAGTATTACTAATTAAACGTACATGCCCACTCAGCAGGCACAGAATGTTCTTTATATCAGAGACATCATCTGAGACATTTTCCGGTTAAAATAAACATTCATTCACCATTACCCCACGTATTGATTGGCTTTATAATCTGTTCAAAATATAATTTTTTCAGGTGACGCATTTAATTAGTATAAATAATTAAAAATATCGTGCCTATGAAAATAGCCTGATACCACCGCGAGTCGCTATCAGTAAGATAAATATTTCTAAATGATTTTATATCTGTATAGCGGGCACTCGTAATTTTTAGAACTGGTGGAATAGTGACACAATTATACACTTACTTAATTCCTATGAAGAACATTTTGTGGAAATTTACCAGTTTGATCAGGGGCTACACTGTGTGGGCATTAATGTAAGCTTCATTAGTGCCAAATATTGCAAGTTTGTTATACCCACTTTTTGAAGAAAAAAAATTGGTACATGTATATTGTTTTCGTCACGAGTGTCCGTCCGTACGTACGTCCAGTACGTCCGCCCGACTGTCCGTCGTGTTTCTTGTAAGAAGAAAAATTAACCGTAATAGGTAGGGACTTGGTGTGTGCCTTCCTTATGGTGTGTAGATGCGCACAATAAATTTAGATTTTTGATTCGACCTCCCGGTCATTGATTATCTCCCCATTTTCGACTTAGAATTTCCCAATTTTGCCTTGTAAGAAGTAAAACTTTTTAACCGCAGTTGGTAGGGACTTGAAACTTGGTGTGTGCCTTCCTTATGGTGTGTAGATGCGCAAAGTGAATTTCGATTTTGGATGCAACCCCCGGTCATGGATTATCTCCCCCTTTTCGACTTACAATTTCCCAATTTTGCCTTGTAAGAAGTAAAACTTTTTTTGTGAAATTTAGTGTGTGCCTTCCTTATGTGTAGATCTGCAAAGTGAATTTCGATTTTTGATTCTACCGTCAGTCAGGGATGCCTCGGCGTTTATCTAAAATAGAAGCCAAACATGCGAAGGCATACAAATGAAATGACAACATAAGATGGGCTGGTACACAGTTATTGTCATTCCTGGTGTGTTATTACAATAGAAACCAGGTACCAGCCCAGCATTCGTAAACAATATGGCTGATTCTTCAGCCAGCAAGCATTTTGCTTGTGTTTCTGAAACAGCGACTTTAATCATGTTCATATTAAATATCCGGTACAATGAATTAAATTGAAATCAATATTATATTGCTTCCTCAGGGAGATAATATAGGAATGAATGGCCTTTTTGTGGAATTTATTGGGGTGTAAACTTGGAAAAACCACTTTCGTAATTGGCGATAAAAATAAACAATTGGCGATAAAAAATTACAATTTTCGAAGAGATATATCGAAAATTGTAATTTTTTTATCGCCAATTGTTTATTTTTATCATATTGGTTATTATAGGAATGAGTGGCCTTTTTGTGGAATTTATCAGGGTATAAACTTGGAAAAGCGGCCTCGTCCAGTATTCCCGCGACTTTTCCAAGTTTATATCCCCGATAAATTCCACAAAAAGTCCATTCATTCCTTATAATTCCAGCATTTGAAATAAATTCATCAAGAAAATGTGTTTATTTTCCGTTTTATTAAGAATTATTTTAGCTGCGCCTCACGGTTACGGAAAGTAGTTTGGCGTAGGAATTTACTGGGAGCCAATCTACGAGCCAATCAAATGTTAGGGAATTGTGTAAATATTTTTGTGATGGAATTATTCCACAATATTCCCCTAAACCAGCAGTATTTATATAAAACTATCAACATATTGTTGCACATCCATTTTGTAAAGCCACATATATATTTACATATTTCCCAGCATTCATTCATTCATTCAGCTTATATTTAACGGTGGGAATTGGCTCGAACACCTTCCATATCTGGTTTTCCCAGCATTAACCCTTTGACCGCTACTCACAACAATTGTCGTCTGCTGTTGCTTTTATATCTTGCCTTATTTCTCAATAAAAACATGTTTTGACAGCACTTCAGAATCATTTCCAATGGAAATGATTCTGAAGTACTGTCAAAGGCATGTTGTAAATTATTCTAAAGTGCTGTCAAAGCATGTTTTTGATGATAAAAATGGAAAATAGAAAATAAACAGCACACGACGAAAAAATAAGACAGCGGTCTAAGGGTTAATCATGTCAGACTCAGAGCTCCAGATAAGCTGCGTATTTGCTTAAATACCCAATTAAAATTGTCAAAACCCAATTGAAATCAGAAGTAGCGAGTATCAAAAAGCAATAACAAATTTGTGGTACCTTTATCATGCTGCAGAAAACAATACACAGACCACAAATATAGCATATTTTTCTTATTTTCCATGAAAACACATCTTAGTATTTCATTAGAATTGTCTCCAAGGAGACAATTCTAATGAAATGCCATGGCATGTTTTCATTTCGAAGCAAAATATTCAATAATTGCTGTCTGTTGATGTGTAAAAACAATTACGTGATTTTATTTGACCAAATTGAAATTTTGAAATACCCAATTGCTTCAGAAATGATGGAGTGAAACTACTCAATTACTAATTCCTTATCTGGAGCCCTGCAGACTATTTATAGTCCGTAAGATGTTTGCATCTGCAGGTCTCGGTCAACGACCCGAGTGATATCCCTGGCATGTTACCTTCCCTGGACAGTACAGATCTGAACGCCCTCGTTGACAGTAACCTACTGATGCCTGACGAACCTCTACAGTCTGTTGGGCAGCTAGAGAGGTATTATATCAGCAGCTACACTACTGCTGGCACTAAGCTGGACAATATTTGTCAGTTTATTTATTTCGAAATACTTGCATAATGTGCTTGAAATCAAGCAGCTTGATTGACTGAGCATGAGCTGTTCTACATCTCAGAATCAGACAATCAAATTGCTTGATTTTGAGTTGGCATTTATATTTTCTGTAGCCTATTTCACCAAAAGTGCACAAAGTATACTTTGCTTGCTAACTACACTTTGAGGGAGAAATTTTCAATTTAAGGATAAATTTATTCATTTTTGTCTCGCCCGCGAAGCGGAAAGCGAGACATAGGTTTCGCTTTTCCGGCGTCGTCGTCGTCGGCGGCGTCGTCGTCGTCGTCATCATTCAATGTTAAGTTTTCGTGTTACGGTCATTACTTCAACACCTTATCAGCTACAGTCATCAAACTTTATACATACCTTTACTATGATATGTAGATGAATATAGGACTATTAAAAAAAAATTCGGGCTCCAGGGTGAACAATAGCCTGTAGAGAGAACAATATCCTTCTCCAGTTGAACACTTCTGCATGTGCAAGCATGTGCAATTTCCAGCTTGACCACTAAATGTCCAGCTAAATTATTACAGGTAATTTATACAGGTAAATTATTATACCTGGGTATTACATTTTCCTTAAACTGTGTTGACAATATTGTGGCAATATGTGGACCTGTGCAGACATGATATGTAGATAAATATAGGACTATTATAAAAATTCTGGGCTCCAGTAGCGAGCATTATTTTTTTGTTAATTTTTAAACTTTTTTTTTTTTTAAACTTTTTTTCCATTTTTAGCCAGGTTTTTTTGGAAAAAAAATCATTTTAAACTTTTTTTTTTTTAAACTTTTTTTCCATTTTTAGCCAGGTTTTTTTGGGAAAAAAATCCACGCTATTGGATTGGCGAAAGCCAGGCGGGCGGGCGGCGTCCACAATCAATGTTAAGTTTTCGTGTTTCAGTCCATTTCTTTGTTACTGTAACACATAGGACCAACAAACTTTCACAGCTTCATAACCAAGAGGGTGCCCACCACATATCACTATCCAACATGTTACCTTTTTGAACTTGACCCATTTTTTCCGCGCAGTCAATGTTAACTTTTCGCATTTACAATGTTAAGTTTTCTTTGGTACTGTACCACCTAGGACCACCAAACTTTCACAGCTTCATAACCAAGGGGTGCCCACCACATACAACTATCCAACATGTGACCATTTTTTTTACCTTCACCTATTATTTTTACGTAATTGACTTAGCCATTTTCAACGTTAACTTTTTAACGTACGTCTGGTTAAACTTTTTTGGTTAAACTTTTTTGTTATACTATATCTCTGCAACTGCTTCGCCCATTACCTTGAAACTTTACATGGGTGTTTATCATCATCCATATTTTCATTCTACCCCCCAACCGTGCGGCCCCTGTGCCCAATGTCAAGGTCAAATTACTTTGATTTTTTTGTATACTATATCTCTGCAACTGCTTCACCCATTACCTTGATACTTCACATGGGTGTTTATCATCATTGTCGCGCCCGCTTGCGGAAAGCGCGATATAGTCGGCATTTTGGCATCCGTCCGTCCGGTTAAAGTTTTTCCATCTACTATATCTCTTTTTTTAGTGTCCATGCCTCGCCCCAAGGCGCGACATGCAGGCCACGGCCATCTAGTCTACAAAAAGTGGCCTCGTTTCTTGTTTTTTTTTCAAATTCTTTTTCCATTTTTGTCTAGTAGCATAAAGTCGCAAGTGCTATATATATTATCATATACTAAAACAATTATTGACTAGTGAGCCATAGAATATAATCTGATATTCTATGGCTCACTAGTCAATAATTGTATAATATGTTCGGGCCAGTGAAAATTGCTTTCTGGCCCAGGCTCGAGGTCAAGGCTGTGATAATGTAATAAATTCAGTATTATAATTCTTCATACTTTTAATCATCAAATATATGCAGTCGTTAGTTCTATATGAACTAATGCATTTCGGGAAAAATAAATGATTTCTCCCTCAAAGTGTACTTTACATGACAAGTACACTTTGCAATGTTGGTGAAATCGGCTACAGAAGCATTGATACACTGGGCAAGATTAACGCAGGTGGTTATTGTCTCGCCCGCGAAAGCGGAAAGCGAGACTAAGGTTTTGCTTTTCCGGAGTCGCCGGCGACGTCATCATTCAATGTTAAGTTTTCGTGTTACGGTCATTACTTCAACACCTTATCAGCTACAGTCATCAAACTTTATACATACCTTTACTATGATATGTACATGAATATAGGACTATTCTCGGGGATCAAGGTCAAGGCCCCAGGGTCAAGGTCAAGGCGGAACAAGGCGAGACATTTGATTCCGCGGAATTATTGTGTACAGTTTCTTTGGTTCTCATTGTACCGTATTTATCTATGTTATTTGTGGCTGCGACTGGAAAAATGGCTATGGGATTTGTGAACAGTGTAGCGCCTATAGTCTGTTTCACGAAACCTGCCCAAATTTTACGGCTATATAAACAATGCAAAAACAATATTTTTTTTGATAATATTAAATTAAAGCAAAATTTAAGAATGAGCCTTCTTTTTATTTCGTGAAATTTGGTCAAATATTGATTTTATTGCGAAAACAAAATTTCCCCATGTTAAATCCTCATAGAGTTCCGTGAAGATGTCTATGGCGATTTAACATGGGAATTTTTTTTAGAATTTCAGAAATACTGGACCGATTTTTAAAATTTAACTTTTGTTTTCTTAGTTAGATCATTTCCAAGCTATCTACCTAGGTTTCGGAGTCAATTTCCAAAAAAGAGTTTTTTTTTACTCCTCGCACCCTCCCACAAGTCCTCTACCTCTTTTCCCCCCATGTTAAATTCCCATAGAGAAATAATTTTTCGTAATAAAACCAATATTTGACCAAATTTCACGAAATAAAAAGAAGGCTCATTCTTAAATTTTCCTTTAATTTAATATTATCGAAAAAAATATTGTTTTTGCATTGTTTATATAGCCGTAAAATTTGGGCATGTTTCGTGAAACAGACTATAATCAAATAGCAAACTCCTGCAGCCTGATTAGGTGTTTCATTGATGGAATGGTGAACAGTGTTGATCCTGATCAGACAGAGCAGGATCTCAGGGCTCCAGATAAGGAATTAGTAATTGAGTACTGTCACTCTATCATGACTGAAACAATTGAGTATTTCAACATTTTAATTGGGTGAAATATAATCACGCTACTGTTTACACATCCACAGACAGCAATTATTGAATTTGTTGCTTCGAAATGAAAACATGTCTTGGCATTTCATTAGAATTGTCTCCTTGGAGACAATTCTAATGAAATACCAAGATGTGTTTTGATGGAAAATAAGAAAAAATATGCTATATTTGTGATCTGTTTATTGTTTTCTGCAGCATGATAAAGGTACCACCAATTTTTTATTGCTTTTTGATACTCGCTACTTATGATTTCAATTGGGTTTATGACAATTTTAATTGGGTATTTAAGCAAATACACAGCTTATCTGGAGCTCTGGTATCTCACTGGTCGCAGGACCCATACGCCCTATTTCTTCAGTCACAGCCAAAGTATGGTTGTTTGTGCCAGCACATGTGACCAGGGTTCAATTTTGAGGGCGAAGTGATTTTTCGTTCACTTCGCTTTTTATTTCCCGTCGGGCGAAGTCGACTTCGCTTTGAAAAAATCCCGGTAATTTTCGTTGATTGCAGTTTCCATATAATCGTCATAAATTGAAACAAAATTGTTTAGAATTTCCCATTTCACACCCCGCTAACCTGAAAATGATATTCCCAGGCTTGTCAAATAGTGCCGCAAATTTTGAGTAATGGCCTTGGGCAGCGTGTTAAACCAGATTATTGTATACACACACTGTGACACCACACGACGTTGGCACAGTTCAGTGAAATGCCTAGTTTGTTTGATGCTGCACGCGGCAGAAATTGATAGAAATAAACACGGTCTTTGTAATTGACCTGTCAACCTGTCCCATCATATCCCGGCCATTTAGCACTCTTTGTGTTAACCGCAAGCCGATTTTCCAATACTCCACCCACAAGGCGGGAGTTTGTTTTCATTGGATGTTTTTATCGAGTATTTACATTCGCCGATGACGTGTGTGTATTAATTAAGTTACAGTACAATGCAAATATTGAGATGCAACGTCGGCAAATTCAAAGACTTTACCGATGCCACTTGAAAGAAACGGGTAAGACGCCACTAATTATTAATTTGTAGTTTCGTTTAATCAAATTCAATTTGATACGACCAGCGATCTATTCTGGGACAAAGTATGAATATGCGGTCTGATTGGACAATTATGATGACGATTGATGGACCGATTTCAAAACCGTATGTGTGATAAGTTTGATTTGTGCATTGTCTCACGACTATTAGCGTAATTTTCACTTGGGGGTCATTTAAAATTCAAGTAATAAATGCTTGCTCTTAAATACAAAAAAATTACATTGATTTACGATCGAAAGTGAGTTTTTAAGGTGAAAGAATAATGGTCGTATCGATTGACACTCGAGCAAGTTGCCCCCACACAGTTTCCGACCTAAAAATGAATTTGTGAGAAATGATAATTTCATTGTTTTATATCATTTTACATATATTAATTGGTTAATATAAATTAATTATAATAGGGGATAATGTCTGTTGATGGTCCTGAGCAATAAAATATACTGTTTTCAACATTTTCATGCCTGGTCTTATTTGTCTTATTTGTATTATCTGGTGCAGTTAAATTGTCTTTGCCGATAACCGACAACATTTAACATACTTTACAAATTATGGCGAAAAAAACACACTTCTCCCACTTCCCCCTAAATTCCACCACTTCCCCCTAAATTCCCTAGAGGGGAAATGACTTCCCTCTAAAATTTGGAGCTAGATTGAACCCTGTGTATTCTGGAATTGGTAACATAAAACTATATCTCTATCATTGTTTTAAAGTCACTCTTTTTATTAGCTCACCTGAGCGAAGCTCATGTGAGCTATTGTTACCGCAATGTGTCCGTCGTCCGTCGTCCGTCGTCGTCCGTGAACATTTTCAAACGTCTTCTCCTCGGTAACCATTGGGCCTATGGTCACCAAACTTCATGGTCATGGTCCTTAGGTAGGGGGATTACAAAATTGTTAAAATGACGTCATTACGTAATCCAAGATGGCCGCCGTCTAAAAATAGCACAAATTCTTAAAAAATCTTCTTCTCAAGAACCGCCAACCGGATTTCGACAAAACTTGGTAGGAATGATCGATGTACATTGCTCTTTCAAAGTTGTTAAAATGGTGACCCTGGGGTTAAAAATGGGCGTTTTATTTTTGACTGAATATGGTCATTTCATATATCAAATTGAAGGTATCAATGAGGCGATCACTCTGGTGCATTTTTTGTCGAAATCGGATTGTTATGTCATCCAAGATGGCCGCCGAAAGGTCAAAAGGTCGTTCTTTTATTAGAGATTTCAAAATTCTTCTTCACATGAACCGCTTGACCCATGGTAGCCAAACTTAAAAGTTATGGTCCATGGGTGAAGCCTTTTCAGATTTGTTAAAGTGGAGGTCATCGCTAATCCAAGATGGCCGCCGTCTAAAAATAGCATAAATTCTTAAAAAAATCTTCTTCTCATGAACCGCTAGCCGGATTTCGACGAAACTTGGTAGGAATGATCGATGTACATTGCTCTTTCAAAGTTGTTAAAATGGTGACCCCGGGGTCAAAAATGGGCGTGGCTCGTGGGGTCAAATTTTATTTTTGACCGAATATGGTCATGTTATATATCAAATCGAAGGTATCAATGAGGCGATCACTCTGGTACATTTTTTGTACAAATCGGATTGTTATGTCATCCAAGATGGCCGCCGAAATGTCAAAAGGTCGTTCTTTTATTGGAGATTTCAAAATTCTTCTTCACATGAACCGCTTGGCCCATGGTAGCCAAACTTAAAAGTTATGGTCCATGGGTGAAGCCTTTTCAGATTTGTTAAAATGGAGGTCATCGCTAATCCAAGATGGCCGCCGTCTAAAAATAGCATAAATTCTTAAAAAATCTTCTTCTCATGAACCGATAGCCGGATTTCGACGAAACTTGGTAGAAATGATCGATGTACATTGCTCTTTGAAAGTTGTTAAAATGGTGACCCCGGGGTCAAAAATGGGCGTGGCCCGTGGGGTCAAATTGGGGTCAAATTTTATTTTTGACTGAATATGGTCATGTCATATATCAAATTGAAGGTATCAATGAGGCGATCACTCTGGTGCAATATTTGTCGGAATCGGATGATTATGTCATCCATGATGGCCACCAAAAGGTCCATTTATTCAAGATTTTTAACGTCTTTTTCTCAGGAACCACATGGCCGATGCTGGGTGAAGCATTTTCAGATTTTGTAAAATGAGAGTCATCGCTTAATCCAAGATGACCGCCATCTAAAAATAGCACAATTTTTTTAAAACACATGAACTCAATGTCACATTCTCCTCTGGTGTTCATGGAGTCAGATGAGCGAATTAGGGCCATCATGGCCCTCTTGTTAAATTTTCGACCACATGGTCTTTATCATAAAGACCATGTGGTCGAAAATTTAATAAAAAGAGTGACTTTAAAACAATGTGTATTAAATGTGCTTCCCTTCTGAGGTTATTGGAAATTACTATATCTCTACTGATTGTATATTCTTTTGACAAAATTGAACTTCCCTTCACTGAACACATCTATTCTAATATTTGTAAACAATGTAGATATTGATCAGCCGGCTTGTAGCTGTCTCATCTGGAGCGGCACCGTTTTTAGATAGTTTCAGTATTTTCTATAGGAATACATGGCCTTTTTGTGGAATTTATCGGGGTATAAACTTGGAAAAGTCGCGGGAATACTGGACGAAGCGATAAAAAATTACAATTTTCAAAAAAAAAATATATTTATATTTTCTTTTTCGAAAATTGTAACTTTTTAAGGCCTCGTCCAGTATTCCCGCGACTTTTCCAATATCCCCGATAAATTCCACAAAAAAGCCATTTATTCCTTATAATTCCAGCATTTTAAATAAATTCATCAAGAAAATGTGTTTATTTTCCGTTTTCTTAAGAATTATTTTAACTGCGCCTCACGGTTACGGAAAGTAGTTTGGGTGGGAGTTTACTGGGATATAAATTTTGGACAGATCAAATGTTAGGAATTGTGTAAATATTTTTGTGCTGGAATTATACAAAAATACTCCTTATCTAACTTATTGTTTACCCTAGTTTCTCGACCAATGAAAGAACAGCATTTCGTGTCAATTAATCGCATATTGCAACACTTTCGCCAATATCTTTTAATTTAATCATTAAATGTTATAATCGTTATATTTAGAACTGAGTTTACGCCTTGTTGTCATCAGTTCACGAGACTTGACACACACGCCCACACACGCGCTCACTTCGTGTCACACCGCCAATCATATACTACTATAGCAATGCGAAATCACGTTTAGGGCCGGAGCTTCACGACTGGGCATGGTAAACAATAAGTCAGTTATAGTTCACATATTGAATTTTGAATAAACTAATTTCTTGCTCGCTCGCTCAAAATTAATTTTTTAAAAATTAAATATGTGAACTATAACTATTACCGTAAAGATTCTAATAGACGCCCATGCTGTAATAGATGCCCACCCCCCACTTTTTACGTTGAAAATGACACATTTTTTGGCCGATTTTCACGAAATTAGTGCCTCTAATAAGCGCCCAGTACTAACTTGAAACAAAATTGGCTTGTTCTGGACGTGGCTGTGGGAAATTAATCACACTGATTCAGACCTGAACATCCACGGGCCGAAACGTCCATGGTCCGAAACGCTGACAGTCCGAAACGTCTGTAGGCGTAAATCTGATCAACATTAATGATTGACACTGTCTTGATATACATTACAACATGGGCCGAAACGTCTTGGTCCAAAATGTTTATAAACTGACGGACAGTACAATCAAGTCTGGCGTTTGAGAGTAACGTCCCTTTGTTATGTTTTTGTTCAGATAGCAGAACCATCATATATTTTTTTATCATTTTCCCTTTGCTGAATAACACTTGCCTCTATTAAACGCCCACCCAGGACTTCGGAGCCAGTGGTGATTAGAATATTTACGGTACTTATAGAATATTCTTAAAAATAGCTTGGGAGAGTACATACTACTTGTGTAGAGGTGGCAGGGTTAATAGTCTTTATACATGGACAGGGGGCGGGTGGTTGGGAGCAGGTGAAGGGTAACATGTGGTTCACGCTTACCGGAATACTGATATCCCTGGTTTGGCCCACAGGTACATTTTTGGCTTGTTACTAGATAGTTTAATCTGGTTGTAACCATTATAAAAGTGTCAAGATTAGTCCTAGTACGTTTAGGTAGTTGGGCTAAGTGTCTAGATAGCTTGGATATGATCTAACTAAGAAAACAAAAGTTAAATTTTAAAAATTGGTCCAGTATTTATAAATTAAAAAAAAAATCCCCATGTTAAATCCCCATAGACATCTTCACTCCGTGAAGATGTCTATGGGGATTTAACATGGGGAAATTGTTTTTTCGCAATAAAATCAATATTTGACCAAATTTCACGAAATAAAAAGAAGGCTCATTCTTAATTTTTCCTTTAATTTAATATTATCAAAAGAAATCTTGTTTTTGAATTGTTTATATAGCCGTAAAATTTGGGCAGCTTTCGTGAAACAGACAGTAGTATGTTTAGGGAGTTGGGCTAAGTGTCTCAGGTGTGGGGAGTAGTTGGCATCAGATCCGGTTATTCTAATTTTATGACTAAATTAATAAGTTTTTTTAATGAAAACATTCAGTTCTGATTTTGGGGTTTTCCCCCATTCATACAGGTGAACTATGGGATTCAACATCGTTAACCCAGCCTACAATGACCTTGGCTGTTGACAGGCCGTTAAACATCATTAAATAAATAGATAAACCCTTTGACATACACCACAATATACATTTTCGCATGATCTGGCTTGACTGATTATTGTGTTCGTTTGAAAGAATCGTTATGGCAGTGTCATATTTCTTGTTCATTTCACAGGCATACGGTGCTGACCCAGGACACCAGGGGTGTCCTGTGTCTGCGGCTTCAAACTGTTTGATTTTGTGTACAGAATTTGAGAATATGCACAGAATTATTCATAAACAATGGCCCTGCATTGACTGTGCTCAATTCTGAATTTGTACCAAACATCGACGTCTAGCTGAACAAAATTTTTCGGAAAACTTTCTGAGCATATTCTATTGTTTTCGAAAACATGCAGTTTGGTTCACAGAGACAAAACCTCAACACATCAAATTTTCTGATTTTGAATTCATGATTGGAGTATATATTTGTCCGCGACTGGAGAAATGGAGCATATGGGATTTGTGACTAGCGTTGCTCCTGATCAAATAGCACACTCCTGTAGCCTGATAATGATCTATGTTGCTTGTTAGAAGGAAGACTTGTGTTTCCTTGATGGGATGGCGAACAGTGCCGATCCTGATCAGACTGTGCGAATGCACAGGTTGATCTGGATCTACACTGGTCGCAAAACCCATAAGCCCCATTTCTTCAGTCGCAGCCACATATTAAGTTTTCTAATCACATGCCTTGATTTGGGTATGGGTACACTACTGCCTGCACTAATCTCGTCTATAGTTCTCAATTGCCATATTTCAAAATACATGGAACATTGCATTCAAAACCAAGCAGCTTGATTGACTGAGCCTGAGCTGTGCTACAGCTGAGTCTCAGACAATCACATTGCTTGAACCCTGAATACCCAATTAAAATTGCCAAAAACCCAATTGAAATCAGAAGAAGCGAGTATCAAAAAGCAATAAAACATTTGTGGTACCTTTATCATGCTGCAGAAAACAATAAACAGTCCACACATATAGAATATTTTTCTTATTTTCCATGAAAATACAGCTTGGTATTTCATTAGAATTGTCTCCAATTGTCTTAATTTCGAAGCAAACTATTCAATAATTGCTGTCTGTAGATGCGTAAACAGTAGTGTGATTTTATTTTACCCAATTAAAATTTTGAAATACCCAATTGCTTCAGAAATGATGGAGTGACAATACTCAATTACTAAGTCCTTATCTGGAGACCTGTACCTTAACTTATTACATGCTGAGGCGACATACTTTTTCAAGTGAAAATAAAAATAATTATCTTTATTATGCACAGAAGTGTATGTTGTTTCCGCAAGACGATTCCAATGAGTGGTCGCATCATATATTTTCATTGAAAAATAAGAAAAATGTACATTTTTTTAATAGAATAAAAATGTCAAAATCTACAGCGGAGATTTGATGTTGTGGTCTGCCCATCTGTAGCCTATTTCACCAACATTGCAAAGTATACTTTTCTAGCAAAGTATACTTTGAGGGAGTAATCATTTATGTTTCCCGAAATGCATTATGTCATATAGTTGTAACGACTGCATATATTTGATGATTAAAAGCATGCAGCATTATTATAATGAATGTATTACATTATCACAGCCAAAATGGCTGTGATAATGTAATAAATTCAGTATAATAAAAATTAATAAATTTATCCTAAAATTGAAAATTTCTCCCTCAAAGTATACTTTGCTAGATAAGTATACTTTGCAACGTTGGTGAAATAGGCTACTGGAAGGCGGTAACTCGTATTACAGCTTGACTTGTTCATCCTTTGTTGTATTATTATTCAGATTTATGAAAGATCATCTTATAGGACCCACATCAACAATTACATTACCGTAAGTGGATAGATAACACACTAATAGTAGGTGTTGTGTAGTTCATCTCTTGTTTGATATTATTCTCATTCACCACCAACCTCCCCATACCCTGCAACGAGGGTATTCTGGAGTCAGAATATTCATGCGGCCGCCCATCACAAAAACCTAGCGTAATAATATTTGGTAAGTTGCATTCCTTTCATGCAACTTAATGTTGCATACATGTAATCCTCTGATGCTGCTCTATAAAGTCCACGACCCTTTGACCCCGACTAGTCCCAATGCCAAGGTCACAGATCTAGTGTGTTCTCAAAGCTTAACATTGTGGGTATAATGCCTACTTTCACAGAACTTCTTATATTTTACACATCAATTGGAGTCATGGTTCTCTATCATACTGTGACAGCTCCATCAGGGCTCTAGATAAGGAATTAGTAATTGAGTATTTTCCCTCCATCATTTCTGAAGCAATTGGGTATTTCGAAATTTTAATTGGGTAAAATAGAATCACATTACTGTTTACACATCAACAGACAGCAATTATTGAATAGTTTGCTTTGAAATGAGAACATGTCTTGGCATTTCATTAGAATTGTCTCCTTGGAGACAATTCTAATGAAATACCAAGATGTGTTTTCATGGAAAATAAGAAAACTATGCTATATTTGTGGTCTATTTATTGTTTTCTGCAGCATGATAAATGAACCACACAATTGTAATTGTTTTTTGATACTCGCTACTTCTGATTTCAATTGGGTTTTTGGCAAATTTAATTGGGTATTTACACAAATACGCAGCTTATCTGGAGCTCTGTCCACGACCTGCCTAAACCCCTGGTTCCAATTTCAAGGTCACAGACATCGGCTAGTGCATTCTCAAAACTTAGAAACTTTTCTCATGAAAATTTCTTGTCATTTCTGTTTCCTTTTACAGAACTTCTAGATATTGCACACATGCATTTCTCTGTTCGTCCTCCCATCATGCTGTGAGAAATCCATGATCCTCCGATTCCCACCCGTCCAAAGGTCTAGTGTGTGCTTTGTAATCATGACCATGCAAATGAAACTGGCAATTTCAAAATTATATGTACATAGATTTTATGGATGTCTAATTTTGAAAGGGCCTACAGACTACAGAACTGTTCTTCATAATATTGTCATTCACCAGTATCATTATGAAAGTGATATGATAGTCACTGCAAATATTTGTATGGAATAAAATGTTTTGGCAGTGCAGTAACACAGTGTAATAAAGGTGCATGTACATGTCCACTCAGTAGGCACAAATTGTTGTTTATATCAGAGACATCATGTAAGACATTTTCTGGCAAACTACACATTCATTCACCATTACCCCACGTCTTGATTGGCAGTATTATGCATTTTATATCAGATGTAAATTTACAAACTGATATCAGGGGCAATAACCCTGTTTCCGTAAAATGTTAACGGACATTACAATTTATTATCTGCATTTATTTTTTGATGTGCAATGATCATACACATTTAATTAGTATAAATAAGTAAACAATATCATTCATCAAAATGGCTGTGATAATGTAATAAATTCAGTATAATAAAAATTAATAAATTTATCCTAAAATTGAAAATGTCTCCCTCAAAGTATACTTTGCTAGCAAAGTATACTTTGCAATGTTGGTGAAATAGGCTACAGTATAGCGGGCACTCGTAATTTTTAGAACTGGTGGAATAGTGACACATTTATACACTTATTTAATCCCTGTAAAGAAAATTTTGTGCCTGCCACAAGTGTAAAAAATAAACAAGAAAACATGTTCATGATCAGCGCAGTTCAGATCCAATGTATTATACTGCATTTATGCAATAAATATAATTTGTGTTGGTTTAATATGATGGTCAGCATAAACATGTTTATAACATATATTAAATCATCACTCATGTAAGATCATCTACTTGTATATATGTATTATAAGACTTTCATTTTGGTTTTCAGAGCTAGTTGTATTTTTTTGCACGTACAGCTCAGGGTCAGGCAATCAAGTTGCTTGATTGCGAGTTGGCTTTGCCATTCGATGTTTAGAAATGTTGATAGTCGGGGCGAGATTAATGCAGGTGGTTGTGTGCTAGGTGTGGCGCGGCAATGTATCGGTACTTCACTCTCATATCGTATATATCGATTGCTCAGACAAATCAATTTGCTTGATTGCGAGTTGGCATTGCCATTCGATGTTCAGAAATGTTGATAATCGGGGCGAGATTAATGCAGGTGGTTGTGTGCTAGCACCTGCAACGTATCGCTACTTCACTCTCATATCGTACATCGAGTGCTCAGACAATCAATTTGGCAATTTGCTGGGTTGCCAGTTGGCATGGCCAATAAATATTCAGAAATGTTGATAATGTGGGCGAGATTAACTTAGGTGGTTGTGTATATCCTTTTTGTCTTTCTGTCCAATTAGCATAACTGTAACCTGTAATGCTTGTTTATCATCATACACTTTATCTTTGTATCGCCTAACCATGCTGCCAACTGATTAGGTCAGATTGTTTTGAAAGTGCGTTTTAGATCTTGTGGTACTGACAATGTACCGTGTATAAAAATGATTGCTAGGTTCAATAATGAATCCAAACTGCAACTGCCATCAGATCACGACTAAAATGTTCGTAAGTGCAAAATTATGATTTCACATTAACAATGTTTTCTTGTAAACAATTATTGGATTTACATTTATTGATGCAGCCTATGCTCAATAAATGTAAATCCATCAATTGATTATTTTTTTTCCAGACAATCCTAAATTTGCACTTACAAAAGTTTTAGTCGCGCCAAGTTTAGTGAAACGGTCCCCAGGTTATTATATCGGTGGTGCTTATAGGTTTCACCATGTCTGTCCGTCTCACTGTCTGTCTGTCCGTCTCACTGTCTGTCTGTCCGTTTATTTTTTGGAGGTTTTTGTAAGAGTTTCTCAAATCACCTATAGGGGCCCTACGTGCATCAACGGACCACATCTTCTAGTTCTACATGTAATTTCAGGAATTAATATACATGCATAAATTTTATGTAAATATTAACTCCTGATTTTGAAATTTTACCCCCATCGATGCAGGTGAAATACGCAATTGGACGCCGTTGACTCGGACAAAAGTTAACAGGCCATGAAACAAACAAACATACATGTACAGTGTGAACTACATATCACGTGTTGACGACATTATGTCTTCTCTGCATGTCTAATGAATCAAACTCAATGTTGTGATGAGACTCGGGCTGTTGTAACCTGTGGTGTCGGTGGTGAAGGTGAAATGTGGGTCTGTGACTGGTGAAATGAAACTCATGACAATTGTGGTCCATCTAGCTCCTACTGTCCTGTTTCACAAAACCTGCCTTAAATTTTACGGCCATATCGTTGCAAATTCTTTTTTGATAATATTTTTTTTTTTATTTCGTGAAATTTGGTCAAATATTGATTTTATTTGACTTATTTGTGCATGGGAATTTAACATGGGAAGAAAGGAGATGAAGGTGCTGAGGGAGAAGCCAAAAAACGAAAACATATCAGAGCTCCAGTTAAGGTGCATAATTTGGCGTCCGGCGTCCGGCGTCCGTCGTCCGTGAACATTTTCAATCATCTTCTTCTCCCGAACTGCTGAGCCGATGTTGGTCAAACTTTACAGGGATGATATATGGGTGATGCCATTTCAGATTTGTTAAAATGAAGGTCATCGACAATGCAAGATGGTTGCCGTCTAAAAATAGCATAAATTCTTAAAAAATCTTCTCATGAACCGCTAGCCGGATTTCGACGAAACTTGGTAGGAATGATCGATGTACAATGCTCTTTCAAAGTTGTTAAAATGGTGACCCCGGGGTCAAAAATGGGCGTGGCCCGTGGGGTCAAATTGGGGTCAAATTTTATTTTTGACTGAATATGGTCATGTCATATATCAAATTGAAGGTATCAATGAGGCGATCACTCTGGTGCAATATTTGTCGGAATCGGATGATTATGTCATCCATGATGGACACCAAAAGGTCCATTTATTCAAGATTTTTAACGTCTTTTTCTCAGGAACCACATGGCCGATGCTGGGTGAAGCATTTTCAGATTTTGTAAAATGAGTCATCGCTTAATCCAAGATGACCGCCATCTAAAAATAGCACAATTTTTTTAAAACACATGAACTCAATGTCACATTCTCCTCTGGTGTTCATGGAGTCAGGTGAGCGAATTAGGGCCATCATGGCCCTCTTGTTGTTAAAATGGAGGTAATCACCAAATCCAAGATGTCCGCCGTTGAAAAGTAGGTCAAATTGTCAAAAAAATCTTCTCACAAACCTCCAGGCTGATTTCGACGAAACTTGGTGTGAATGATTGATATTTAACGCTGTTTTAGATTTGTTCATATGGTGGCACCTGGGTCAAAAATGGGGTGGCCCGAGGGGTCAACTAGGGGTCAAATTATATTTTTGACCGAATATGGTCATATAATATATCCAATCCAAGGTATCGACGAGACGATCACTCTGGAGCATGTTTTGCCAAAATCAGATGATTACGTCATCCAACATGGCCACCGACAGGTCAAAAGGTTGTTCTTTTACTAAAGATTTCAAAGGACTTCTTCTTGTGAACTGCTTGGCCGATATTGACCAAACTTAACTGAAATGGTTTGTTGGTGAAGCCTGTTAATTTTTGTCAAAATGGAGGTCATCACCAAATCCAAGATGTCCGCCATTGAAAAGTAGGTCAAATTGTCAAAAAATCTTCTTCTCACAAACCGCCAGGCCGATTTCGACGAAACTGTATGAATGATCGATAGTTAACGCTGATTCAGATTTGTTCATATGATGGCCTCTGGGTCAAAAATGGTCATGGCCCGAGGGGTCAAATAGGGGTCAAATTTTATTTTTGACCAAATATGGTCATTTTATATATCAAATCGAAGGTATAGCAGTAAATCACATGCACATTCGCAATATATGTTAGATCAGAAGGTACCAACAAATTCTGTGGAACATTTGAAGTTGTAAGTGAAAAGTCTTTGTGAAATCAAGATGACCACTATGGAGGCTTTTAGGTGAGCGATACAGGCCCATTTGGGCCTCTTGTTTTAATGGGCATGTTTTTTGTGTCGCATGTAGTACCTGTCGCATGTAGTACCGTTTCCTGTACTCGTATGAGTCACTTAAATCCATCCCCTTTTCCTGTTTACAAACATCAAACCGTTTTTGTCGAGCCTGCTTGTGGAAAGCGAGACAGTGATCATAATGACGTCCGGGTGTCCGGGTGTCCGTCCGTCCATCCAAGCTTACAAATGGATACATATGTGGCTAGGAGAACAATAGGTTATGTAATATTCTATTGTTCTGTGATTTTATGTGGTTAAAAATGGGTTTATGTGGCTACAGAACAATAGTGATGAACAAAGGAAAAGGTTAGGGTTAGCCACATAAGTATCCATTTGTAGGAACGTCCGTCCGTCCGTCCGAAATCTGCGTTAAAGTTTTTAAAAATACCATCAAATGCCTCGGCAGGCTCGACATGCGGGCCGCGGCCATCTGGTTTCCGTTTTCTGGTTTTCTTATCCAATGAAAATGCTGTTTTTTATGACGGAGCGTTTCCTCTAATAACTGCACATGCGCACTGAAACAAAAACACAAAACAGATTTTCCGGAAACGTTGTGCATGCGCAGTAAATCAAAACAACTATTTCCGATGAAAACAGTGCACAGGCTTGTTCAAGGTGTATGATCACGTGGTACTAACAACAACAACAAGTACCGATTCAAAGTACGTATTCTTTTATAGTGTTCTTATTACGTACATTACATTATTACATTACATTACAACGATGAAATATGGCGCATCAAACGCGTTTTGTTAAGCTGCATTTGGTGGTCTCTGTATTTTCGCCCAAACTTCTGTCGTTTTTGCGAAGAATCGATTTCCGTGTCTCTGACACGGAAATCGATTCGATTCTTCGCAAAAACGACATAAGTCTGTGCCAAACTCCATAGACCACCACATGCAGCTCATGAAGACACGTTTGCTGCGCCATATTTCATCAAAATCCATTGCATATTAAGGAAACTATCAAATAATACTTACTTTGGAGTGGGCGATGTTGTTGTTGTTGTAACCACGTGATCATGCACCTTGTTAGTGAAGAGACATCGGGGAAACGCACAGAAACCACAAAATCTAGTTTTCTGGCAAATGTATAAAAAGAAATGTGGGTCAAACCAGAACGCCACATGTAAATTCGGAACAAACACGCACACGCGCCACTGTATACTTGCTCCTCCAGCCATGCTGTTTTATTTCATCCAATCACTTTGTTTTCATACAGTGTGACATGGAGAATGCCCATGCAGGGGCTCGTTTCTATAAACTTTGTACTACTAAAATGTTTGTAAGTGCAAAATTATGACAGCCTGTTAGTTTCACACTAACAATGTTTTCTTGTAGACAATTATTGGATTTACATTTATTGAGCATAGGCTGCATATGCAGCCATATGCAGCCTATGCTCAATAAATGTAAATCCATCAATTCAAATTTCCAGACTATCCTAAATTTGCACTTAGAAACATTTTAGTCGTACAAAGTTTCGTGAAATGGCCCCAGCTGTCCACTGTGGTTGTTGCGTTTCAGCAGTCCGGCGGTGAATGGTCAGCTGGAACATGTTCAGGACGAGCTGGATGGCCTGCGGGATCTGCTCAGCGGTGGACAGTACAACATTGACGCTAGCACGCTCACTAATGTATGTCTCCACGCTCTCTCGGATGAAATGGCGAACAGTGCAGATCCTGATCAGACTGTGCGGAGGCACAGGCTGATCTGGATCTACACTGGTCGCAAAACACATAAGCCCCATTTCTTCAGTCACTGCCACAAATTATACTCTTCTGTGACAATGACCCATTAAGCACTATTTCATTCATGACAATTTTAACTCAGGTGAAGTACTCGAACCCTGAGCCATAAAAAATGCCCATTGAAAAAACCCATTGCCCCATTCACCTATTGTGTTTCTGTAAATTACGTTTCTTAAACTTAATGTACAGTACGACAATAGGTGGGTGTGGTAATGGAATTGTTTTTTTTCAGTGGACATTTTTCATGGCTCAAAGTGTTTCACCTGTGTGTTTAGTTTACTTGTGGAAATGTATTACTTCAAATAGTATCAGTGAAAATATAGCAACGTTGTGATAATTAATAGTTAAAGTGTGAATCAGATCAGATTTGCTAGTCGACAGGGGAAGGCTATGTACAGAACTGTATTCTCCATATGGATAGTAAAGGAGTATTTGAAGTATCCACGGCAACGTTAACCCTTACACCGCTACATACACCAATTGTCGTCTGCTGTTGCTTTTATATCTTGCCTTATTTCTCAATAAAAACATGGTTTGACAGCACTTCAGAATCATTTCCGTTGGAAATGATTCTGAAGTGCTGTCAAAGCATGTTGTGAATTATTCTAAAGTGCTGTCAAAGCATGTTTTTGATGATAATAATGGAAAATAGAAAATAAATTGGAGACGACAAAAAATTAAGTTAGCAGTGTAAGGGTTAACTGTTAACTTATTTATCAGGTTAATGATCCACACATTGACCAAAAACACACTTACTGATAACAACATGCTCTATCATACGCAGCCCCACAGGGGACATGGATTTTTTTTTTATTAATTCGTTCCCACGAAATAACATTATGGTCCCTCAATTTAACAATTCGTTCTCTCGAATTAACAATTCGTTCCCACGATATAACAATTTGTTCCCTCAAATTAACAATTCTTTCCCACGATATAACAATTCGTTCCCACGTTATTTTGTGGTAATGAATTGTTAAATTGAGGGAACGAATTGTTAATTCGTGAGAACGAATTGTTAATTTGTGGGAACGAATTGTTAATTCGTGGGAGCGAATTGTTAAATCGAGGGAAAAAATGTTATTTCGTGGGAACAAATTGTTATTTCGTGGGAACGAATTAATAAAAAAAAGACTTCCACGTCCCGTTACGGGGCTCCGTAATATAGCAACCATTTAATGAAATTTCAGATATTTTCCGGTGAAACGGGTGGTTTATCGGCCACTGTACCACGGAGTGTTGACAGTGTAAGTAGGTCGCTCGCAGTAGCAGAATTCGCCATTCACAATGTCCGTCCGTAAAAATTGTGTTACAGTTATCCGGATATTTAATATCTTTCATGGAAATAAACGAAATGACGTAGTTGTTAACACACCGTTAAACAACAATCACTCAACTAGTATTCTGTATACTTCTTTCACATTTGTAGCAGTGTAGGTGTCAATTGTGTATGCTACAGTGTAACCTCTCTAAACCGGACACCCGGGGAACCTTTAGTGAGGCTCCACTGTAGTCGGTAACATATTTGCAGCATTGCATGCAGTTTTTTATCAAGTGTGTGCCCGTCCCTAAATGACCAGCCGCTGATTTCATCAAAATTACAAAGTATACTTATCTAACAAAGTATACTTTGAGGGAGTAATCATTTATTTTTCCCAAAATACATTATTTCATATAGAACCAACCACTGCATATATTTGATGCTGAAAAGTATGCAGAATTATTATACTGAATTTATTACATTATCACAGCCAAAATGGCTGTGATAATGTAATAAATTCAGTATAAAAAAAATTAATAAATTCATCCTTAAATTGAAAATTTCTCCCTCAAAGTATACTTTGCTAGATAAGTATACTTTGCGATGTTGGTGAAATAGGCTACTGAGCTGTTGCTGGGACGTCAAAGCCATTCACTTTCACTTTCATAAGCGCGTGATTTAGAGAGGTACCATTGCACTGTGTGTTTTGTAGTTGTTGGGGATGGCGGAAGACAAGATGGACAAGGAGGATGCATCTGGCGCAGTCACGGATCCAGGGACTATCACAGGTCGGTCTGATGGTGTAAAGTATTTCTCCACACTTAACTCTTTGCATGCTGGGAAATGTGTGGGCTATAAATATTTCAAAAGTAGCAGACAACAATTCGGGATATTTTTATGCCCCCGCTACCGAAAGGTACGGGGGCATATAGTGTTACCGGCGTCCGTCCCGTCCGTCCGTCCGTACGTCCCGATATTACCATATTCTTTAGTAACTTCTACATGGCTCACATATTATGTCAATATTTATACATGTGATACATATGAACATGCCTTACACACTCCACCGCCCAGTACTTCGACCTTGACCTTTGGCCTTGACCTTTTCCACTTTAAATGTTTGCTTGGCACTTTGGGACAAATCTACGTGCACGTTTCTCAATCCTACACTAACTTCTCAATACTTTTGCCAATCGCTTAAATATTTATACACATGATACATATGAACATGCCCTACACACTCCACCACCCAGTACTTCGACCTTCACCTTTGACCTTCACCTTTTCTTCTTTAAATGTTTACTTAGCACTTTGGGACAAATCTACGTGCACGTTTCTCAATCCTACAATAACTTCTCAATACTTTTGCCAATCGCTTAAATATTTATACACATGATACATATGAACATGCCTTACACATTCCACCACCCATTACTTCGACCTTCACCTTTGACCTTCACCTTTTCCACTTTAATTGTTTACTTGCCACTTTGGGACAAATCTACGTGCGCGTTTCTCAATCCTACACTAACTTTCACACACACATTGCTCCAATGGTCCTCTACCGCCCTGTGACAAATCCACATTTGTCCTGCCCCCGCTAAGCACAGGGCCAAGGTCACAGACTTCGTGCGTTTGAAACCTTAACATTCAGTTAAATGGCTTATAATTTGTGTTTCCTTGCTCGGATCTGCTTCACATTTCACACACGCATTGCTACAATGGTCCTCTACCGCCCTGTGACAAATCCACATTCGTCCCGCCCCCACTAAGCCCAGGGTCAAGGTGCGTTCGAAACCTTAACGCTCAGGTAAATGGCTTATAATCAAATATGCCTCGTTTTCTTTGGCTACCAGCGGGGGCATTCGTGTGCCGACAGGCCACATTTCTATTTTTTTTTTTATTTCTCCCTGTAAATATCATGAATATGTCTTGGAATTTCATTACAATTCAGTCCTGAGGACTCGATTCTAATGAAATTTCAAGACACATTTACAGAGACAAATAAAACATATTCCTAATTCGTTTGGCGGATATTTTCACCGTTGGCATGCAAAGAGTTAAAGGTACATGTACATGCTCACTCGGTAGGCACAAAATGTAGGAATTAAATAAGTGTATAATTGTGTCACTTTTCCACCAGTTCTAACAATTACGAGTGCGCTCTATACATGTATAATCATTACCGGTAAGTAATGTTTATTTTACTGATAGTGACTCGCGGTGGTATCAGGCTATTTTCGTATACAAATGAGGCATGATATTTTTTCATTATAATTAAATGCGTGGCCTGAAAAAATAGAATTTTCGACATATTTTAAATTATGCTCATTGCACATCAAAAAATAAATACAGAGAATAAATAATTATGTCCGTAATTTATGACAAGCACTTCCATACATCTAAATTTATGACAACATGTTTCCAGGTAACGAGTTGGTGTCCTTTCAATACATGTCCCCCGAGAGCCTAATGAATGCGGGCCTTGTGTCGCCCGTGCCTGACCTCCAAGATCTGATCTCGTCAGAGGACATGCGGGCGCCCTAATGCCCGAGGATGACACGGACAACCTGGACCCTCTCTCCTTCCTCAACTCCCTCACCTCCCTCACCATGCCCCGCGGTTCCCTCGACATGAAGACGGGACACCGTAATGAGGACCTGGATTGACACACCGTCTGAATGAGGATCTACATTGATACCAAATGATACAATGAGAGCTCCAGGGGGCCGTTTCACTAAACTTCTTCCGACTAAAATGTTCGTAAACGCAAATTTAGAATCGTCTGCAAATTTAAATTGATGGATTTACAATTATTTACAAGAAAACACTGTTAATGTGAAATTTACAGACTATCATAATTTTGCACTTACAAATATTTTAGTCGTAGGAAGTTTAGTGAAACGGCCCCCTGATATGGAGCGTATTGGCATATTTTATGCACTTATTATAGCAGAATACGCATTGATTATCAAAAGTGGGAGTAAAAATACTCACAATAATGTGACAATACGCATTGACTTTCTGACACAATACAGAACATCTACAGTATTGTGGCTGTGACTGGAGAAATTTGTCTAGTGAGATTTGTCACCAGTGCAGCTCACTCGACCGGAAGACAGACCACCGCACTGTTCAGCTCCATTGATACAGAATGATTATATCAATACAAACGTTCTACCATATCGATGGTCTAGTAACATAAGGTCGTAACTGCTATGCTTTAGCATAGCAGTTACGACCTTATGTTACTAGACCATCGATATATCGTATGTGGGATTAACCCCCTTTTTCTACCAACCACTTCAATTACTGTCTGTTTCACGAAACCTGCCCGAATTTTACGGCCATTAAAAACATTAAAAAACAATGTTTTTTTTTTTTTAATTAAATTTTATCAAAATTTAACAATGAACCTTCTTTTTATTTTGTGAAATTTGGTCAAATATTGATTTTATTACGAAAAATTGATTTCTCTATGGGAATTTAACATGGGGGAAAAGGACTCTGAAACATAGATAGATAGCTTGGAAATGATCTATTTAAAAGAAAACAAGTTAAATTTTGAAAATCGATCCACTATTTCTGAAATTAGAAAATTTTTAAATCCTCATAGACATTTAACATGGGGAAATTGTATTTTTGTAATAAAATCAATATTGGACCAAATTTCACAAAATAAAAAGAAGGCTCATTTTAAATTTTGATAAAATTTAAAATTATTAAAAAAAATATGTAGTTTTTGCTTCATTTATATGTCCGTAAAATTTAGGCAGCTTTTGTGAAACAGACAGTACCGATAATATACCGCAGTGATGTATCTACATGACCTGTGCCGATTTCCGTCCACCTCGTAGGGTGTTGAAGTCAGAGATTATGAACAAAATATGGGTAACAACTGTGACCTGTGACTGGAGAAATATGGCATGTGTTGATCTATGACTGCAAAAATTGTGTTCATTTGTAACCAGTCTAGCTGCTGTAAACTGTATACTAGTATGTGACGAGAGAAATGGGGTGTATGACAGGGCTCCAGATAAGGAATTAGTAATTGAGTATTTTCACTCCATCCTTTCTGAAGCAATTGGGGTATTTCAACATTTTAGTTGCATAAAATAAAATCACACTACTGTTTATACATCAACAGACAGAAATTATTGAATAGTTTGCTTCGAAATGAAAACATGTTTTGGCATTTCATTAGAATTGTCTCCTTGGAGACAATTCTAATGAAATACCAAGATGTGTTTTCATGGAAAATAAGAAAAATATGCTATATTTGTGGTCTGTTTATTGTTTTCTGCAGCATGACAAAGGTACCACAAAATTGTTATTGATTTTTGATACTCACTACTTCTGATTACAATTGGGTTTTTGGCAATTTTAGTTGGGTATTTAAGCAAATACGCAGCTTATCTGGAGCTCTGGTATGACATGTTTGGCTAGTATAGCTCTTGAGCTGCTAGCACACTCCAGCCATCAGCTAGGGCTTTCTTCTATTTGTTAGAATGATCAACACCGTTTTGAAGAGTTAATGCATTTCTGTGAAGATCTTGATCCAAATATATCTGGCTCTACATTGGTCACAAATGCTTCATTTCGGCAGTCACGTCCACTGCTGGTTTAATAGGGAAAATATGTGCTGCTTATGTCTATTAATAGCATCAGGGCGCCGATTCACTAAACTTTGTACGACTAAAATGTTCATAAGTGCAAATTTAGGATCGTCTGGAAATTCCATTTGGTTGATTTACATTTATTGAGCATAGGCTGCATAATTATGCAGCCTATGCTCAATAAATGTAAATCCAATAATTGTTTACAAATAAACATTTTAAATGTGAAATTAAGACTAATCATAATTTTAGTCGTACATAATTTAGTGAAATGGGCTCCAGGTTTGTAACACCTAGACGCTGGTGCGATTTATGAGACCTATAGTCACGGAATTACAAGCTTCGTCATCATGGTATAACTTTAACCATTTCAACACCCCAGGCTTGTACAGTGGTATTGGCCAACAGTGTAGATCCAGATGAGCCGGCTCGTGACGAGCCGTCTCGTCAAGATCTACACTATTTGCAAGTGAATTTCATATTTTGAGAGCAAAAACACACCCGTTTCATAAATGAAAATCATTTTGTGATTATTGGATTGGTCAGAAAATTAACATGTCAAGATCCATTCCAGTTACTCAGGGGGTGTAAGGGTTGATATTACTTGACGGATTGCTTCAATATTTGGACACTTGATATATGTGAGCATTTGGAACGTACTCATGCCACCATTAACGTGACCTTGACATTTTTTACCTTCACATTTTTAGCCACATAGCCAATTTTTGCGTCAAAACGTTTGTACAAGTTTCTTCATTATGATATAACTTTAATATTACTTCACGGATTGCTTCAATATTTGGACACTTGATACATGTGATCATTCAGAACACACTCGTGACCTTGACCTTTTCATGCCTCCTATGCAATAGCAAAGGGGGCATATTGCGTTGCTCTTGAGGTTCCGTTCTTGATGGATTGCTTCGATATTTGTATAATCGATACATGTAAGCACTTGGAACTCACTCATGCCGCCATTAACATGACCTTCACCTTTTTGACCATCACATGGTTGTGGAAACACTTCGCCATTTCTTTCTTGACCTTTTTCATGTTTTAAGCATACACTTCTCCGGTGGTTTTTGTGATGCTTACTTTAGCACATGCCCGTGATCATGTTACGGTCAAATGCGCCGGCAGGCGCGGCGCTGCTTCCGTGGCAGAAATCTTGTATATTGTGCCGATGAGTTTTGTGATCACCTGAGCATATTGCGATTTTTAGACTATTCTAATGTTCTTCCAATATATCTACAAAGTATTCATGGTGATAATCACATAATTGATAGACGAAAGTATTAACTTGTAACTACATGTACTCTACCGCCTGCGCTAATCTGGCCAATGTTTGTCAATTTCTTTATTTAAAAATACTTCAAAGATAATGCTTGAAATCAAGCAGCTTGATTGTCTGAGCCTGAGCTACAGCGCAATGCTCAGACCATCAAACTGCTTGATAGCGAGTTGGGATTGCCAATAGATATTCAGAAACATTGATAAACTGGACACGATTAACGCAGCGGCTGTACGCGTTAAATAAGCAATAAAGAACTGTATGTCAAAGGGACACATAAGTTAAACCGGAGGTTTTGGGTTCAAACCTCGCCTAGGTCATCAAAAATGCTTTCATAGTATTTCCATGCCACTGGTCTGTCGGATGAAACTTAAAACTGTGGTCCCGTCTCTATATGACCTTAGTTGTTGCTGGGACGTTAAACCCAATCACTCACTTTCCACCCAATGCTGCAGGTTACATGCGGGATCGAACCCGTTGGCCTGGCTTTAAATGACCTTAACACCAATAAATGTAATGAAATCCATACATCACCATGACGACATGCTCTTCACTGATGTTAATGTTCCATGAATTGTGGCAAAATAAAATCAATATTTGTGGCAGTCACTGGAGAAATGGGGTTATGCGATCTGTGACCAGTGTATTAGCTCCTGATCAAATAGCACAATCCTGTAGCCAGTAGCCGATTTCACCAACATTGCTAAGTATACTTTTCTAGCAATTGAGGGAGTAATCATTTATTTTTCCTGAAATGCATTATGTCATATAGAACTAACAACTGCATATATTTGATGATTAAAAGTACGCAGAATTATTATACTGAATTTATTACATTATCACAGCCAAAATGGCTGTGATAATGTAATAAATTCAGTATAATAAAAATTAATAAATTTATCCTAAAATTGAATATTTCTCCCTCAAAGTATACTTTGCTAGAAAAGTATACTTTGCAATGTTGGTGAAATAGTCTACTGATGTTGCTTGTGTTTCTGAAACTGGTGTTTCATTGATGGAATCGCAAACAGTGCAGATCCTGATCAGACTGCGCAGGCTGATCTGGATCTACACTGGTGGTAAAACATCAGCCCCATTTCTCCAGTCACAACCATATTTAAATTAAAACATTTTGATACTCGATGTAAATTCGTGAGAAATACTATCATTTTTTCACCATAACCATCTGTCGGTCACTTAGTTATGTAAACTTCCATGTTACCGCACTATTGTTAAGTTGCCAATTAGGGCATTTGCTTTGTGTGACGTCAATTTTTGGTTTTCCTTATCAGTTGGGAAAGTGTGTTCACCGTGGGTCAATGCTCCATGACATAGATACCAATTACTTCACTACATGTATAATAGGTGGGTGGCAGGTGGGAGCATGCGATGGGTAATTTAAAGATCAGGTTAAAGATCAAGATCAACCCCGTACCTGAGGGCCAAACCAGGGGACCGTTTCATTAAACTGTGTACAACTAAAATTGCCAATTTAGGATCGTCTGGAAATTTCAATTGATGGATTTACATTTATTCATGTGAAATTTATAGGTTATCATAATTTTGCACTTGCAAACATTTTAGTTGTACACAGTTTAGTGAAACGGTCCCCTGGTTTGGCCCTCAGGTACGGGGTTGAATCTGGTTATACCCCTTGTATGAGTAATAATAATAAGAGTATTCGCTATCCTATTACTTTTAGGGAAAAGGGCCAAGTGACTTTGGTGTGGTATGGACCTGTCATCAGGTCCGGTTATTCTAATTGCAGGGCTAATTATATTTTCTGTCGATGTAAATATTCCGTTCTGATTTTGGGATTTTCCACCCTATACAGCAGGTTAAATGCGGGATCGAACCCGTTGGCCTGACCGTACATGACCTTAGCTATTGATAGGCCGTTAAACACCAATAAACACAAACAAACCATGTATAGTAGGTTGTTATAACGTAATAACAAAATGTTCCAACATGCCATTCTCTCCATGCATGTCTTTGTTTATATTTATTTGCCTCATCTTTAGTGTAAATTCTGTTTAACTTCAGTAGAAATGGGACTTCGGTTATTTGCGACCAAGTGTAGATGTAGATCAGACCACGCAGTCTGATCTAGACCTGCTCTTTTCGCCATTTATGAGTCGTTCACTGTACAGCAGGGGCCCGTTTCACTAAACTTTGTACGACTAAAATGTTCGTAAGTGCAAATTTACGATTGTCTGAAAATTTCAATTGATGGATTTACATTTATTGAGCATAGGATGCATATGCAGCCTATGCTCACGAAATGTAAATCCAATAATTGTTTACACTAAAACTTACGTACATTTTAGTCGTACAAAGTTTATTGAAATGGGCCCCAGGTACCTTACAATACATGTATTTATATGAGACACGCCATGCGATTTTGTACTTCTGACTACGTTATTTCATGAAATACATTTACAAAATTTAACAAATTTAACAAAAGTTGACAAAAATTTCAGAGTACATGCGGAATATGTACTCTGAAATTTGTGTCAACTTCTGAAGTCATTACGGAAAATATCCATTTGAAATATCGCAGATGTCTGTAGGTGCAAAATCACATGGCGTGTCTCATATAGAACAGGGTTGAGAACAGTTCCTAATGCCAAATCCTGAAAATAGTCAAAACAAACATATTTTTGCACCCACAAATGTTTGCTTGCCATGTTGAAACGTTAGTACTTTTCTGAAATTATCAGGAACCTCAACTCCTGATTTCAGGATATATCCTGAAAATTACCACCCCTGATAGAGGTTCTCTAGATTGTAGACATTCACACACAGGCATTCGGCGTGTTTTGGCTTTCATCGGTATAACTATATTTATGAACAAGGGCTTCTTACTTCGGTCGGGCATGACCTCGTATCATAACAAAATAAATGTTTAAAATTGTAATTTTCCATTCATTATATGTATTTCTGCAGGATAACGACAATTCTCAAATGATCATATGAACTTTCCACTACAATATTAACGTTAGGGCCTTTGTTCTAACTATGCTATTTTAGCAAGATAACAATAATTCTCAAATGAACATGTGCACTTTCTGCCAAAATATTCACATTAGCGTTTATAATAATAAAATCGAGGAATTGGTTACGATACGATGTTGTGTCTTACCAAAGTTAGAAACCTTGTTCATACCTCTACTACATTCCTGCAATCTGATATGGATATTTACTTTTTGTTAGGAGCAGGACATGTGATTTACTGACTGAACGACAAACAGTGTAGGACCAGGGGGCCGTTTCACTAAACCTTGTACGACTAAAATGTTTGTAAGTGCAAAATTATGATAGTCCGTAAATTTCACATTAACAATGTTTTCTTGTAAACAATTATTGGATTTACATTTATTGAGCATAGGCTGCATATGCAGCCTCTGCTCAATAAATGTAAATCCATCAATTGAAATTTCCAGACGATCCTAAATTTGCACTTACGAACATTTTAGTCGTACAAAGTTTAGTGAAACGAACCCCAGATCAGCCTGTGCGGATGCGTAGGCTGATATGGGGCTACCCCGGATTGCATAAACCATAAGCCTCATTTCTCCAGTCACAGCCACAAATGATGCCAAAAAATGACCAAGAACCAATTCACATTTACTTCAACACGAAAGCTGTTTTTTTTCCCAAACTTTTGAGATCA
This sequence comes from Conchocele bisecta, assembly GCA_029237695.1. Taxonomy (NCBI): domain Eukaryota; kingdom Metazoa; phylum Mollusca; class Bivalvia; order Lucinida; family Thyasiridae; genus Conchocele; species Conchocele bisecta. The sequence goes on along the minus strand of CM055265.1, from coordinate 35,091,950 downwards.
TTTGTGAAGAAATATTTGTTGGCAACAATATTGGGGACTGGCTGACCCATGTATAATATATATATATATGACTGTTCAATAATTGGAGTGGGTGGTTGGTCGGATGAACGCGACTGCGTAAATGAACGGTAGGGATTCCTCATTGTAGGAATCGCAATTTGCCGGGTTTGGCCCTCAGGTACGTTTTTATCTTTGGCTCTTTTGTTACCTGGGAGTTGAATTGGGTGGTTGCCCATTATAAAAGCTTTTATAACTGCTTTTGGGAGGGGGCTAAGTGATTCTGGTGTGTGGCGAGGACCTGGCATCAGATCAGGATTATTCTGATTTTAGGGCTGAATAGTTTTTTTATTGTAAATATTCAGTTCTGATTTTGGGATTTCCCCCCCCCCCCCATTTATACATGTATATGTACTTGAACCTGTACATGTACTTGTACAGGTAATATATGGGATTTAGTACTAAACCTATTGACCCGGCCTTAAATGACCTTAGCTGTTGATAGGCCATTAAACCCCAACAAACAAACAAAATCAATAATTGGATGGTAAACAGTAGACCCTGATGAGAGTGTGCATACGTGCAATCGTTTATACAGTGTGGTCAGGAACTACATACATGCACATTGCTGTACGGTCAAAATGTAGCTTGAAATGAAAGAACATGAAATCCAGTTGCCACAAGCTTCTGTTGTTGTTGATTTTGGTAATACATGTATTATTCTGTTTTATTTATTGTCTATTTTGTTGTTGTATCTGCACATGGAGACTAGTTTTCAGCCTTGATTTGCATGTTGTATTTCTTTGTCACTGTGACAGACATTGGCTTATTAAGAATTTGACCTGTCTGGCAGTATTATAAAACACTAATATTTTGTATCAAAAAGGAATATATATATTATATGATTATAGAATATTTACCGAGCAAATTTTGAATTGGGTTGCCTTAACGATTAACAAAGCACCCGGCCCATATTTTGTCGAGTACTAAGAACATTTTTATTTTTATACTGTCCATCATGTTGGTATTAGTTTGACCGCAATTGTGTGACTTAATAATTTTATTAGCTAGTTCTATTATACTGAATTTATTACATTATCACAGCCATTTTTGCTATGATAATGTATTTTACATTCAGTATAATAATTCTGCATACTTTTTGTCAACTTTCAACACCATTTACGGAAAATATTGTTCGATGTAACAAGATGAAAACTGTTATCTGATGATTGGTTGCCTTTTCGGATTTTATTTCTAAAATGATTTTTATGCCACCGGTCTCGGTAGAGCCTGTAGGTTTATTGTGTTTGATTGTCTCAATACATCGAGACACGACATGTGATTTTGTACCTTCGGACATCTGCGTAATTTTCATGAAATACGTTTACAAAATTTACAATATTTTCCGTAAATGGTGTTGAAAGTTGACAAAAAGTATGCAGAATTATTATACTGAATTTATTACATTATCACAGCCAAAATGGCTGTGATAATGTAATAAATTCAGTATAATAAAATTAATAAATTTATCCTTAAATTGAAAATTTCTCCCTCAAAGTATACTTTGCTAGAAAAGTATACTTTGCAATGTTGGTGAAATAGGATACAGGGTGCATTCGTGTGCTGACCGGCCACATTTCCAGGGATTCCGCTGGGAAAGTAAAAAAATCCCCACTTCCAAAAAAAAAAAAATCAAAAGAAAAAAGGAATAACAAATAGGATAAAAATAAACAATTGACGATAAAAGTTTTTTTTCGAAAATTGTAATTTTTTATCGCTAATTGTTTATTTTTATCGCCAATTGCGAAAGTGGCGATCGCCAGCGAAATCCCTGCATTTCTTGCGTCAGAACTGTACTGTGATGAAGAGTATTGACGCAGACATTAAAAGGCCTGTGTGTTCAATATGCTGTATATAATTCTATCCATTCATACTGGTATCATATGGGAGCCTTATTGCCAGTAATTAGTCATATTTTCCATAAATAATGTTGAAAATTGACAAAAAATCCTTATCACATGCAGAATTCAATACTGAATGAGATTTTTTTTTTTTATCAATTCTTCATGTTAGCTATGGAATATTTTGCCTTAATCAGTCTCTGAGAAAGCGAATTACTAACATAGTTTTGAGCTTCTTATGTTCTTGGTGCATTGTATATTATTCCCGTCCAACTTACTGATAGCAAATATCCTATTTAGCACGTTAGTGAACTAAAGATAGTTATCAAGTAACAAGATTTGTATTGGCCAAATTCGTACTGGCTGATAACACAATGTCGTATACTGCATTGGCCTGATACGAATATCCGGCCTACAACAATTGAAAATGTATGTTTCATTGACCGAACAGCGTCGCACGACTTTACCAAATGACGCAACATAAACAAGTCCCTGTTCTTTTCAATGAAAACTTGTATACATTTGTATTTGATTATTAGCAAGCATAACATGTTAACCAGTAGACCGCTATCTGAATTTTGTTGTCTGCTGTTTATTTTCTATTTTCCATTTTTATCATGAAAAACATGCTTTGACAGCACTTTAGAATAATTTACAACATGCTTTGGCAGCACTTCAGAATCATTTCCGTTGGAAATGATTCTGAAGTGCTGTCAAACCATGTTTTTATTGAGAAATAAGGCAAGATATAAAAGCAACAGCAGACGACAATTGTTGTGAGTAGCGGTGGAAGGGTTAACTGATAAATAGAGTACAAGCCGAGTGTCTGTGGATATCTTGTTTATCACACTTGGCTTGGTTGGGCGGTTGATTGGTAGCATGTGCACACACATGTACACATACATTGTATTTCTAGCCTGATTGGTGTAAATAGTTTGTTATAAGTGCCATTAACATTTCCTCAACTCTATAGCAAACAGTGTGGTCCCAGATCAGACTGCGCGAATGCGCAGGCTGATCTGGGACCACACTGGTTGCAATCGCAATAAGACTATTTTTGTTGTCTCGAGACTGCTGTAGCAGAAGGCGCGACTATAGTCGCCGCTTTTTCCGTCGTTGTTGTCGTCCGTGTCGTCGTCCGAAGTGTCAAACAGATTGTACATTATACAAGCTTCGTCATCATGGTATAACTTTATTATTACTTGATGGATTGCTTCAATATTTGGTCACGTGATACATGTGAGCATTTGGAACACACTCATGCCGCCATTAACATGACCTTGACTTTTTGTACCTTCACATTTTTGCGGAAACACATAGCCCTTTTTTGTGTCCAAAAAGTTTGTACAAGTTTCTTCGTCATCGTATAACATTAATATTACTTTATGGATTGCTTCAATATTTAGACACTTCATACATGTGAGCATTTGGAACACACTCATACCGCCATTAACATGACCTCGACTTCTTGTACCTTCACATATTTTTGCAAAAACACTTTTTTATGTCAAAAGGTTTCTTCAACCTTGACCTTTTTCGTGGTTTAAGCATGCACTTCTCTGACGGTTTTTGTGATGCTTACTTTAGCATATGCCCATGACCATGTTATGGTAAAATGCCTCGAAAGACGCGACACCGCTTCTGTGGCGGAATTCTTGTGGTATGTGTTTGTATGACCCATATTTGGAACACGGGTTGAAGTAACGGACCGAGGTCTATAAATAAATTAAATATGCCTAAAAGCATCAATAAATGAAGAAAAAAATATTATTTTGTTTTCTTCATTTATTGATGCTTTTAGGCATATTTAATGTATTTATAGACCTTGGTCCGTTACTTCAACCTGTGATTTGGAACATAATCATTGTGGAATACATGTACTAGTAAAGTGACATCGTGTTGTGTCAGTATCATATCTGTTACACATATTGTCAAATGCTCATGCTGTTACGTTGGTGCATCATATGTTTATATCATGGAATGTGATTAAGTATGAATAAAGTTGGATTGCCATTTCCGTGTATATTTTATAATTATCACCAGGCGGTTATGACTGACACAAGGTGTGGGATCATGTTGTTTCCGAATGGCGTGACGTCATGTTTTTAGATGTGTTTACAGTCAGATAATGAGATATCCTTTGATATCTTACAAACACAATGACAGACTTTTATGACACTTATAGTTCGTTCTACTTTCTAAGCAAATCGCTGGGCAGCACTTATTTCATATATTGCAAGGTTTAACCCCAATAAGTTACGTATTACCAGATTTAATGATTAACTGTTCGACAGGAAATGGAAAATCAATAGTCAGATGTGACATTGCATTGTACACTTTGCTGAACTGTAAGTATGTTATTGTTCATATATTGGATTTTTCAGGAACTAAATGCTATGGTCGCTAGCGCTCCCTCACAGTTAATTCCTTAAAAATTCAATATGTGAACAATAACTTAATACTATCGTAATCCTATTTTAGGGTAAGGGGCCAAGTGACTGGTGTGGTATGGACCTGTCACCAAGTCCGGTTATTCTAATATCAGGGCTGAATATGTATTTATTTCAATGTAAATATTCCGTTCTGATTTTGTGATTTTCCATCCAATGCAGCAGGTTGAATGTGGGATCAAACCCGTTGGCCTGTCTTTAAATGACCTTCGCTGTTGATAGGCCATTAACCCTTTCAACACCACAGACCTCTATAGAGACAATGTTTGCAAACAGTGCAGATCCAGATGAGCCGGCTCGTAACGAGCCGTCTCATCAGGATCTCCACTGTTTGTTAATAATTTTAAACGTCGTACAGATTACCCTTTTAGAAGAATGGGATAATTTGAATGAACAAAATTAATGAAATAGCGTGAAACATTGGCATGGAACATCCTATTAAGTTACTTGGTGTTGAAAGGGTTAATACTGTTAACCCTTTGAACCCGAAAGCCCGCTATATGCAAACAGTGCAGATCCAGATGAGCCGGCTCGTAACGAGCCGTCTCGTCAGGATCTGCACTGTTTGAAAGTAATTTTCACATTTTTGAGAACAAAAAATATCCCCTTTTTATAAATGGAATAGTCTGAAACATTGGCATGGAACATCCTATTAAGTTACTTGGTGTTGAAAGGGTTAAACACCATAAAACAAACAAACATTAGATCACCCATAAAACATCAAGTCATTGTCTTTGGTGCGCTATATAATTATATCCTCAAAATCTGTCTGTTAGAAATATTTTAACAACAATCTACAGTAAAAATTATGTCACAGATTGCGCCACGTCGGAAAATGTTGTTAAAAAACCATGTGATCTCATTCCCTGTAGTGGGTGGTGGTCGGGCGAATGAGACGGCGTAAATTAACGGTATGGATTCCTCCTTATAGGAATCACGATTTGCCTGGTTTGGCCCTCAGGTACGTTTTTATCTTTGGCTTTTTAGATAACTGGGAGTTGAATTGGGTTATTGCCCATTATAAAAGTAGTAAGATTATTACTGATCCTACTGCTTTTGGGAGGGGCCAAGTGATTCTGGTGTGGCGAGTACCTGGCATCATATCAGGATTATTCTGATTTCAGGGCTGAATATATAGTTTTGTTATTGTAAATATTCAGTTCTGATTTTGGGATTTTCCCCCCATTTGTACATGTACTTGAACATGTACATGTACTTGTACAGGTAATATATGGGATTTAGTACTAAACCCATTGACCCGGCCTTAAATGACAGCTGTTGATAGGCCGTTAAACCCCAGCAAACAAACAAACAAAAAAACCCAACAAAACAAACAAACAAACTCATTCCCTGCGACACTGGATCTTATGACAATCACCATTTCTATAGGCCCAATTGGCGCTCAAGTGCATTTTTAGCGTTCATGTTACATACAGAGAGTTGAATCCGGTTATATCGATTATAAAAGTAGTGAGATTAGTGCTAGGGATAATTTTGATGGGGTTCATCCTTGCCAGATTCCTGATATCCCTGGTTTGGTGCTCAGGGCCCGGTTGCTCAAAACCTCTGTTAGCTTAACAGACTGTTAAATCCTTAGCAATACTGTTACATTTAACAGTCTGTTAAGCTAACAGAAGCTTTGAGCAACCGGGCCCAGGTATATTTGTGCCCCACCACAATAGTGGAGGGTGTATTTAGTGTTCTCCTCGTCTGTCCGTCCGTCTGTCACCAACCTTGTAACTTGGTTCTTGGTATGTAGCTTCCCTTGATGAGTGGATGCACAATTTTATTTTGATTTTTGATTCGACCCCCAGGTCATGGATTATCTCCCCGTTTTCAACTTGGAAATCAACAAGTTTTCCTTTTTGATTTGACACAGATTCATGGATTATCTCCCCCTTTTCAGTTTTGGACTTATAAGTTTGCTTTGATTACTATCAAAGCGGTATATGGGGCATCCGTGTTATATGAACATATTTTCTAGTTCTGGCTTTATTATAGGAATGAATGGCCTTTTTGTGGAATTTATCGGGGTATGAACTTGGAAAAGTCGCGGGAATACTGGACGAAGGCCGGAAGGTCTCGTCCAGTATTCCCGCGACTTTTCCAAGTTTATATCCCCGATAAATTCAACAAAAATGCCATTCATTCCTTATAATTCCAGCATTTGAAATAAATTCATCAAGAAAATGTGTTTATTTTCCGTTTTCTTAAGAATTATTTTAACTGCGCCTGACGGTTACGGAAAGTAGTTCGGCATGGGAGTTTACTGGGATATAAATTTTGGACAGAAACTTGCTACGGACCAATCAAATGTCAGGGAATTGTGTAAATATTTTTGTGCTGGAATTATTGTTCCTTGATAGTTGAATCTGGTCGTACATAAACTAATGTAGAGGTTGGTTGTGGGCATGTGAAGGGTCAGCTTCACGGTGGGATTCATCCTTGCCAGAATCCCGATATCCCTGGTGTGGCCCTCGGGTATATTTTTGGCTTGCTTGCTACTTGAGAGTTGAATCCGGTTTTTATGCCCATTATTCAAGTAGTAAGATTAGTACTAATTGTGTATTACCTTTAGGAATGGGTCTAAGTGACTCTGGTGTGCCACCAGGTCTGACAGGTTATTCTAATTCAGGGCTGAATATATATTTGTTTTCGATGTAAATATTCCATTCTGATTTTGGGATCCCCCCCCCCCCCCCTCCATATAGCTGGTTAATTGCGGACCGAACTCGTTGGCCCGGCCTTAAATGACCTTAGCTGTTATTAGCCCGTTAAACACCAATAAGTCAGTAATCTGCTCCACTCCTGGTCCAATGTTACAATTCAATAAACCGGAAATGTTTTGTAAACATAATTAAGTCCCAGTCGACGGCTGTAGAAAATAGTTTATTAACAAAATACAGAAATGCCACACGTTCACATCACAGGTTGAAGTAACGGACCGAGGTCTATAAATACATTAAATATGCCTAAAAGCATCAATAAATGAAAAAGAAATAGGCTAAACATTTTTGTTTACTCCCTCCATATAGACTTGTATAAAAGTCTATATGGAGGGAGTAAAAAAAAATGTAGCATATTTTTTTTTCACATTTTTTTATACCAATATTATTTGAGAACATGCAATGAATCTTGAAATCCTGCATTTTGAGGGTGTATTTATGCAGTACATTATCAGCAGCCTATGTTTTATATGACTTTATAATGGTTTATACTCCTACTCCTTCAAACAGTACTGGTGGGTGGTAGGTTGGAGCATGCGATGGGTAATTTAACGATCGGGATTCATCCTTGCCCACAGGTAGAAGACTCGGACCTAATTTTAAAAACTTTACCCACCCTATAATGTATAGTGTATGGAATTGGGTGGGTGAGGTAACGTTTTTCAAATTAGCCAATTATCGGGTCCTTGATCCGAGTCTTCCACCTGTGGTTTGACCCTCATGTACGTCTTTGGCATTCTTGTATGTGACGGTTTAATCTGGTTATACCCATTGTATGAGTAATACGATTATTCGATTATATACGATTATTCCTAATCCTATTACTTTTAAGGGAAGGGGCCCAAGTGACTTTGGTGTGGTATGGACCTGGCACCAGGTCAGGTTATTTCTAATTTCAGGACTGAACATATATTTATTTCGATGTACATATTCCGTTTTGTTTTGCCCTACTTAGCGCTGTCGCATAAACGCATTCTTCATCTAGTAACAGGCGCAAATTTATTTCGCCGGTTACTAGATGAAAATGTGTTTATGCAGTATCTTCTGCATGTAGCTGAATGGGAATTTGTCAGGAATTCGGCGCCTATTTCAACGTGAAACAGCACAGGTGAACATGTATTCACAAACAACTATATATAATTCCAGCACAACAATATTTACACAATTCCCTAACATTTGATTGGCCCGTAGCAAGTCTCTGTCCAAAATTTATATTCCTGTAAACTCCCACGCTGAACTACTTTCTACAGGTGACTGTCAATGTAAACAAATGGCTGCCGTCTGTCAAAATAAACACATTTTCTTCATGAATTTATTTCAAATGCTGGAATTATAAGGAATGAATGGCCTTTTTGTGGAATTTACCGGGGATGTAAACTTGGAAAAGTCGCGGGAATACTGGACGAGGCCTTCCGGCCTTCATCCAGTATTCCCGCTACTTTTCCAAGTTTATACCCCGAAAAATTCCACAAAAAGGCCATTAATTTCTATAATAATAATGATCAAGTGCAACGATAATACTGATGCTGTGAACTAATACAAATAACAACAATGTCCACTAACAATAAATAAACCAGTGGTCGAGAAAAGGCACTTTATGACGTTTGGAGTTAATGGTCCTGTTACATGTTCACTTAAATGTAGTAGGATTAAAATGCTATCCGTTTACTGATTGCAACTAGCAAGGTGTATGTATGATCACGTGGTTAAAACAACAACAACAACAAGTACTGAAACTTCTAGTAGCCCTCCGATTCAAAGTACGTATTCTCCGTGTCTACATAAGATCTCACGGGACCACCAAATGCAGCTCATGAAGACGGGTTTGTTGCACCATATTTCATGAAAACCCGTTGCCTATTAAGGAAAATGTCAAATAATACGTACTTTGGAGTGGGCGCGCTTTCAAAACGTTCAGCCATTGCTGTTGTTGTTAAATTGAAACCACGTGATCATGCACATTGAACTAGCGTACTTGAGTACACGTATTGCGAACAGCGTCGTAAGGTCACTTTTCTCGGCCCGGGTTCAAATGTAATACTGTCTATACAGGTGCTTGAATACTGATACTTGTGTAAAATAATTATAATACATGTACACGTACATATCTAACACACACTAATTGAGTCTCATCACTTTGATGATTTTCTGAACATTTAATACAAAATCACCCCGTTTCTGAAGAACGGTGGAGTCCAACTCTTGGAAGAATCCATATTATCAGATATTGTGGCCACTGACTGAGTAAACGGACCTTTGGAACAATGGGGGATCGTAGCTAGTTATTTCCCTTTGTTGTATTTCATCGTTTATTTCTTACTGAATAGTGCAAAAAAAAAAATGTCTTGCGAACAGAGTAGACCCGGATCAGACTGCACATATGTGCAGTCTGATCTGAGTCTACACTGTTTGCAATAAAGTGAATAAATGTGAACACATGAATCTGGCAAATAATGCAGCCCTCGATCAGATTGCGCAGATTTGAAGGATGATCCGGATCAACGCTAGTGTAAAACACTATAATGGCTAATATTCAGAACAAATCAAGCTACAGTCGCCCGTTTAACAAACAATAATGCCATATAGTATACAATTTGGACCGGATTTCTATAAATAAATTAAAAGGGAGATAACTAGCTACGATCATCCATTGGACATTCCTTTGTATTGCCAATTCAAGATTAGAATCTTATCATTTTGCTGATGGCATTTAAACTATTTCAGTCACTGAATGGCGATCACTGTATGCCCTGATCAGACTGAGCATTTGCACAGGCCGATCTGTAGCCAATTTCATCAAAATTGCAAAGTATACTTTTCTAGCAAAGTATACTTTGAGGGAGTAATCATTTATTTTTCCTGAAATGCATTATTTCAAATAGAACTAACAAATGCATATATTTCATGATTAAAAGTATGCAGAATTATTAAACTGAATTTATTACATTATCACAGCCATAATGGCTGTGATAATGTAATAAATTCAGTATAATAAAAATGAATAAATTTATCCTAAAATTGAAAATTTCTCCCACAAAGTATACTTTGTTTGAAAAGTATACTTTGCAATGTTGATGAAATAGGCTACAGGAGCTACGCTGTTCGCACATATTATAAGGTCTTATTTCAGCCAGCAGTTCAGTTAGGGGTAAACTAGATGACCGCAATGTCGCGCCCGCCGAGGCTTTGATAGTATACCAAAAAATTAACCTAAAACCTTTAACCCGGACGGACGGACGTGCGTCCACCAATGTGCCGACTATATCGCGCCATCCGCAACCGGGCGCGACAAAATGGTGTAACAGGAAAAGTAAAATAACAATGACCGGATACACAATGAATATAAAACTCTGAAAAATAAAATGACAAGATATAGACTGAAAACAAATATGTAAGCTGTGACTGGAGAAATGAGGCTTATGATATCTGTGCCCAGTGTAGCTCCTGATCAAATAGCACACTCAAAATAGCCTGATAACGATCTATATTGCTTGCTGGAAGCATGACGTGCGTTTAATTGATAAAATGGCAATCGGTGTAGACACTGATCAGACTGGATGCACAGGCAGAACTGGATCTACATTGGTTGCAAAAGCCATGAACCCTATTTCTCCAGGCACAGCCAAATATAAATTGAAAACAAATATAACACTCAATCAAGGTGTATGATCACGTGGTTACAACAACAAGAACGCCGCCCACTGCAAAGTAAGTATTATTTGATATTTTCCTTAATATGCAACGGATTTTGATGAAATATGGCGCAGCAAACGCGTCTTCATGAGCTGCATTTGGTGGTCTAGGGAGTTTGGCACAGACTTATGTCATTTTTGCGAAGAATCGATTTCCGTGTCGGAGACACGGAAATCGATTCTTCGCAAAAGCGACAGAAGTCTGGGCGAAAATACAGAAGACCACAAAAAAACGGAAATTGATTCTTCGCAAAAACGACAGAAGTCTGGGCGAAAATACAGAGACCACCAAATGCAGCTTAACAAGACGCATTTAATGCGCCATGTTTCATCAAAATCCGTTACTTATTAAGGACACTACAAAAGAATACGTATTTGTAATCGGTACTTGTTGTTGTTGTTAGTACTACGTGATCATACACCTTGAATACTATCACAGATAACGACACATGGTCACTAGCCTGACAAATGTGACCTTACAGCGTTTATAACCAGCATCACCCAAGATCAGCCCGATATGAGACGCGCCATGTGAGTTTGTACTTCACCCTTAGAACGCTATCTTAATTGTTTTTGTCGTCTGCCGTTTATTTTCCATTTTATCATCAACATTTATTGACAGCACCTCAGAATAATTTACAACATGCTTTGACAGCACTTCAGAATCATTTCCATAGGAAATGATTCTGAAGTGCTGTCAAAACATGTTTTTATTGAGAAATATGGCAAGATATAAAAGCAAAAGCAGACGACAATTGTTGTGTGTAGCGGTTTAAGGGTTAAAGGTGCATACCCACTCAGTAGGCACAAACTGTTCTTTATATCAGAGACATCATCTGAGACATTTTCTGGCAAAATAAACATTAATTCACCATTACCCCACGTATTGATTGGCAATTGCATACATCTTATATCAGACGTAAATTTCCACACTTATATCAGGGGCGATAACCGTAATAGATTATAAAGTATTATCATTGCACATCAAAAAAATAAATACAGATACTAAATAGTAATGTCCGTTAACATTTTCAGGAAACACGGTTTTCGCCCCTGATATCCGTGTGGAAATTTACGTATGATATAAAATGTACAATAATGCCAATCAATACGTTGGTTAATGGTGAATGAATGTTTATTTTGCCAGAAATTGTCCCAGATGATGTCTCCGATATAAAAAGCATTTTGTGCCTACTGAGTGGGCATGTGCCTTTAAGAAATTTGTAAAAATGAGGACAAACCATGTGATCCCATATATGCTAATGGAATTTCACCAAACTAACATAAATGAATACTGATATTCGCAGTAGCTCTGCTATTTCTGAAACATGTACATGTATTATACGGTACTATACCCTGAACTATTTAACAAATACACATATACTTGTAATGTATTCTAAAGAATTAACTATAATGTTTTGCCCATAGATTCCATACAACCGTAAACCCTGGGCCCGGTTGCTCAAAACCTCTGTTAGCTTAACAGACTGTTAAATCCTTAGCAATGCTAAGGATTTAACAGTCTGTTAAGCTAACAGAAGCTTTGAGCAACCGGGCCCTGGTCAGTATGTTATGGAAGCATCCTGGTGCCAATGCTACACTATTTATAGCTCCTAATTAGGAGATACTATCTCCTTATTAGGAGATACTAACTCCTAATTAGGAGATAATATCTCCTAATTGGGAGTCAGTATCTCCAAATTAGGACTTATTATCTGTGTCAATGATAAACATGTTTTATTTCCTAATTAGGAGATAGTATGTCCTAATTAGGAGATAATATCTGCTAATTCGGAGTTACTATCTCCTAATTAGGAATCGGTATAGGAGATACATATATTTTAGCATTGGCACCAGGACGCTTCCATAGGATGTGGACATGTATGCCACATGTAATCACGTCTTGCAATAACACATGCATAAGACTTTCATTTTCGACATACATAAGACATTTTCGTACATTGTACATAGTTTGGCTGTCACTTAACCCTTAAAATGCGGGAAAAGTAAATTGTCGTCTGCTATCAATTTATGTTTTGTCTTTTTTCTCAATAAAAACATGGTTTGACAACACTTTAGAATCATTTCGATAGGAAATGATTCTAAAGTGTTGCCAAAACATGGTTTTGATGAGAAAATTTGGAAAATAAAATAAACAGCAGACGACAAATTTTAATTCAGCATTGTAAGGGTTTATGTGTGAATTGGATACAAATATGTACCAACAAGTCCAAAGTCAATACATTGGAACTTCTCTAAATCAGATACCTAGAAAACCTCTATTTAATTAATTGTATACGAAATTCACAGAGGATTTCTGGACGTCCAGTGTCAAGTGGTTCTACTATAAGTTAAATACAGGTATAAAATTGAACTACTGTCTGTTTTACAAAACCTGCCCAAATTTTACGGCCATATAAACAATGCAAAAATAATATTTTTTTCGATAATATTTAACTTTAGCAAAATTTAAGAATTAGCTTTTTATTTTTATTTCGTGAAATTTGGTCAAATATTGATTTTATTGCGAAAAATGAATTCTCTATACAAATTTAACATGGGGGAAAAAAGTTCAGAACCTGGAGGAGGAGTAGAAAAACGATTTTGTTTTGGAAATTGATTCTGAGACCTAGCTAGATGGCTTGGAACTGATCTAACTAAGAAAACAAAAGTTACATTTTGAAAATCGGTCCACTATTTCTGAAATTAGATTTTTTTTCCCATGTTAAATCCCCGTAGACATCTTCACTCTGTGGGGATTTAACATGAGGAAATTCTTTTTTTCGCAATAAAATCAATATTGGACCGAATTTCACGAAATAAGAAGTAGGCTCATTTTTAAATTTTTCTATAATTAAATATTATCGAACGATATATTGTTTTTGCATTATTTATATATCCGTACAATTTTGGCAGGTTTCAATTTTGGCAGGTTTCGTGAAACAGACCTTAGAGTATTGTTTAAATAATATGTGGCCATGCCTGAAGAAATGGGACTTATGGGATTTACAACCAGTCCAGCTACTAATCAAATAGCACACTCTATAACATGGGGCCGTTTCACTAAACTTCCTACGACTAAAATGTTCGTAAGTGCAAAATTAAGATAGTCTGTAAATTTCACATTAACAATGTTTTCTTGTTAATAATTGTTGGATTTGCATTTATTGAGCATAGGCTGCATATGCAGCCTATGCTCAATAAATGTAAATCCATCAATTGAAATTTGCAGACGATTCTAAATTTGCGCTTACGAACATTTTAGTCGTAAGAAGTTTAGTACGGCCCCCTGATAACGATCTATATTGCTTGTTAGAAGCATGACGGGTGTTTCATTGATGCAATAGCGAACAGGGCAGATCCTGATCAGACTGTGCGGATGGACAGGCTGATCTGGATCTGCACTGGTTGCAAAACCCATAATCTCCATTATTTTCCAGTCACAGCCTCATATATGCAAACAGCAACAACTGAATGGACAATTAAGATCATTAATTATTTATTTTGGGCAAATAACATTTCTGTAACGTAGTCTTATATATGGTATATTATATTCACTTGTGTTGTGTCTATCTCCAGGCTTCTGTCGCTATATTCCGGCTGTACTGAGGGTAGGTGTCACGGTACCGTGCACTGAAACATAAAATTTGAAGCATAAGTGAAATAATCAGACGTGTGACATACAATTGTATATTGTCGAAAAATCCCATTACCCCACCCACCTGTTGTCGTACAGTTCGTTAGGTTTCTATACACCTAACGTACTGTACGACAACAGGTGGGTAGGGTAATGGGATAAACATAACGTACTGTACGACACGTGGGTGTGGTAATGGGATAAACCTAACGTATTGTACGACAACAGGTGGGTGGGTAATGGGATAAACATAACGTACTGTACGACAACAGGTGGGTGGGTAATGGGATAAACATAACGTACTGTACGACAACAGGTGGGTGGGTAATGGGATAAACATAACGTACTGTACGATAACAGGTGGGTGGGGTAATGGGATAAACATAACGTACTGTACGACACGTGGGTGGGGTAATGGGATAAACCTAACGTACTGTACGACAACACGTGAACACGTGGGTGGGGTAATGGGATAAACATAACGTACTGTACGACAACACGTGAACACGTGGGTGGGGTAATGGGATAAACCTAACGTACTGTACGACAACACGTGAACACGTGGGTGGGGTAATGGGATTTGTTTTCAATGGACATTGTCTTCCACATGTGATCATGTCATGTACAAGGTATGTAATGTGTGTGATGCGCACCTGTTATTTATGTCCCTTTCGACCAACACTTTTGTCAATATCTCAGCAAATTAAATCATTTAGACGAGGTAAAGCGCATATTGCCAACTTCTGCCGATGATACCATTCTCATAGCTGTGTGATTCATCTCCAAAATAACATTAAGCACAGTAAAAACACTTTGCTAAACATAGCCTCTAGTTCTTGTATGTGGCTATGACTGGAGAAATGGGACATATGAGATTTGTGACCAGAAAAGCTGCTGATCAAATAGCATACTCATGTAGCCTGAAAACGACATCGTTTGCTTGTTAGGAGCATGCCGGGTGTTTCATTGATGGAATGGCGAACAGTGCAGATCCTGATCAGACTGTGCGGATGCACAGGCTGATCTGGATCTGCACTGGTCGCAAAACCCCCCATTTCTCCAGTCACAGACACATATACATTATACATCTACTGTCTGTTTCACGAAAGCTGCCCAAATTTTACGGCCATATAAACAATTCAAAAACAATATATTTTTCGATAATATTAAATTAAAGGAAAATTTAAGAATGAGCCTTCTTTTTATTTCATGAAATTTGGTCACATATTGGTTTTATTACGAAAAATTGATTTCTCTATGGGAATTTAACATGGGCGAAAAAGAGGTAGAGGAGTTGTGGGAGGAGTAGAAAAACTTTTTTTTTTTGAAATTGACTCCGAAACCTAGCTAGATAGCTTGGAAAAGATCTAACTAAGAAAACAAAAGTTAAATTTTAAAAATCGGTCCAGTATTTCTGAAATTCTAAAAAATTTCCCCATGTTAAATCCCCATAGATATCTTCACTCTGTGAAGATGTCTATGGGGATTTAATATGGGGAAATTGTTTTTTCGCAATAAAATATTGGACCAAATTTCACGAAATAAAAAGAAGGCTCATTCTTAAATTTTCCTTTAATTTAATATTATCGAAAGAAGTATTCTTTTAGAATTGTTTATATGGCCGCAAAATGTGGGCAGCTTTCGCGAAACAGAGTATAATGCAATGTTGAGAAAGAAAACATAACACTTGACTTACAATACATTTGCTGGCATGGGTTTCTGTCCGTACTGGTCTAGTGTAGGCTCTTGTTGCAATGTGTACTGCAAAAAGAGAAGAAGAACAGTTCATACATGTGTGTTGGTGTTTTATGGATTATTTTGGTATATCTGGTGGTTTGTGTGCATTGTTACCAACATACAATTTATGTCACCTCTCGCGAATTACACGTATAAGTATGTTGACTGTATAAAAAGGGGTCCGGGAGTTCGGAACGGTGAATGTGTAGATAATTTACGTGTGTAATGATTGTGCATTAGTAGTTGCACAAAACTATGTAAATTACCCAAAACCAACGAAATCCACCAAAATACCCACAGGACACCAACATAATGACCATCTATTCAAACACCCGACCATATATACATGTACATGTAAAACAACAATAGGGCAGACATAACAGCAGCATGTATTCATCTGTTCCAGATAACGGTTCCAAAATCATTCCGCTGTACACACAGGTTGAAGTAACGGACCGAGGTCTATAAATACATTAAATATGCATAAAAGCATCAATACATGGAACAAAAATAAGCTAAAAAATATTTTTTTACTCCATGTAGGAGTAAAAAAAAATGTTTTAGCTTATTTTTATGTAAGTCTATATGTAGGGAGTAAAATTTTTTGTTTAGCTTATTTTATTTTTATTTATTGATGCTTTTAGGCATATTTAATGTATTTATAGACCTCGGTCCGTTACACTTCAACCTGTGGCTGTACATTGTAGTTCTTCATATGAGACACGTCATGTGATGTTGTACGTAAGAACATGTGCTATATCTCGTGAATAATATTTACAAATTTACGATATTTTTCGAAAATGACGTCGAGAAATGACAAACTTTTCATCGTAAATGCAGAATGCATTTTCTATGAAATGTTTTTGACATCTTTTGACGTCATTCACAGAACGAAAATATCACAGGGTTTGCGAATATATTTCACGAAAAGTCGCACATGTTCTTAGGTATAAATCACATGGCGTGTCTCCTATGATATCATGGCAAGATGAAGAACCCTATCTCCCCTTGTTGACTGGCCTTGACTCGACGGGTGTATAGTGTGACCTTTGTCCCTCTTGTTCATTTTTATTAACAATAAAATAAGAAACAATTATTTGGCAGCACATGAGAATCGCTATCCATTGGAGACAATTCACAAGTGCTATCAAACCATGGTTTCATTGAGAAATATGGAAAATGCAATATAACAAACAAAAGACGAAACAAATTAACTCATCATTAAAGGTACATGCCCACGTAGTAGGCACAAACTGTTCTTTATAGGAATTAAATAAGTGTATAATTATATCACTATTCCACCAGTTCTATAAATTACGAGTGCCCGCTATACAATTATATCATTTATTAATTATCAATTTACTGTTAGCGATTCGCGGCGGTAACAGTCTATTTTGATAATGTGCGGGGACGACGACTTTCACATCACGGCTTGCGGTGCGCATGCGCAGTATACTACGCGCGCCAGTAGGCTTCCCAATATGTAAATAAGAATATCAACATGTCGAAACGTCCAGGACGGAAATTGTATGAAACGGCGTCGGCCAAAAAAAAGGCGAAATGTCTGAGGGACAGGCAGTACAGAGAGATGAGTGGTTAAAGGTACATGCCCACGCAGCAGGTTACACTGTACTACTACTTTTCATTTTCTGTCATGCCTTATATGAGCCATTTGTCTACCCACTAACGAGTTATTTTTAATTACGGCGCGTGTTAATTGGTGTTAAATCGCATTTTATATGCCGCGACCAGAAAGGGTATTTTCCGACCTCGTGCTATTTTTACCAACACGCGTCACGTGACACAGTCAATCATGTCACATATTTGACATGCGCAGTGAAGTATCGGAAGTTGAGAAGAAAAATCTCTGTTCGAGTCCAAATCTAAATCTCCACGTAACTCTTTCCATTTGGTGATCTGGTCGCCAATATTAACCACTCTCTCTCTCTGTACTGCCTGTCCCTCAGATATTTCGCCTTTTTTTTGGCCGACGCCGTTTCATACAATTTCACGTTTCGACATGTTGATATTCTTGTTTACTTATTGTGAAGCCTACTGGCGCGCGTAGTATACTGCGCATGCGCACCGCAAGCCGTGATGTGAAAGTCGTCGTCCCCGCACATTATCAAAATAGACTGTTACCGCCGCGCGTCGCTAACAGTAAATTGATAATTAATAAATGATTATATTTGTATAGCGGGCACTCGTAAATTTTAGAACTGGTGGAATAGTGACATAATTATACACTTATTTAATTCCTATAAAGAACATTTTGTGCCTACTGCGTGGGCATGTGCGACCAGATCACCAAATGGAAATAGTTACGTGGAGATTTAGATTTGGACTCGAACAGAGATTTTTTCCGAGGGTATTTTCCGACCTCGTGCTATTTTTACCAATACGTGTCACGTGACACGGTCAATCATATCACATCTTTGACATGCGCAGTGAAGTATCGGAAGTTGAGAAGAAAAATCTATGTTCGAGTCCAAATCTAAATTATATTTGTATAGCGGGAACCCGTAATTTTTAGAACTGGTGGAATAGTGACATAATTATACACTTATTTAATTCCTATAAAGAACATTTTGTGCCTACTACGTGTGCATGTACCTTTAAATGTCGTTAACTGTGGATATGCCGTTAAACATCAACAGGCCCGTACGCAGAGGTGGTGCGACGGGTGCGTACGTTCCCCCTTAACCCTTTCACTCTTAACCCGCATGCCTGTATAGTGGTATTGGCAAACAGTGTAGATCCAGATGAGCCGGCTCGTAACGAGCCGTCTCATCAGGATCTGCACTTTTTGCAATTAATTTTCATAATTTTGAGAACAAAAACACCACATGCTCGTAAATGGACTAGTCTGAAAATCATTTTGTGATGATTTAGGGGTGAACGGGTTAATCTGCCGAGGTCTGTCCGTGGATGTGCAAAAACAATGTTTAGCCTTTCGCGCCGTCGATAACGCACCCCGCTAAATAATTCCTGCGTACGGGCCTGGTCAATAGAATCTACACCAAATACAAACAAAAATGATTTCAACTACAATATCTAAGTATTTTGAAGTTAAGAAATTGGCAATATTAGCGTAAGCAGTGGTGTAATGGGTATCGAAATGAGAAGACCCGACTGGAAGTAAATGGTTTACAGGGGAAAATGTCGGCCTACATACAGTGGAACCTCTCTAAACCGGACACCAATAATACACATGTGAAAATGTCTGTTTGGATCGCATAGCACACAATTATGACCCAGAATGATCAAATGCCCGATTTACAGTGAAACCCCTCTAAGCCGGACACCCTGGGGACCTCACAGGGTGTCCGGTTTAGGGAGGTTTCACTGTAAAATGTCGAAACCAACTATGAGTGACAGAACTATATGTCCCAAAAATATATGACGCGACTTGTGTAACAAACCCACCTTCCATGAGCGCGTGACTTCTGGTCTAAGATAGCGGACGGCATAGCCGACGTAATGTTGGTCCTTTTCCGACGGCAACTCCGGGATCCTGATGCTGAACCGTTCCGGCGACTTGTTCAGGAAATCCGACCACTGGGTTCGAGCCCGCCTGGGGAAATACAGTAGAATATTTATATGTGGCTGTGACTGGAGAAATGGGGTTCATGAGTTTTGCGACCAGTGTAGATCCAGGGGCCCGTTTCACTAAACATCGTACGACTAAAATGTTCGTAAGTGCAAGATTATGATAGTCTGTAAATTTCACATTAACAATGTTTTCTTGTAAGCAATTATTGGATTTACATTTATTGAGCATAGGCTGCATATGCAGCCTATGCTCAATAAATGTAAACCCATCAATTGACATTTCCAGACGATTCTAAATTTGCACTTACGAACATTTTAGTCGTACGAATTTTAGTGAAACGGCCCCCAGATCCACACGGTCTAATTAGGAACTGCATTGTTCACCATTCAGTCGGTGAAACTGGCACCTGTGTTAGAATATATGGATCTACACTGGTCACAAATCCCATATCTCCAGTCACAGCCACATATAGACTGGGCGGACAGAAAACCTATGTATTGAATTCTGATGTGATTTGTTCCATAAACCTGGTGCCCGTTTCACTAAACTTCGTACAATAAAAAAGTTCGTACGAAGATATTTATAAATTCACTTCACATGTCAATGTGGTTCATTAATGCTAATTATAATGATGTCAAAATACGTGTACGATAAGTAATAAATATCCATTTTTCCAATAGCACACATACATCCTATACGTATGCGAAAATGTATTAAGATACGAACAGTAGGTCAAAAGAGATGTCGGTTACAAAAAACCTCATTCTATTCAATGGTACGTGTAATAGTTTTTTGTTGTTTTGTCTGATGATAATGCGTGTTCATGATTACAAAGCCCGCAAATATGTACATGTCTTACATTAGTTATATGTGACTGTCACTGGAGAAATGGGGCTTATCGGTTTTGCGACCAGTGTAGATCCAGATCAGCCTGTGCATCCGCACATCCATGTCACAGCCACATATGCCTTCTTATAGTGGAACTTGTCTAAACTGGACATCCTAGGGTTTTCACAGCTTATCCAGGATAGAGAGGGTTCACCGTAAATGCAAAACGTACATGTATATGATGCAGTACAGTGGAATCTCTCTAAACCGGACACCCTGTGAGTTCCCCAGGGTGTCTGATTTAGAGAGGTTCCACTGTAAATCATTGTTTTGTGATCACTAGGTGTCACAGTTTAGAGCTTTTCAATCACGAACACTCGTTATAATTAGAACGAAATTCCAGTGAAAACTATTCAAATTAATTACTCTAAGGGTCCGGTTCAGAGAGGTTTCACTGTATATGGTTAAAAGGGAACAAATCTAGTTGAGATCGGGCAGTGTACAAGTGGATAGGAATTTCCTTGTCAAAGGTATCTTTAAGATACCTTTGACAAGGACATTCCTGTCCACTTGTTCACTTGTTTGATACAGACTGATACACGATCTGACACAACCGGACTTTTCAGGATTCACACCGGTTAGAAATTAAACAGTCCCATTTTTGTCGTGGCTATGCACACATATTCATACAAGATTGGACAACAGCCTGAGAAAATGAACCTTAGGACGACTATCAGCCGGAGCATGCGTGCAGTGTGATCAGATTCTAAGTACGGTATCCATCAACAAATGCGACAAGCCTTGTGTGATTTTGTACCCAAGAAGTAGTGCGATTTTTCATGAAAACTATTAAAATAACGTGTTTTTTTCCGTAAATGACATCAAAACTTGACGAAATCCTCAGAACAACATTTCGTTAACTTTCTATTTCATCTATGGAAAATATCGTAAATTCTGTAAATAGTGTTGCCGAGAAATATCGCCCATCTTCTTTCTTAGGTACTACTGTCTGTTTCACGAAAGCTGCCCAAATTTTACGGCTATATAAACAATTCAAAAACAAGATTTCTTTTGATAATATTAAATTAAAGGAAAAATTAAGAATGGGCCTTCTTTTTATTTCGTGAAATTCGGTCAAATATTGATTTATTGCGAAATAACAATTTCCCCATGTTAAATCCCCATAGACATCTGCACGGAGTGGAGTGAAGATGTCTATGGGGATTTAACATGGGGATTTTTTTTTGAATTTTAGAAATACTGGACCGATTTTTAAAATTTAACTTTTGTTTTCTTAGTTAGATCATATCCAAGCTATCTAGTCAGGTTTCGGAGTCAATTTCCCAATGTTTTCGTTTTTTGACTCCTCCCACACTTCCTTACCACTTTTTCCCCCATGTTAAATTCCCATAGACAAATCAATTTTTCGTAATAAAATCATTATTTGACCGAATTTCACGAAATAAAAAGAAGGCACATTCTTAAATTTTCCTTTAATTTAATATTATCGAAAATAATATTGGTTTTGAATTGTCTATATAGCCGTAAAATTTGGGCAGCTTTCGTGAAACAGACTATAATGTGGCTGCATTAATATGCGACATGATCAGACTCTCTACGGATGGAAATGCCATAAGTCCCACAGATATGGACCTACTTTAATTCATCGGGCGTGGTGTAATGTCTGTGGATCTGTTTGCCTGTATCCGTGATTGCCTGCAACATAATTCACCACACACATGATTATGTTTATATTACCCAAATACATTATGATGATACACCATTGGAAAATTGTAAATATTTTATTGGAAATATATATTGTGACCACCATTTGAACCGTCTCGTCGAGACGGTTCATATGAGTGGTCCCAACATATACTTTCATTGAAAAATAAGAAAACTCGGAAAAAAGAATTTCAAAGGTTTTATACACCCACAAGTGTAATCCGAATGAAATGGTTTATAGATATGAATCCGCTGTTTCTCAACTATCAAATTCAGTCGGGTTTTAGATATCAGTAGAGGCCGATTGCGACCCAGAGAAATAAATAGATCATCTTACTTGAGTGATAATTTAAGATGATATGTACGAAACAAATTACCGATTCCATAAGAAACGAGGCTATGCCGAGTTTCGTATGAATACAATTATCTCGTTTAATAAATATCCAATTAGATCGACACAAATGTGAGAGTACATAGAGTTGCATAAGCACAGAATTATACATTGGAACTACGAAGCTATTTGTCACCTACTGTGTTGTCTATATCAGTCTCATTTACATATTTATTACACTATCGTATTAAGATTTATATTACAATGTGTTATTACACTGTGAAATATCATTTTTATGGAGGTCCCAGGGTGTCCGGTTTAGAGATGTCCCACTGTAAATCAGACATATGACTATGCCAAGGTATGCGGATGTGCTTTGCGAACTTGAACAACCATTATCATCATAAATATACACTAATGAAACCCATAAAATTAAGGATACATAGACTGTCTGTGTGTTCGGTTTAGCGAGGTTTTACTGTAGTTGCCAGATTTCAAATTTCTATTGATGTGGTTCATATTATAGTCTAATCTTACCTAGGTCACATTCCATTTGTGACTTGCATTGTTCTAATTGTGTCAAACAATACATCTAAATGCAGTAATTCACGTATACACATATCACATTTAATCGTTTGCATGAACCATCGATACTCTGATAATTGAATTGCCCGATTCATTTACATAATCGTTAGATCTGTGAATATGCTTGTAAATAGAACGTCACTGCTAATGAGGTACATGTAGTACCCGTGTAACCCTTTCAACCCTAGACCATAAAGCCAACATTTGCAAACAGTGTAGATCCAGATGAGCCGGCTCGTAACAAGCCCGATCATTTGCAAGTACTGTAGATCCAGACCAGGCGGCTCGAAACGAAACGAAAATTCACGGCACGTGTCAATATTTTGTTTGTACATGTATTCCTCATGATTAATCCAGGTGTATGATCACGTGGTACTAACAACAACAACAAGTACTGAAACTTCCAGAATCCATCTGATCCAAAGTACGTATACTTTTATATTGTCCTTATTAGGTAACGGATTTTGATGAAATATGGCGCATCAAACGCGTCTTTTTAAGCTGCATTTGGTGGTCTTTGTATGATCGCCCAAACTTTCTTCGCAAAAACGACATAAGTCTGTGCCGAACTCCCTGGACCCCCACATGCAGCTCATAAAGACGCGTTTGCTGCGCCATATTTCATCAAAATCCGTTGCATATTAAGGAAAATATCAAATAATACTTACATTGGAGTGGGCGACGTTGTTGTTGTAACCACGTGATATGCACCTTGTTAATGAAGTAATAAAAAATGCAGCACTTTTCAGTACATGTATTATTCAATTATATAACATAATCCGCATGTTCCCATTAATAGAATCGTCCAAACATTAGCATGGAAAAGCCAGTGTTATATATTTAGGGGTGAATGGGTTAACTTACCAATTTAATGTTTTTTCCGAGTTTTCTATGCAAGTTTTACACAAATGTGTATTCAAATCACAGCAGCAAAATAGTGAAGAAATATTTCTTAATCAATCAATCAATAAAATCCTTTGCAACCTGAAACATGTCCACAATTTCGATCAGGGATCAGGGGCGGTCCGAGTATGCACTTACCAGTGCGGACATGCGTCTCTTCGGTGGCTCGAATAATGTTGAGGTGGCCCTTTTGAAATCATCTGAAAAGGGAAGAAAATGCGAACATTCGTGATACAGTGGAACAACTCTAAACTGGACAACCACAGGGTGTCCGGTATAGAGATTTTCCAATGTAAATAAACAATATAATCACTCCAATGCATGTTTTAGCGCTTTGCGATCACGAACAGGCAGTGCCATCGGCGATAAATAACAGTGAAAGCCCACAAAATCACCCACACATGGTGCAAATGATGTATGGTTTAGTCAGGTTCCACTGCGGAAATGTGGCTTATAAATTGTCGTTGCGTTCACACAGTGTGATCAGGGTCAGCTCTATTCGACTTTCAGTCATTGAAGGACGAGTCAAGCCCGTAACAAACAGTATAGATCCTCACCAGTCTGCACGAGTTGGCTAGAAGATCAACAGACAGACTGTCCACACATGTCATAAATCCTTCTTCTCAATTCACAACCTCTTTCATGTGACCCGAAACGACATTAAAGGGTTTATTAAGTTTGCGAACAGATCAGGGGATAGACTGCTCTACGGAAGCCCATTAGGGCCACTTCACTTGTTTTTAATTTCCATTTATTCAAGATGTTTTCTTGAATTTTCAAGATCTTTTCTTGAATTTTCAAGATCTTTTCTTGAAAATTCAAGAAAAGATCTTGAAAATTCAAGAAAACAACTTGAAAATTCAATATTTCACGATATTTTCTTGAATTTTCAAGTTCTTTTCTTGAATTTTCAAGATCTTTTCTTGAAAATTCAAGAAAATATCTTGAAAATTCAAGAAAACATCTTGAATAAATGGAAATTAAAAAAAAGTGAAGTGCCCTAATGGGCTTCCGTACAAATCAGGTAATACAGTAACAGATAACACAGCTAATCAGAAACTACATGTAAGCTTGTCTGAAACTGAATAAGGCCTTTTTTTCTCGTGGAGGGTCACACATTGATAAAAGGTTAATACCATGAACGACACTACAAGTGCGACAGAAAAGACTGAAACGAATATCCACATGGGGTCTCGTACAATTATGTTCTTATTTCTTATGCTTATTTGGTAATGCAAGCTTATACTTATAATCCCTTACTGGAACGAGAGTGCTGAAGAAAGAAAGAGCTTTTAATGCGTCCACACAATGGGCAAAGGAATGTCATAAATGGAAGGATATACTCATCAATATGCAACCGGATATTAGGAACATGACTATTCGTGATTCTACTATGGGGAAGCATTGGCCCTATTGCAGCACAAACAATGTCGTAACGGAATAGCTGTGGCAAATATACTGAGCAAAACAATTTTTTTACTCCCGTTAAACCGCAATAAATTGTTTTATTGTTTGACATATACTATCGATACATATGTCAGAATGTATGTCCAAACGCATCATCTTTGGAAAACGCGTATACGTCGATTTGGTAATAACGGGTTTTGAGCGATTTGCACGTGGTCGTGCCCGTTAATTTGAAAATCTAGTTTTCAAGTACTGGGAGAGAAACGTTATTCCGTCCAAATGCGGAAAAACACATGCATTTGTTTCAAATCCATGCCAATTTATCAGTAATACTTATGAATCCGGCAATTTGGATGTTTCTGGCCAGCGATATTTCCATTGACGTCGGAAGAGCTTCCATCAGCAACAAAATGATCATGTTTATGCTCGTCTGATGCATAGAGTAGACTGAGCATGAGCCGACGTATTAAAAAACGACGCATACATATAGAGAATAGTAGATTAGTGCCGTGAATGGGACAAAAATATCTGGCAAGGCTCAGGAAACGGGATGAGCGAGGCTCTGCCGAGCACATCCCGTTTCCGTGCCGCGCCAGATATTTTGTCCATTCACGGCACTAACCTACTATTCTATTTATCCCGTCAACACCTACAAATGGCTGTAAAATGCAAAAATTGTATTGACTGGATATCAAAAATGTTTCACGGCACCGTGTTTCACTGCACATACGCACTGTGTTGACGGGATAAATACTAGTATTGCTACATGACCAACACAGTAACGTCCTTTACTTACGCCAGTTATCCGCCACAACGTAATTCACTGTGGTACGCCGATTGTGAACGCAACCAATATTAATTGTAACATATTCGTTCCATCCGCACCCCAAATAAAGCCACGCGTCGTCTTTTTCATCCACCCCAATTGCTCATTTCTTTTACTCGAAAATTCTTATTTTCGAATGGCCCCTGTCCCTTTGATTGCTAATTTTGTGGAAATTTCTCTAGCGATTATGTAATTAGCTGTACGTCCGGACATGTATGAGGTATATGATATCAGCAATATATATATAGAGTAAAATTTTGTTGTTTGCTGAGCATACAGTGAAACCTCTCAAACCGGACACCCTGGGAGGTCCCCCGGGTGTCCGGCTTAGAGAGGTTTCACTGTAAATCAGGCATTTGATCTTTCTGCGCCATTGTTATGTGTGCTATGCGATCACGAACAGACAGTATCACCTGACCAAGAAACTCATAAAAAATAACATCACATGCGTTTTCGTGGTGTCCGGTTTGGAGGAGTTCCACTGTATTAAGATATGGCACGAAGTACCTGTTTACCCTGTTAAATTACGCACTTTGTTGGAGCCATGTTTAAATAAAGTAAAATCAATATGTCTCGGTATTTAAATAGAAATGATTGTTACATGTTACGAGGAAAGTGATCTTAAAGCATATAAACCGAGCCATGTGATTTTGTATCTAACAGGGTGTAAGCTTTTTCGTGAAAATATTTACGAAATTTACAATATATTCCGTAAATGACGTCGACAGTTATCGAAATGTTCACCGTATATGCGGAATCTGCTTTGATAATTTCATCCCACTTCCGATGTAATTTACAGAAAATTACTGTATCTGTAAATACTTTTCATGAAAATAATCGCACATCGTCTTAGCTACACATTCTGCCCAGATTGTGGCAATTTTCATAATTATCGCTGTGACTGGATACAAATGGTGCTTATGTAATCTGTGACCAATGCATCTCCTGTAGCCTATTTCATCAACTTAGCAAAGTATACTTTAGTAGCAAAGTATACTTTGAGGGAGAAATTTTCAATTTTATGATAAATTTATTAATTTTTATTATACTGAATTTATTACATTATCACAGCCAATTTGGCGGTGATAATGTAATAAATTCAGTATAATAATTCTGCATACTTTTTTAATCATGAAATATATGCATTTGTTAGTTCTATATGAAATAATGCATTTCAGGAAAAATAAATGATTTCTCCCTCAAAGTATACTTTGCTAGTCTTCTTTCTGTTGTAATTTCCACCAGTTAATTGGTGCACCCGTAAATCCGGTAATTGTTGTTTAGTATGTTAGACACGGTAACTATAATAATTATATCGCAGGGGCTGGTTAGGAGACGGCCATTTATTTTAAATAAATTAAATTAATTATTTAGTTTACGTAATTCTAGCAGACGCCTGACATGAAGTCTGTAGCAGAGCCTCATGGAGAGTCTTTCCAGCTCGGTGAGAAGTTTCTGGTTTGATGGTATCAGATTTCCATCGGCTAGCTTGGTGCAGTCTATTATAAGTGCGGCTAGCAATTGTCGTGTAGCAATGGTTTACCATACGTGCGTTCCTAACTGGTCTGCGACGAGGGCGTGTATATCCTGTATGAGCTTCACTCTGCTAATCATGATAATCATGTGAATCCGGTCTTCTGGTTCGAGTCTGCAGAGTGGGCATTTGCTATCTACTTCATATTTATTGATAGGGTATACTTTAGTAAGGTATACTTTACAATGTTGATGAAATAGGCTCCTGATCAAACGCCACACCCAGTAGCCTGTATGAACACTCTGTATTCAGGTAGACGGAGCCTCGCAGGTGACATGGATTTTTTTTTATTAATTCGTTCCCACGAAATAACAATTCGTTCCCTCAATTTAACAATTCATTCCCTCCAATTAACAATTCGTTCCCACGATATAACAATTCGTTCCCTCAAATTAACAATTCGTTCCCACGCAATGACAATTCGTTCCTTCAATTTAACAATTCGTTCCCACGATATAACAATTCGTTCCCTCGAATTAACAATTCTTTCCCGTGAGAACGAATTGTTATTTCGTGGGAACGAATGGTTAAATTGAGGGAACGAATTGTTATTTCGTGGGAACGAATTAATACAAAAAATAATTCTACGTCCACTGCGGGGCTCCGTATGTTATTCGAAATTTGAATGTTGATCTACGATCTGCGATCTTAGTGCTTACTTCACATATCTTACCAGATGTTGTACGGGCATACATGTAGGGGTGTGACAAATAATTTAGAGCACCAATGCCCGACTTACTGTCATGTAATATATTTGCCAAAGCCTATAAAATCTGTAAGATTTGATCACCTGTGTAGTGGACACAACTACCAATGTTGCGAGTAGACCATTTTCATAGGTATTGTTAACACTATCTTAAGTGGTTGTAAACTGTGTATTCTCTCAACACAATGCATTGGAACATTAATATTTGATAGGATTTAGCATGTATATGTCGCAACCATTGATTGATCACACAATAAATCACCATGACATAGCTGTATTCATTGTTTTTTGCGACCAGTGTAGCCCCAGATCAGACTGCGCATATGCGCAGTCTGATCAGGGCCTACACTGTTCGCTAATGACATTGGGAAATAATATACTGCTGCTTTAAGGAAAATCGTATAACAGTATTATACTGTATGAGCATGATAACTGATCACAACTTAAGCTGGTCAAATATTCAATACGCCCTCTTTTCTCATGACTGGTTAACTGTTAACCGTATCCGCACAAAGCGTACTGTCAGCAGCATAATATCCGTCGGTGTTTTAAACATGGAATAAATGGACTTATTCGTATTCTTATTATTATATATACCGACCGCCATACGGTCCCATACAAATACAAACTGTTAAGACGATTGATTCGTGTTTCAATGACCAAATATATGGAACGCCAAATCTGCATAAACTAAAACTAAATACTTAGAGCTAGCATTACATTTCGTTTCGACTTATATTTAACCCTTTCAACCACAAGGAACTGGCATGGACTGTGATATGCTAATGTTCCGACCAATCCAATGGTCACAAAATGATTTTCAGATTCGTCCATTTATGAAAAGGGGGTGTTTTTTGTTATAAGAAATATGAAAAAATATTGCAAAAAAGTGCTGATCCGATGAGACGGCTCGTTACGAGCCGGCTCATCTGGATCTGCACTTTTTGCATAAACCGATATAGCGGGATTTCGGGTTCAAAGGGTTAAGGGTGGGAATGAGCTCGAACGCCTTTCATACCAGGGATAGGATTATATATTTAGCATTACTAGCATTAAATAGTTAGAGCTAGCTCCAAATCATTTGAAAAGCTCTCAAAATCATTTGGAGGTACTTGTAGCTCAAAATTTAATTATTTGAGTTTATGTATATTTGGCGGACCAGGAACGCCAACTCTACCTAAACTTAAATCAGTATTGGTAGCTCTAAATAGCTAGCATTAACTATTTAGAGCCAGCATTACTTATTTGAGTGTATCTAGATTTGGCGTTCATGGAACGCCAAATCTACATTAATTCAAATAATTATTGCTACCTCTAAATAATTAGAGCTGACATTACATATTTAGAGCTAGTTCCAAATGATTTCGAGAGCTCTTCAAATAGTTTGGACCTAATGTAACTCTAAACATTTAATGCTAGCTGTAATTATTTAGAACTAGCATTAATTATTTGAGTTTATGTAGATTTGGCGTTCCATGAGTCTGTGTCTATACTGGTCGCAAATGTAGTAAACTACGGAGCCCCGCAGGGAACATGGATTTTTTTTTATTAATTCGTTCCCACGAAATAACAACTCGTTCCCTCAAATTAACAATTCGTTCCCTCGAATTAACAATTCGTTCCCACGATATAACAATTCGTTCCCTCGAATTAACAATTCGTTCCCACGAAATGACAATTCGTTCTCTCAATTTAAAAATTCGTTCCTTCGAATGAACAATTCGTTCCCACGATATGAAAATTCGTTCCCACGAATTAACAATTCGTTCCAGTGGGAACGAATTGTTATTTCGTGGGAACGAATTGATAAATTGATGGAACGAATTGTAGTAAACTCAGTTTGTCTTCTTGTATTGGCACGGTTATTGTATACGGACGATTTGTTTAATCTAAGCCAAACCGATAATCTCTCGGCTTAGACAACATATGAAATAGAGTAAAACTATAACGATCACTAAGCATTAGACATACATGTATACGTATCAAACAAACGAACGGACATGTGCAAACATACACATTTATATGACATGCACACACACGTAGCAACGCGACACAGAATACATTTTTCGACAAACATGAAATAAATAAATGCATTTGCGTGGAAGGGGTTGGGGTGGCATGTCGCGGTGGGGGACGGGGCCTACCAACAGAATAAAAGAAAACAAAAAATGTAAACAACAGTTACCAACAAATAAAACAATAAAAAATAGAGATAACAAATATATGGGCAAAACAGTTAACAGTAAATAGGTTTCCAACATAAGAGGTAATAAAACTGTGAATAACAAACCGAAGAGGTTTAACCCATGCCATATCCCACACCCACCACATGTATATATATACTAAGGAGTCATATATACATGCACTGCACAAGGACATTTTAAGATAAATTCCAAATGCGATAGTCCCACAGTAAAACCTCGCTAAACCGAACACACAGACAGTCTGTGTAGCCTTAATTTTATGGGTTTCCGTAGTGTATATTTATGATGATAATGCCTGGTTAAGTTCGCAAAGTACAGCCGCATACCTTGGCATAGTCATATGTCTGATTTACAGTGGGACATCTCTAAACCGGACACCCTGGGACCTCCCAGGGTGTCCTGTTTACAGAGGTTCCACTGTACCAGAAGATAGAGAGAACCTGATGTACCATTATTGCAAATATAATTTCATGTTTTTTGCACATAAACTTTGTCAAATAGTGCCCAATGTAACATCCAACTATATTCGGGTAATGCCAAACCAACCCGCATGGATTTCGAAATATGCATGTTTGGTTGTGACTGGAAAAGTTGGGCTTATGGGATTTCCGACCAGTGTAGATCCAGATCAGCCTGTGCATCCGCACAGTCTGATCAGGATCTGCACTGTTCGTTATTCCATCGATGAAACACTCGTTATGCGTCTAACAAGCAACATAGATCGTTATCAGACTATAGGAGTGTGCTATTCGACCAGGAGATGCACTGGTCACAAAACTCATAAGCCCTATTTCTCCAGTCAGCCACAAATGAAAGAGTGATCACTCTCAGGGCATCTATGTAGAGTGAATCTACACGCATGTGCATTATACTTTGACCTGAATACCACACACTCCTTGCAAATAAAAAGGTTTTACTTTCAACAATATTTATTTATGATTAATAAGTAATAGCGTTACAGTAAAATACACTGTAAATAATCGGATTTGACCTATAATTTATTGAAATGCAAGGCTTGCATTTCAATAAATTATAGGTCAAATCAGATGATTTACTGACATGCAATTGTATTTAACTGTTACATCATTACTTAATAAATGACCAGTACAGCTTCACTGTATAATATTTGGCTTATGCAATAAATATAATCTAACATTTGTGTTGATTTAATATGAGATTTATTAATCTCGTTGACTGATTTCATAAGAAACTCGGCATAGCCTCGTTTCTTATGAAATCAGTAAACTCGTTTAGTAAATATCATATTAAATCATCACTCATGTAAGATCCTATATTTACAGCAAAATAAAAATAAGAAAAAAAATTGTTTAAAGCAAAATAAATAGAAAAAACAACAACACAAGAACGAAAATCCAACTTACTCGGTCCGCAAGTGGTGGTTGTCCGGCAGTGTTGGTCGGGCAGTTTATGTCCGGCGGTGTCCATATCCATCCGGCGGAAGGAGGGCAGACGGGGGTGGAAGAGTCCGTCCTTGACCGCCGCCAGCTGGACCTTCTGAAAGTTCGGGTACTGGTACGAATAACTGGGTATATTCATTGGATTTGCCCTCTCTATCTTCACTGGTTGTACCCCTATGGTCGTCATGGTCAAACTTCGGAGAATTAACTTGTTAAATGTATATTTACCGTACCCTCTTCAACAGGAATAACTTCACTAACGAATGTTTTGCTCACCGGTTAAAGCACAATTTAAATCACCAAATGTTCTAAAGGATTAAATGACAAATAGTCCAATGTTCACACAATGCCGTCTGTACGGTAAAGCGATAGGTAAGATTTGTCAATAGACAGGTAACCCCGCTATGGATTATCGCGTCGTGGGTAACGTTGTCATTAGTTACGGTCAACAAGTAGACGACGTCACGACTCGGAGCCCTCGGCATTGTCCGTGGACGGTATTGTACTCGCGGAACGTCGTCGGATTGTGGTTGTGATTTGAGAAATGGGGGCCTATGCCAATTGTGACCTGTATATCGGCTTGTCTGTACATACGGGCTATATACCAGGATATGTTACACTGTATTTATTCAGTATCGAAGGCTTTATTTATTTATTTGAGAAAACTTGTTGATTTCAATTACTCCGACTTTAAATGTGGGGGTTATTCCGGGGCCTATACTGTACATGCGACTGTGACTAGCGAAATGGGACTTGTGGGATTTGTGACCAGTGTAGCTCATGATTAAATAGCACACTCCTATAGCCATTGTGTTTATCAAGAAGCACGGTGTGTTTCATTGATGTAATGGCGAACAGTGCAGATCATGATCAGACTGCGCGGATGCGCAGGCTGATCTGGATCTACACTGATCGCAAAACACATAAGCAACATTTAGTTCAGCTCCCTGTCTGTGGCTGAGACTGTAACTGGAGACATGATATTCAGGTATTTTGAAATAAAGAAATTGACAAATATTGGCAAGATTAGCGCACGCAGTAGAGTATCGCTGTTTATGTTTTGCTACGATCTCGGCGACGGGATCACAATCCCACTGATTTTGGTATACCCTGGGCGGAAATTCCATAGAAATAGACATCGATTGTTTGTTTTTATTTCTACAAATGTTCTTATTGAATTAAAAGTACTTGCCCACTCAGTAGGCACAGCATGTTATTTATATCAGAGACATCATATTAGAGACATTTTCTGGCAAAAGAAACATTCATTCGCCATCACCCCACGTATTGATTGGCATTGTTATACATTTTATATCAGACGTAAATTTGCACACTGTTATCAGGGGCGATAACCGTGCTTCATTAAACTGTTAACGGACATTATTATTTATTCTCTGTATTTATTTTTTGATGTACCATGATCATAGTTTATAATCTATCGAAAATATTATTTTTTTCAGGTAACGCATTTAATTAGTATAACTAATTAAAAAGTAGCATGCCTCATTTGACTATGAAAGTAGCCTGATACCAGATAGGTAGAGCGTCGCACTGCGGATCTGGAGACCCCGGGTTGGATTCCCACCTCGACCTGCTCCGAACTTCGTGATAGCCTAGTCCTATCGGATGGGGACTTAACTAGTCGGTCCCGACATGCAAGGTCATCGAGCCAGTGCCGTCGTTAAATCAAAGCATTTACATTTACAAAACAAAATACATTTACATGTACCTAATTGTTAGAACTGGTGGAATAGTGACACAATTATACACTTATTTAATTCATATAAAGAACATTTTGTGCCTACTGAGTGGGCATGTACCTTAAAATTAAACCACTTTACACAGGGCCATGATAAAAAAATTCTGATATGCCCCTTTAAATCAATACACATATTACATATTTATTGCATCATGAACTCAGTATTGAACTAAAAACTTGTGTTCTCTGGCGATTTCATTTGTATATTTATTACACTAGTGTATTACGACTTTTATTACACTGTGTTATTACACTGGGAAGGTCAATTTTATGCACTGAATAATAACAGCATACATGGACCATACAACTACTGTACACATTTCACTACATATACATTGGGGTCAGCGTGTAAGTGCACACACGAACGAACACGACAGGTTGGTTCCAACCTGTCGTGTTCGTTCGTGTGTGCACTTACACGCTGACCCCACTGTAACTACACGCTGACCCCACTGTAACTACACACTGTAACTACACGCTGACCCCACTGTAACTACACGCTGACCCCACTGTAACTACACGCTGACCCCACTGTAACGTTGGATTTAACACTCCTTTGGCGCCCATCTCCCATGCACAGGTGAAATTTGAGAGTTATTTCTCATCAATATTTATGTTAAATGTAAGATTATCGTACTTACAAGCTACTCCAATACGGATACCTTGTTTTATCTGTAAATGTCGATAAACACATATCGCACATTTCAATAGTGAAAGTCCCGAATGTAAACATTGCGAATTGAAACAACTTATATCAATGCCAATTTTGTATTTGACTTTTGATAAAGTATTTAATAAGACACGAATGCTACCATGTTTTCTTAAGACAGAGGCCAGTGAAACTAGCTACATGTACCCTCAGTTTTAAATGCGTTTCAGTTCAGATTTGTGGATATTGTTTTAATCATCATCAGTGCATTGATATTTGTAAGTATATGTATATGAATAGTTAATTCTGTCTATAATATATTACATACACGTGACTGTGACTAGAGAAATGGGGCTTATGAGATTTGTGGCCATTGTAATTCCTGATCAAATAACACACTCATTAGTCTGAAAACGATATATATATTATTTGTTGGGCTCGCGTCGATGCATATTATCCAAGCGGCCGTTACACTAAACTCCGTACGACTGAAATGTTCGTAAGTGCAAATTTAGGATCGTCTGGAAATTTCAATTGATGGATTTACATTTATTGAGCATAGGCAGCCTATGCTCAATACATGTAAATCCAATAATTGTTTACAAAAAAATCAATGTTAATGTGAAATTTACAGACTATCATACATTTACACTTACGAACATTTTAGTCGTGCGAAGTTTAGTGAAACGGGCCCCTGATCCTGATCAGAGTGTACGTATGTACTGGATCAAGTGAGCATATAGCATGCTTCTAACAAGGTGCTTATCAGGATATGCTCAATAAATGTAAATCCAAATATTGTTTACAAGAAAACAGTGTTAATGTGAAATTTAAGGACTATCATGATTTTGCACTTACGTACATTTTAGTCGTACGAAGTTTAGTGAAACGGCCCCCAGATCCGCACCGTTTGCGGTTTGGTTCTAGTTTTATTTTACAAAATTACTCCTTTACTGAAGTATGAACTACTAAAAAACATGATTTGACAGCACTTCATAATCATCTCCATTGTCTGTTTTACAGTGGAACCTCTCTAAGCCGGACACCATGGGGACCTCCCAGGGTGTCTGGTTTAGGGAGGTTCTACTGTAGTTTCATTAAATTGGATAACTTGCCATTTACAATGTTTCCATTTGCCACTCGTAAAACGTTGAAGCATGTATCACCTCTATAACCAGGGAGAATATGGCGGGAAACGCTTTGAACGATAAAGACACGGGGCAGGAGAAAGGAGAGAAAGACGAGAAAGGAGAAAGATCTGGAGGTAAGATACATATTACACTGGTGTTAATTGCATGTACATTATTTTCGCGTCAATGCGACTATCTACATGCAATATTATTGGATAGGTTAATATGTGCATTGTACATTGATATGCTGCCGTATTATGAATTAATGCGTTCATATAGAGAATAGTAGGTTAGAGCCGTGAATGGGAAAAAATATCTGGCAAGGCTCAGGAAACGGGATGGGCGAGGCTCTGCCGAGCACATCCCGTTTCCGTGCCGCGCCAGATATGTTTTCCCATTCACGACACTAACCTACTATTCTATTTATCCCGTCAACACCTACAAATGGCTGTAAAATGCAAACATAGTATTGACTGGATATCAAAAATGTTTCACGGCACCGTGTTTCACGGCACATAAGCACTGTGTTGACGGGATAAAATAGTCACCTTTATGTGTTTAATCAATTTATGGCAGCTATCCTGAGCGCCATCTTGAATTCGGGATTAAGCTTCAGTGGTTGTCATGTAATTCTATGTGATAGAACAGTGGCAATTAATTTTTGCAATCTCTTATTCTCTGTATTATCAACAACAACAACCAACTTTCAAAACAAAGATGCTGAGATTTTGTCACACAGAACTAGAATTCATGGAGACACTTGCTACGTTTCTCCTGGACATATGCTACGATATTCTGGACATACTGAAAAATAGATCAGCTTTTGCTTATTTCTTTTCAGATCTTTGGCGATTTGATGTCTAAAACTCTTTGCCTAGTAGTATGACGGCAATCGTATTTCTTACATGTAGCTCTCGATATCGGTCGCGGGCTAAGAAACGCTATCTTCCGGAATTGAATAATCGCATATTTACATAAGTAGTCCAACAATTATAGATTGACGCATCTAATCGTTTTCCTGGTAGCATGCAACTTCAATTATTGAATAGCGATCAGCGTAGCCCCTGAACAGACTGCGCGGATGCGCAGGCTGATCTGGGGCCACGCTGTTCGCAAATGCCATAGCGTTCGTTTTGTCCCAGTCGGGGGCTCATGTAGGGGTTCTCTTGTTTTTTTTTCAGAACATCTACAGTCGACATTGACGAAAGAAGAAAACGTGGAATTTCAGGAGTTCCATAAAAGCTTAGGGTAAACTGCTTTATGTGGCCGAGTGTGTCCGGTGTAGAGAGGTTCCACTGTAATTAATGCATGTACGGAAACAAAATCAAGAGGAGCGGGCTGGCGTGACACTTAGCCTGCTCATTATTCAGATAGTGTTTCTCCGGAATTTTAAATATGTTTAATCCAAATTATCACATCTTTGAAACATATTCGAGTTTTGTTTCTGAATATAAACAGCACATGGGCAATGAATAGACATGCGGATGTGATAACCTAGTTAGATGACGTTCATCCGCATGCACGGTAGATAATCCACTCGCTAACGCTAAAGCTCGCGGATTATCTCCCCGTACATGAGGACGAACTGTGATCTAACTGTGGCATAAAACCCATAGGCGTCTTCTAGCTGGAGCAGACACTCACTCGAACGGCAACCTCCCGCAATTCATAACGAAATAAAAGTGTAAACGAACCCTCTTTAATCTTGCTATGAACTTCGCGTGTGTCGCAGCTGTATTGAACCGTCGATTATTACGACTGTAGACAGTTTAACAGCAGCACATTATACCATTAACGTCATAATGATGCAGTCACTACTGTCTGTTCCACGTTTCGCTGCCGACAAACATTTGACTATTAAAAACATTAAATCTGAAACATATTTAAATGTAAGTACATTTCCATCAATAACGAAAAAGCCACCCTCTCAAATATTGATTTTATTGCGAGAAAGAAAATTCAATGAAATTTAACATGAGGGAAAAGGAGGTGCAGAAGCTTGGGGTGGAGTGAATAAAGATAACTACTTGTTTTTAAAATTGACTCCGAAAACCTGGCTAGATAGCTTGGAAATGATGTAACTAAGAAAACATAAGTCAGAATTGGAAAATCGGTCAAATTACAAAATTATTTAAAAAGAATATAGTTTGGCTCCCATATTAAATTCCCATAGTAAAATAGATTTTTCGCAATAAAATCAATATATAAGGGAACTTCATCAAATAACACATGGTGGGACGGTGATGGTTTTGTTTTTGATGAAAAAGTTCTTGGGCTTACAGTTAAATAGTTTTTAGAATTAATGTGTTTAACCCTTCCTACGCTGTTGACGGAAAATACCGTCTGCTCTTTTTCATTTTTGCTTTAATTCTTAACAATAAACCTGTTTTGGCAGCACATGAGAATCGTCTCCAGTGGAGACGATTCTCATGCGCTACCAAAACAGGGTTTCATCGAGAAATATTGAAAATAAAGCATTTCCAGCAGACGACAACATTTAATTCAGCGTAGTAAGGGTTAATATCCAAATGTTCGTCGGCAGGAAAACGTAGAACAGACTGTAGCCTTGTAAGAATACACACCTGTAATTACAATATATTGCATTACATACGAGTTAGTATGGAGTCCTGTTTCTAAATCTGTGTTTGAAGAATTCTGTATTTACTTCCTACTTCATGGAGAGTGACCTAATAGGTTAGTTTATTATAATACCATAACCCATCGCCTACAAAGTGGAAACGTGCAGATATCACTCGCTCTAACTATATTACATTACATTACATACGCGTTATGACTGAGTAGTATTTCCGAATTTGCGTTTGATGCGCTCTTTGTTTACTTTCTACTTCGTGAAAAGTGACACTTTATTACGTGCATGTATGATAAATATTTTGTCTCATACTGTATACTTTTCTCTCAATAACAATACAGCGAAGTATGAACGTCAACGCCATGCAGAGTATTGCTATACTTTAGTGCGCAACCGCGCAGTCTGATCTGAGGCTACGCTGTTCGCCATTCAGTTAATCTATGCTTGTGTGTGTTCCTGAATACTTGCCTAGTACGTCTATTGGCTGGAGGAGCAGAACGATGATTGGGAACTACACTGATCACAGATTAGTTGGTTGTCAGCTGAGAGCAATTGGTATTACAGAGAATGAGAGATCGTAGTTAGTTATGTCCCTTTGCAAATCTATTTAAAGAAATCCTGTCCCATGTTATATATCAGCGTTTATTTCTTACTGAATAGCATACAACTTGAGTTTTGCGAACAGAGTAGACCCAGATCAGACTGCGCATCTGAAAATTTCCACCATTTATATCATGCTGTTAAGTCAATATGTATTACATAATTGATATGCATATTCATATGCATTACAAGGTATAAGTTACAATGTTAATAGCGGTTCGAATAACACTTAACAGCAGTTACAGTGCAAACATTTTCGCAAAAACACACTTTTTAGCGGCCGTTTTGAAAATGGCGGCCATTTGGTAAAAGAAATTGATTTTGAATGTATCACACACTGTTTTATATTCAATTAGGGAGTAGATAAGAACGATTTAGAAAATTTAAATCGGTCCTAATACCGGTTAACAGGCGATAAAGCTAGTCCTGTAAACCAAAACAATTGTTTTTGACGGCCATCTTGGAAAATGGCCGCCATTTGTTCATCCAGCGGCTTTTTGATGGCAGACCTTCTGGAATGACAGACAATTGACTACTGAATTTGAAAATCATGGTGGCGTTATGTACCACAGGGGGGGGAGGGGGGGTTATTGGTGGCCCAAAGACTATAAGAAATCATACTACATTCGATCTTTCTACAAGCAGTAAGGCGCGCGCCGGGTCCGCCCCCACCTGAATCCGCCCAATGGGACCGGATGTCTATAAATAAATTCAACGGGAGATAGCTAGCTACGATCCCTCATTGGACAAGCAGAAACGCGCTTCTCGTCAATTCAGCACGGCTTCCATCCTCGACTAGGGCAGTATGTGAGATTGTATCGCCAGCTCGGACAAATATGTTTTCCTCGGGTACTCCGGCTTCTTCACAATTAGGAACCACCTTTTCGCCTTTTGGGGCTTATAACATGTGTGGGCGTGACCTGTCTGTCTAGACACTGATATGTTAGCAATTAGCGCGTTCATGCAACACGGGAAGCATGTCAGTTGTTCAAATGTCCAATGACGAACCATGTAGACGATGATGAGACAGTGTGGATGTGAAAATGCAGGATACTGTAGGTCGTCACTGGACGCATAGTATTTTATTTTCACAATACATTCAATATTCAACCGAATTCCGCCAAATAAAAAATAGTAGTTTATTTGGGACAGTTACTTCTTGAGTGTGCATACCGATTGTTCAACTCACGATCTCAGTAGCCTATTTCATCAACATTGCAAAGTATACTTTACTACCAAAGTATACTTTGAGGGAGTAATCATTTATTTTTCCTGAAATACATAATTTCACATAGAACTAACAAATGCATATATTTCATGATTAAAAGTATGCAGAATTATTATACTGAATTTATTACATTATCACAGCCATTAAATGGCTGTGATAATGTAATAAATTCCGTATAATAAAAATTAATAAATTTAAAAAAAAAATGAAAATTTCTCCCTCAAAGTATACTTTGCTACTAAAGTATACTTTGCAATGTTGATGAAATAGGCTAAGGTCAAAAATTGCATCTGCATCTGCAGGGATCATCGTACTTGTAGTTCTAATTATAGGACACAACTCTTCGATGGCTCGTTCTCGCATTCTGCTCCACACGTATGGCATTCGATAAACCCCATTATCTGAAATGTCAACAAAGCATTCAATACTTGTAAAATCCGTCGCGTGTCAATCGTTGTCAATCCTGGTTAACTTGTATTATTATACTTCATATTCTAGTGTGCACAAATGTTTTAATGTAATTGTACAGTG
Organism: Conchocele bisecta; assembly: GCA_029237695.1. Lineage (NCBI taxonomy): Eukaryota > Metazoa > Mollusca > Bivalvia > Lucinida > Thyasiridae > Conchocele > Conchocele bisecta. The sequence goes on along the minus strand of CM055265.1, from coordinate 35,051,303 downwards.
AGTGATTTTGTAGAAGATGGGCGATTTTCCAGGCAAATATTTACAAAGTCTGTGATAGTTTCCGTAAATGTGGTCTTGACTGGAGAAATGGGGCTTATGGGTTCTGCGACCTGTGCACCTCATGATAAAATAACACACTCCTGTAGCCTGATAGCAAGGTATATTGCTTGTTAGAAGCATGCTATATGCTCCCTTGAACCAGTACATACGTACACTCTGATCAGGATCAGGAACCCGTTTCACAAAAACTTCGCACGACTAAAATGTTCGTAAGTGCAAATGTATGATAATCAGTACATTTCACATTAACATTTATTTTTTTTGTAAACAATTATTGGATTTACATTTATTGAGCATAAGCTGCATAAATCCATCAATTGCAATTTCCAGACGATCCTAAATTTGCATTTACGAACATTTAAGTCGTACGACGTTTAGTGAAACGGGCCCCTGTACTGTTCACCATGTCATCAATGAAACACCAGTCGTGCTTCTAAGCAGCAATATAGATGATTATCACGGCCCGGTTGCTCAAAACATCAGTTAGCTTAACGGACTGTTAAATCCTTAACTGAATGGTTAAAATCTCTGTTAAAACAGAGATTTTAACCATTCAGTTAAGGATTTAACAGTCCGTTAAGCTAACGGATGTTTTGAACAACCGGGCCCTGGCTACATGAGAGTGCTATTTGATTAGGAGACACGTTGGTTATACATGCATATCACATAAGCACCATTTCTCTACTCACAACCACGTATGAGGCAAGCCATGCTATTTTCTATCAGAGGATGTGCGATATCTCATGAAAGGTATTCACAAAATTCCCATGAATGACGTCGAAAGTTGACGAAACGTCATTTACCGAAAATATAATACATGTAAATATTTTTCAGGAAAAATAGCACATCTTGTAAGGTACACAATCACACGGCTAGTCTCATATGTGGCTGTGACTACAGAAATGGAGCGTATCGGTTTTCGGAACAGTGTAGATCCAGATCAGCTTGTGCATCCACACAGTCTGATCAGGATCTGCACTGCTCGTCATTCGACTAATGAGACACACGTCATGCTTCCAACAACAAGTATGAATCGTTATCAAGCTTCATGCGTGTGTTATTTCACCAGGAGCTACATTGGTCACACATCACATAATACCTTGTTTCCAATTACAAACACGTATGAGATAATCCATGTGATGTTGTACATAAGAAGATGTGCGATATCTCATAAAAAATATTACAAAATTTACGATATTTTTCGTATTTGACATCGTAATTTGACGAAACCTTCACACCAAATGAGGAATATAGAATTCCGCACTTGCTATGAATAGAACATCCGTCAACATTCAATTTCATTAACAAATATATCACAATTTCTGTGTATATTTTTTATGAAATATAGGACAACATATCTTGGCTCATATGTGCTCACCCTTTGTTTCCAATTTGTGTCTATAACAGCATGGTGGGTAGTTTCACGAAGCAGATGGTGAAACTGGCCGTCGACCAACTACGACCCGAGTTCGAGAAGATGGCGGGCCGGGCTGCCGAATGCGTCATGGACTCCAAGATGATGAAGGTAACCATGGAGACGCACTGCGTTTCTGAGCATATATACAACCGCCTGCGTTAATCTTGACCAAATTATCAACGTTTTGAATATATACAAAACCAACTGCGTTAATCTTGACCAGATTATCAACGTTTTGAATATATACAAAACCAACTGCGTTAATCTTGACAAGATTATCAACGTTTCTGATAATATACACAGCCGTCTGCGTTAATCTTGACCAGATTATCTACGTTTCTGAACTGCTATTGTGAATGCCAACTCGCGATCAAGCAATTTTGATTGTCTGCGCCTGAGCTATGGCACAGCTCATGCTCATGCTCAACCAATCAAGCTGCTGGATTTCAAGCACACTATTCAATAATGAATTTGACACATATTAGATAAACAAGATTAGCGCAGGTGGCAGTGTACACGTACACGCAATAATTCATGTTACCAATATGGGCCAGTCTTACAGATTCTCTGCAATAGCGCGTATTAGAATTTTCCGAAATAGGTTTGGAAAAGCTGTGATAAATTTGTAAATAACATCGAAAGTTGGTGAACAATTTCAGAACAGAACGACAGGTTGAAGTAATGGACCGAAGTCTATAAATACATTAAATATGGAGTATATGGAGGGAGTAAAAAAAACAACATTTAGCTTATTTTTTGTTCATTTATTGATGCTTTTAGGCATATTTAATGTATTTATAGACCTCGGTCCGTTACTTCAACCTGTTAACAGAACGACACAATTATCCAGAATGGTAAAATGGAACAGAACGACACAATTATCCAGAATGGTAAATGGAACCTGGGGTTCCATTTTACCATTCTGGAGAATTCTGGAGAATTGTGTCGTTCTGTTCTGAAATTGTTCACCAACTTTCGATGTTATCACAGCTTTTCCAAATTTGTTTATATACAAAATTGTTTGTATACATTGTAGGATTGTAGGTGTTGATCATACTACACATTTCAAATCTGATTTGAGATTATATATATATATTACAAACATTTCATAACATACTGCCTTTGTAAATATATCTCTGTATGTGGTTTATTCAAATGGTTTTAATACGTTCTTAGACAGCGGATTAATCCCACAACAGTCAGGATTAACGATAGCTATGCAGGAGAGACGCAAACAAGCAATAAACGCAACACCAGTTGTCGTTGTCACTGATTGTTTTAACCTGGATAAGCGCAGTGACAAGGGCAACTCCATTGATTTATTGCATTTTTACAAATAGTTACATGTTCCAAATACTAGTAACAAGTAGATGGGTGGCTCATATAATAGTCTCTTATCTTAGTCTCTTATAATTCTTATTCAGAATGACTATGTACTGTTTTACTGTTTTATGTAGTAATATCTTGTGACATGTACATTGATGAGACTTTAATAAACACACATGCATTATCCCCGTAGGAGCATTGCTAACATTGCTACATGTACAATGTATATGAACCGCAACAGTACTTACTGGACATACTACTACTGTTGCGGTGCATATAGTAATATGTGATGTGTGTTAATGTAATAAATTCAGTATACTAAACATTAATACAATTATCCTTAAATTGAAATTTCTCCCTCAAAGTGTACTTAGCAAGATAAGTATACTTTGAAGGTGTAATCATTTATTTTCTCCAAAATGCCTTATTTCATATAGAACTAAGGACTTCATATATTTCATGATTAAAAGTATGCAGAATTATTATACTGAATTTATTACATTAGCACAGCCATTTTGGCTGTGATAATGTAATAAATTCAGTATAATAAAAATAATTAATAAATGTATCCTTAAATTGAAGATTTCTCCCTCAAAGTGTACTTAGCAAGATAAGTATACTTTGCAATTTTGGTGAACTAGGCTACTGGGTATACAACATATTATGCTACGGATTATTTCATATAGAAAGAACAACTGCATATATTTGATGATTAAAAGTATGCAGATTTATCATACTGAATTTATTACATTATCACAGCCAAAATGGCTGTGATAATGTAATACATTCAGTATATAAAAAAAATATCCTTCAATTGAAAATTTCTCCCTCAAAGTGTACTTAGCAAGATAAGTATACTTTGCAATTTTGGTGAAATAGTGTGGATATCCACAAATCCCATAAGGCCTACTTCTCATGTGACAACCACATATATGTATCCTTTATCAGGTAACATGTAGCCTATTTCATCAACATTGAAAAGTATACTTTACTAGCAAAGTATACTTTGAGGGAGCAATCATTTATTTTTCCTGAAATGCATTATTTTATATAGAACTAACAAATGCATATATTTCATGATTGAAAGTATGCAGATTTATTATACTGAATTTATTACATTATCACAGCCAAATTGGCTGTGATAATGTAATAAATTCAGTATAATAAAAATTAATAAATTTATCATAAAATTGAAAATTTCTCCCTCAAAGTATACTTTGCTACTAAAGTATACTTTGCAATGTTGATGACATAGGCTACTGGTCTGTATGGTCAAAAAGGTCATTAATTCCATTCGTATTGATCAGGTAACCTGCCCTGTATTGACTGAATACGCACTGACTGATAACATATTGTTGTATCAGGCATTGACCTGGTACAAACATCCTGGTTACAGAGAAGTGAAAACTGACGTTCCATTGGTCGGATCACGTCGCGTGAGTTTCCGAATGACGTCACTTTAATGAAGCAACGTAAACAAGTCCGCGTTCTGTCCATAGAGAACGACGTAATATGCGGTCATTATCGAGCATAAAACGCTACCTGATAAATCGAATGTCAGGCTATTGTCTTTTGATATCAAGTTTATCAGACTCGGTTCGGAAACACAGATTTTTGAACTGATGGTCAGTATGTTTGTGTCATACTTTGGTGAATTTTGGGTAGATTTCCGTTGGTTTTGGGTAAGTTACATAGTTTTGTGCAACTACTATTGCTAAATCATTACACACGACATAAATCGTCAATTATCTACACATTCACCTATCCGAACTTTCGGACCCGTTTTATACTGTCAACATACCCATGGAATTAAAGCTTTTTCAATATTTGGCAAATAAAATTTGCGACATGCGTTGCTTTGAGATCAATTATATCATCGATTTTCAACCACAAACTACAAAGTCGGGTTCTATCGATTCAGGAGACATATATCAATCTGCTGATGCCGATAGAATACGTGAACTGCAGTTATCTGTTCCTACATTTAAGACATTAAAATACATACAATGGCGCGATTTTCTAACGAGCCCTCAAAGCGGAGAATACACGCGTGGCGCGTCATTTGATTGGATAGCCATTTTCGGCGATGTGTCAAAATCCACTACGACATCTCCCGTCACGCTATTATTAAATGTCAGCCAATGTGCGTGGCGGTGTAAAGAGGTTTACACGTCTAAGTAATGACGTGTAACCAAATGTCGCCGCTGTGAGAGCTCGACCATCTATCCGAAAATATTTGACGTTTTACAGACGATATATCAATGTTTGATTTGCATTGACGGTTCAGGTCCATTACAGTAATATAAACAAACAATTTGGGACCGGTTTTATTGTTATCGGTTAACAAATAATGGATTTATTGGTTAAAAACGTACGCTGGTAGAAGCTGGTTTCTCACCTTGTAAATGCGTACTTATACATGTAACTCGCGGGAGGTTACGTAAATTGTGTGTGGGTAACAAGGCATACAAAGCACCTGGGGGCCGTTTCACCAAACTTCTTACGACTAAAATGTTCGTAAGCGCAAATTTAGAATCATCTGCAAATTTCAATTGATGGATTTACATTTATTGAGCATAGGCTGCATATGCAGCCTATGCTCAATAAATGTAAATCCAACAATTATTTACAAGAAAACAGTGTTAATGTGAAATTTACAGACTATCATAATTTGGCACTTACGAACATTTTAGTCGTAGGAAGTTTAGTGAAACGGCCCCCAGATATACCGAAATAACACATAAAACATCGAAATATGAACCGTTCTTCAAGAATATTTGTTCGGAAACGGTAGGAATTCCTCGGTAAGCCTCGTTTCATAGCATTGCCTGCTAAACTTGATATAAAGACACTAGCCTGGTATTCTCTATATACATGTGAGACAACTCAGTCTCAACCAATCGTACTGCTGATCGCGAGCATATGAACGGAGTACAAATTAAAAAAGATTTACGAGCACGGCCTGTGTTACAGACGTCCGAAGACAAGGTTTATCAATTGACGACACAATTGTAACAAGCACTGTGATTTTGTACTGTGATTTTGTGATTTTTCATGAACACTATTGTCATAAACATGATAAATTGTAAATGAAGTAGAAACTTGACCAACTTTTCATAGCAAAGGAGGAATTCGATTCCGCATTTGCTCTGAATATTTTATTACTTGTGTTAATATTTTACACGAGATATCGCACATCTTCTAAGGTACAAAGTCATCCGCCTTATCTCATATATATCCCCCACCCCACAAGGTCAAGGTGCATTATCACGTGGTTACAACAACAACAACGCCGCCCACTCCAAAGTAAGTATTAATTTATATTTTCCTTAATATATATGCAACGGATTTTGATGAAATATGGCGCAGCAAACGCGTCTTCATGAGCTGCAATTGGTGGTCCAGGGAGTTCGGCACAGACTTATGTCGTTTTTGCGAAGAATCGCTTTCCGTGTCGTTAGACACGTAAATCGATTCTTCGCAAAAACGACAGAAGTTTGAACGAAAATACACCAAATGCAGCTTAACAAGACGCGTTTGATGCGCCATATTTCATCAAAATCAGTTATAATAAGGACACTATAAACGAATACGTACTTCGAATCAGATTGATTCTGGAAGTTTCAGTACGTGTTGTTGCTGTTAGTACCACGTGATCATACACCTTGAAGGTGAAGGAGATGCAGGACGAGCTAAACCGGAAGGAAAAGGAGCTACACCAGATGAAGGTGGACAAGCGGATCATGCAGTCTCGACTGGACAGGGAGAAACAGCAGAACGCCCGCAGTCAACAGGTACACACGCATACTACCCATGGTACACATACTGTCACTTGTCGGACCTGTGCTCAAATGCATAGAAAATCCACCAACCCCTTTTTGACCGTAGCGGCCAACTGTCCCGTGAGAACTTCGAACACAACCGCCTGCGTTAATCTTGTTCAGATCATCAACGTATCTGAATATCTAATGGCAATGTCAATTTGCAATTAATCAGTTTGCTTGTCTTAATCCTGTGCTGTAGCAAAGTTCAGGCTCAGGCAAACAAACTGCTTGATTTCAAGCACAAACTTGAATATTTTTAAATACTGAAATTGACAATTAATGGCAAGATTAGAGCGCACTAGCGGCATTGTACATGTTTGGAAAATGTCATACACCTGGTTAGTAAACAAATGAAAGTTATTAAAATAAGGTTATACCTACCCACACACCATTATATACCACCTGTCTGAAACTGCATACACACACTATTTTAAAGGTGACCTAGTTAGTCCATGATTGTTGTTTGTACATGTATACATGCGTATACTATGTGTCCAGGCGGCTGGGTCTCTGGAGCTGAAGGACCGTGAGATCAAACGAATGGAAACGGACATCTCTGCACTGAAGGGCACACTGCGGAAACGGTCAGATGATCTGAAACGAGAACGAGAGCGCGCAACGACGGAGGAAAACAAGCGTCTGGAGCTAGAGAGCAGCCTACAGAGCGAGATAGACAGACTGCGGAAGGACCTAGACAAGGTCAAAGGTCATCTAGGTCAGATAAGGTCGGCGAAGAATGTTGGCGATGAAGAGACTAGGAAGTTACGGGAGCGGGAGCGGCATTTGTCGCAGGAGATCGAGGACCTGAAGTCACGACAGAGTCGGACCAGGCAGAGGAAGTTTACCAGATAAATCGCTACACTGTTTGTTTAGTATTACATTTCCATAGATTCATAATGGAAACGCCCATTCAATGTATTGCGTTTATATCACAATGCATTACATTAGCCCCACATGACGTCGCTCAACGTTGTTGTTTCGTTAAAGTTTGTTTGATGTCATTACTTTTATTTCCACGATTGTCAACAACGGCACGCTATTGACCGGCGGCAACGTCGATATACCATGAATTGCGACAAAATTACATAAAGCAAGAAAACGATTAATAATTTTGAAACCATATTTGGTTATTTACATTTTTCGAGAAAAAAACACAACATGTATCAGAATGTACGATGTAAATATAAGTAATAACACCATGAGTTATTGCGCTTACAGTAGTACGAACAAACATTTGGTCTGTTTAAAGTGCGTGGAGTCCTCTTCGGACGCCGCGCCCTTTAAACAGACCAAATATGTTTCATACTACAGTAAGCGATCCAGCCCAGGTTCAATTCCTTAATTATATTGTCAAGCTAATTGAAATGATCAGCCGGGTGTGACTTATGTGACACATCAGTAAACTTCCCCGTTGCTATCCTCTACAGTGGTGCCTCTCTAAACCAGACATCCTGGGAGTTCCCCAGGGTATGCAGTTTAGTTCAACTGGATTTCAACTAAATACCGGTATCGTAGAAAACCTCATATCATGCGGGTTTTATTGTAATGTATTTCTAATGATAATATAATGGTTGTTCAAAACATGTTGGGAGTGCTTACAAAGCCAAAGAGCAGTGCAAGTTCTCTAAACCGGACACAATGGGACCTCTAATTGTGTTTAGCGAGGTTCACTGAATATGTTGTTATAATGAATCAATACCAGCGATTAGTATTAGTATAGAGGGCAGGGGCGGATCCAGCATTTGGGGAACGGGGGTTGTCTAGTTGCGAAGGTAACTCTTGCAATCTACTCCCGTAGAGTAGTTGTAATAGTTACCGTTCGCAACTAGGGGGTTGTCCTATTTTCGAGCTCTTCGAAATGCACTTTCCTGTGTCTTACGGCATTTAAATTCAGACTCCGACTGGTGGTAAACTGTGATCTATGTAAACTCCGTGGCTGAACGGGGGAGGGGGTGGATGCAACCCCGGAACCCCCTCCAGATCCGCCCCTGGAGGGAAATTACAATAAACACAGTAAGGTATGATGTGTGTCCGATTTAGGAAGCTTCAACTGGACAGCAGACAAGACAAGTATTCCAGTTCTCGTCGTATATGAAAGAAGTATAGATACAAATGAATGCCGAACAGTTACTGGAATAAACAATAAACCCCTACAAGCGATACACAGTGTGTGGTTTGCCATCATAAGCACATCTTGTCTACATGTAGTAATGCTTATAAACCAGGCAGAGAAATACAGATTGCCACGAACAAAAATAAAGAAACGCCTCTAAAGGCCCATTATTAGAGAAATAGTTAGAAACCAACAGAGAGTCAAAGAAATAAAAAGAAAACTGTCATGAACTGGTTTCTAAACATAATAAAATTTCATTAGGATTTTACTTGTTGGTATTACACGAATATAATGTCTCATGTTATTTCTGTGTGGTAACGTGTGGATTTATCATTACTTACATGCACAATTTAATTTAATTGAAATTATACATATATGTACATGTATTATTAAAACGAATTTCTCCGAGAGCGGGTTGTATATTTGGTGGTGTACATGTAGTAGTTCACTAAACTTCGTACGACTAAAATGTTCGCAAGTGCAAATTTAGGATCGTCTGGAAATCTGAATTGATGGATTTACATTTATTGAGCATAGGCTGCATATGCAGCATATGCTCAATAAATGTAAATCCAATAATTGTTTACAAGAAAACATTGTTAATGTGAAATTTACAGACAATCATAATTTTGCACTTACAAACATTAGTCGTACGAAGTTTAGTGAAACGGGCCCCAGATATGGAACTGGGGGCCGTTTCACTAAACTTCGTACGACTAAAATGTTCGTATGCTCGAAATTATGAATCTGTAAATTTTAAATGAACATTGCTTTTCTTGTAAACAATTATTGGATTTGCATTTATGCAGCCTATGCTCAATAAATGTAAATTCATCAATTTTCAGACGATCCTAAATTGGCACATTTTAGTCGTACGAAGTTTAGTGAAATGGGCCACAGGATATCTCATTGAAAGACATTTGAATGGTTCACTGATCCCACATCATGCCTAACTATAATCAATACAGGAATGAATGGCCTTTTTGTGGAATTTATCGGGGTATAAACTTGGAAAAGTCGCGGGAATACTGGACGAAGCGGAAGGCCTCGTCCAGTATTCCCGCGACTTTTCCAAGTTTATATCCCCGATAAATTCCACAAAAAGGCCATTCATTCCTTATAATTCCAGTATTTGAAATAAATTCATCAAGAAAATGTGTTTATTTTCCGTTTTCTTAAGAATTATTTTAACTGCGCCTGACGGTTACGGAAAGTAGTTCGGCATGGGAGTTTACTGGGATATACTGGGATAGACAGAGACTTGCTATGCACCAATCAAATGTTAGGGAATTGTGTAAATATTTTTGTGCTGGAATTATCAATTCATGCTGTCTGCTTTTCCACCAGATTTTCTAAATTTAATTTCTATTTTATCATGACTGGCGCTGCACCCCGAGCCCGCCTAAAATGTTTCACGTAGAAATGTCAGCCGGTTTCCTGACGAATTCCCATTGAGCAACATGCAAAGAAGTATGCAGAAACACATTTCGTCTAGTAACCGGCGCAAGAAATACGCGCCGGTTACTATAGACACAAATGTGTTTATGCGATAGCTCTATGTAAAGAGGAAACCGGTGTATACATATTCTAATATATATACTAATATATGCAATGTGCCAATTGTTTAAAAATCAGCATGATCTTTCCACTATATATTTCACTGTTGTTTGTTGAATATAGGCCTAATAATGTATGAACATGTCAATGTTGTAAATTCTGACGCAAATAACACTAAGAGCGAAATTGCAGCCGAGAGGCTACGACTTTCGACTGTCACTCCGGTTGCCCGGGTTCAATCCCCGATCCCGGCACTGGCGTATACCGATCAAGTACACTTGTATTCCCGCACTACCACCAGTAGCCTGAGCCTATTTCATCAACATTGCAAAGTATACTTTACTAGCAAAGTATACTTTGAGGGAGTAATCATTTATTTTTCCTGAAATGCATTATTTCATATGGAACTAACAACTGCATATATTTCATGATTAAAAGTATGCAGAATTATTAACTGAATTTATTACATTATCACAGCCAAATTGGCTGTGATAATGTAATAAATTCAGTATAATAAAAATTAATAAATTTATCATAAAATTGAAAATTTCTCCCTCAAAGTATACTTTGCTACTAAAGTGCAATGTTGGTGAAATAGGCTACTGGTTCTACCAATGTGTGCCATACATCGGCTTGGCCCGCGGGTACAGAACCGCCTGCGTTAATCTTGCCCAGATTAACAACGTTTATGAACACCTATACTAACGATATTGGCAACTATTAGCAAGATTAGCGCAGGCGGTAGTGTATTCGAAGCCTGAGAGCACGATTTGTATTTCAACCATTACATTCGGAATACACCTACCTGTACTGGTATGAAATTTTGTAACTATTTTATTTTTCTTATTTCCCAATGAAAGTATATGTTGTGACCACTCATTTGAACCGTCTCGACGAGACGGTTCAAATGGTGGTCACGACATATACTTCTAAGTACATGTAAAGAAAATAGTTGGAATCTTCGACAAACGAAATGGCATGTCCTCAGCATGAAATGGGTTAATATAGCTATATACTGTAAATATATCGGTTTTGCGGCGTGTGTTATTTTCCTATAAATCAAGGAACACAAACAGCAAAACCAATGCTGTGATAAGGCATGTATTACCGTCATGCACACAAACATTGGTGATAACACCCAGTGACGGCAGGTCAGTCATGTCTGCAGATAAAACTGCGTATTGTGTGACCTATATTTCGGCACCGCTGGTGTAAAATGCGCACTACAGTCTGTTCCACGTTTTTCTGCCGACGAACTTTTGGCTATTAAACACATTAAATGTAAAAACTCTTTAAATGTAAGTAATTTTTCACCAATAACAAAAAAGTCACCCTCCCCAAATGGGGAGTCAATTTCCAAAATATTTCGTTTTTTGATCCTGAAGGATCAAACAACGAAAAATGTTACAAATTGACTCCGAAACCTGGCGAGATAGCTTGAAAATGATGTAACTAAGAAAACAAGTTAGATTTTGAAAATCGGTCCTCAAATAATTTTTTTAAAAACATCTATTTTTAGCCCCCATGTTAAATTCCCATAGGAAAATATTTTTTTCGCAATAAAATCAATATTTGATGGAATTTAATGAAAACATTTTTTTTTGGGAGGGTGACTATTTTGTTATTGATGAAAAAGTAATTACAATGTACTGTTAAATATTTTTTAGATTTAATGTGTTTAATGGCCAAATGTTCGTCGGCAGCAAAACGTGGAACAGACAGTAGTTACGTATCACCCACGTCGAATTCGTGAAAGTAGCGCGGCGAGTGGCCATCGAATCACAAGATTATTACGCACGGAGCAGCATGAAAGTCTGGATATATTTATTACTAGTTAATTGGCTTGTGTTGTCAGCGGTAATTATCTGACTGCTATTGCTTTCATGTTTTTGTTACATGTACATCTCACCATAAGGAAGGGGAAATGTCTGCGTTTTCTCGGCTCCAATCCAAGATCAGTTTCCAAATATGCATCGTCGTAGCACTGTGCAGACATACTGATCATTGCATCTGATATTTGTTAACGAGTTTACTGATTTCATAGGCATAGCCTCGTTTCTTATGAAATTAGTCAACTCGTTGAATACATATATGAAACCACACAAATGCCGATTCTACTTATAGGATACTACTGTGCCAAATCGATCAGGGGCCCGTTTCACTAAACTTCGTACGATACAAATGTTCGTATGAAGATTTCTATGAATTGGCTTCTCACATCAAAATGTTTCTCTAATGTTACCATTTTGTACCTACTGGTTCATGTCATTAAATGTTGCCCATCAACGAAATATTTTCCAAAATCGGCTGTTAGAACAAACGTTATTGTGGATTTCAATGTTAGTCGTACGAAGTTTAATGAACCGGGCCACAAGTGTCTCAGGAATTCCGCTGGGGAAAATAAAAAAAATCGCCACTTCAAAAAAAAATTGGCGATAAAAAATTACAATTTTCGATTTTAATTTTTTTTTTTCATTGATTTTTTTTTCGAAAATAGTAATTTTTTTATCGCCAATAGTTTATTTTTATCGCCAATTGTGAAAGTGGCGATCGCCAGCGGAATCCATGATGTCTTGAAAGTCACTGCAAATGGCACATTCGTCCATTAAACTTGTACTGCTCACACTACTTGATTTATGTAGCGGTATCATTCGGATATTTATTACCTTAGACTATTATTTATGATGTTTAATACACGATGTCAATACACAATGTCAATACACTATGTCAATACACGATGTCAATACACTATGTCAATACACTATGTCAATACACGATGTCAATACACTATGTCAATACACGATGAAAGCCCATTTTATGCACTACATACATTATTTTATTTCGTCGGTGAACGGTATTCTGGTTTATCATCGCAATGACACTTTATTTTTAAAACATACAGTACTCGTGCGTGCGCTGGTTGACAGTTGCACCTTGTCAAGTAGTAGTGGCACCTCTTTGGCCGTAGTTTGCATACGACAGGACGGGCTATGCGTGCCGTCAGACGTTAACCCTTTCAACCCTAAGGAACTGGAATGGACTGTGATATGCTAATGTTCCGACTAATTCAATGGTCACAAAATGATTTTCAGATTCGTCCATTTATGAAAAGGGGGTGTTTTTGTTCTCAAAAATATTAAAATTACTTTCAAAAAGTGCGGATCCTGATGAGACGGCTCGTTACGAGCCGGCTCATCTGGATCTGCACTTTTTGCATAAACCGATATAGCGGGATTTCGGGTTCAAAGGGTTAAATTTAGAATGATACCATGATATATTGTTAGAATGATTTGAATTCCCAATCTTGTTTGAGAATGACATTTGATCAACATTTTATCTGATGTACTACTTCAAGTACATGTATATGTAGCGTCTGCATACAAATACAATACGATACTACATTAAAGAGTATTAGCTGAAATTTAATCTGACAAATTAATATATCAAATGCAGCGCTGTATTTACACATAAGTTGAATGACTGTAGACACATGTTGCTGGCTAGTTTTAGATCAGCAGTTATCACATCTTTGACACATTTCCGGGTAGTGTTTCTGTATTAACACAGCTCGTGTGCAAGGTATATCGATAAGTAACTGTTAGTTAGATGTCCGCATGTACGAGCGATAACCCACTCGCTAAAGCTCGCAAATTATCTCCTCGTGCATGCGGACGAACCGTGATCTAACTTATATTTGGTATGTGTAATGAACGAATTCATACGGAACTAGAGACATCTAAATCTCTTTAATATACATTAGATGTCTACCTTTGTGCACGCATTTGGCTCATATGTTGGAAACAGCTGCCAATCGAGCTTTTATCATTAAAGCGATGTGTGAGCCACAGCACAGGGAGTCTGATCCACATGAACGGGCAGCTGGTGAGGATTCTGGACAACTGTACAGTGGGAGATGACGCCACGTGCGGCAGGGGTGAATGCTGCGTCATGCAGGTGAGTGGTTGGGGCGGGGGGGGGGGGGGGGGGTGGGGTATACACCAGGGACCCGTTGCACTAAACTTCGTACGATAAAAATGTTCTGACGAAGATTTTTAATGAATAGGTTTCTCACATTAACGTGAGTCCCAAATTCTACAATTTTCTACTTACGTGTACGCATCATTAAATATGAACACGTCCACAACATACATGCCATTATGGGCCATAAGTGAAACTGTTATTGTTGATTTCAATTATGCACTTACGAACTTCTTAGTCATACGAAGTTTAGTGAAACGGGCCTCAGAGGACAGTTTCACAACACTTCGTACGACTAAACTGTTCGTAAGTGCAAATTTAGGATAGTCTGGAAATTTCAATCGATGGATTTACATTTATTGAACATAGGCTGCATACTATGCTCAATAAATGTTAACCCTTAGACCGCTACACACAACAATTGTCGTCTGCTGTTGCTTTTATATATTGCCTTATTTCTCAATAAAAACATTGTTTGACAGCACTTCAGAATCATTTCCAATGGAAATGATTCTGAAGTGCTGTCAAACCATATTGTAAGTTTTTCTATAGTGCTGTCAAAGCATGTTTTGATGATACAGATGGAAAATAGAAAATAAACAGCAGACGACAAAAAATTAAGATAGCGGTATAAGGGTTAATTAATGTTCGTATATGTACGACGATTTTATTTTGAATATCACATTACCGTGGTTTATTAACGTTACCATGTTGCACCTAGATGAACACAATATTACAGTGGGGTGAGCGTGTAAGTGCACACACGAACGAACACGACAGGTCGTGTTCGTTCGTGTGTGCACTTACACGCTGACCCCACTGTAAATGTGAACACATCCACTAACGATTTACATGCATCGGTTGTCAATGTAAATGTTATTCCCAATTTCTTTTGCACTTACGAACTTCTTAGTCTTACGAAGTGTAGTGAAACCGTCACCTGATGATCCGTTTCATTAAACTTCGTACGACTAAGAAGTTCGAAAGTGCAATATTTAATTATAGAATTATAATATTTACAATGGCAACCGCGGTTGGAAAATCGTTAGTGCATATATGCACATGTAATGCTGTGTGCATGCAGCATGTATGTGATTACAGTAACCGTTACGGTAGTTAACCACGTTAATGTGAGAAACAAATTAATAGCAAGGGCATCGTTATCACTAAGCTAATCCCCTCGCTGGCAGCCTTGATAATAATAATAATAATAATAATAATAAAAAACATTAAAGGTACATGCCCACTCAGTAGCCACAACATGTTTTTATAGGAATCAAATAAGTGTATACTTGTGTAACTATTCCACCAGTTCTAAAAATTACGAGTGCCCGCTTATACAGATATGACCATTTAGTAATATTTATTTTACTGATAGTGACACGCGGTGGTATCAGGCTATTTTCGGATGCAAATGAGGCATGGTATTTTTTAATTATGTATACAAATTAAATGCGTCGTATGCAAAACAAAGCACCAACCATAGACACACATTGTGGCAAAACATTATCAAAATAAGTTCGTAAGTTATTGAAAAATGAAAGGTATTACTAACGCACGCACGTACATTGTTTACAGACTACCATAATTTTGCACTTACGAACATTTTAGCTGTACGAAGTTTTGTGAAACGGGCCCCATGTCTATTAAACTCGCAATCCCGCAAATAAGGTGGTACAACGTCAAAATTGTATTTGTTCTGTCTTTCTTTAGAAAAGCCATTTATCTACGTACAGGGGACCTAGGCCTGTTTCAAATTCGTACGAAAAAAATGTTCGTACGAATATTTTTATTAATTTGCATCTCGAATGTCCGTGGTTTACTAAATTCATCTGAAAGTAATAGAATTAGGAATAACCATATTACTCAAAAATATGATATAAGGGTATAACCAGAATCAATTATCACATACAAGACTGCCAATACGTACTGATGGCCAACACTGGGCATATGCAGCCTATGCTCAATAAATATAAATCCATCAATTTAAATTTACAGACGATCCTAAATTTACACTTACGAACATTTTAGTCGTACGAAGTTTAGTTAAACGCACCCCTGGTCTCTAAGTTTGAACCCCGATCGTTAAATTACCCACCACATGTTCCCAACCAACCACCACACTGAACCGGTAGGAATTCCAAGGCTAGTCTTGGCCTTCCTACGCGTTCCATAGCCTTTCCTGATAAACTTGATTTCGAAATAAACTAGCCTGTCATTCTTTTTCGCTGCAGGCTATGGCCTATATTCCGGAGTACACGGGCCCCAAACCGTCGTACCAGATCGGGTGTCAGCCCAAGCGCGGCCCCGGGGATTTGTGCTACTTCACACCCACGGATGGATTCTGTCCATGTCTTGGTACATGCCACTATAATGGATTCTTCGGCCACTGTGTCTAATATGTGGTTCTGACTGGAGTAATGGGTCGTACGGATTGTGCGACCAGTGTAGATCCAGATCAGCCTGTGCATGCGCACAGTCTGATCAGGATCTGCACTGTTCGCTATTCCATCAATGAATCATCCGTCATGCTTCTAATAAGTAATATAGACCGTTATCAGGCTATATGACTGTGCAATTTGATCAGGAGCTACACTTGTCACAAATCCCATAAGCCGCATTTCTCCTGTCACAGCTACATGTTATCTGTATAATTGAATACACAGGCAGTAAAAACAGTCGCCTTTGTTTTGATTGTAGTTTGAAGGCACATGCATGTCACGCCGCATATAGAGCGCACCGCATATACATGTACATGTAGCACAGCAAGTTATCCATATGCGGCAGACACGTGCATTGATCCTGCATAAAGCTCACTTAGCTTAACCCTTTCAACCCTAAGGAACCGGAATGGACTGTGATATGCTAATGTTCCGACCAATCCAATGGTCACAACATGATTTTCAGATTCGTCCATTTATGAAAAGGGTGTGTTTTTGTTCTAAGAAATATGAAAATTACTTGCAAAAAGTGCAGATCCTGATGAGACGGCTCGTTACGAGCCGGCTCATCTGGATCTGCACTGTTTGCATAAACCGCTATAGCGGGCTTTCGGGTTCAAAGGGTTAACCCTTCCTACGCTGTTGACGGAAATTGCCGTCTGCTGTTTTTCATTTCTGCTTTAATTCTTAAGAAAAAACTGGTTTTGACAGCTGTCAATGTGCTGTCAAAACCAGGTTTTTGTCGAGAAATATTGAAATAAAACAATTCCAGCAGACGACTACATTTAATTCAGCGTAGTAAGGGTTAAACTATATATGTGTTCTGTTCAGTCATATTTCATTTAAACCCTTAGACCGCTACACACAACAATTGTCGTCTGCTGTTGCTTTTCATATCTTGCCTTATTTCTCAATACAGCACTTCAGAATCATTTCCAATGTAAACTATTCTAAAGTGCTGTCACAGCATGTTTTTGATGATACAAATGGAAACTAGAAAATAAACAGCAGACGAAAAAAAATTAAGATAGTTTAAGGGTTAATGTTAGTGATATTGAAAGAACGTCAGAAACAGTACATATGACTTAAAAGAAATACAATGGTTGGATATTCGAGATGTGTTTGTAATTATGGATTGTTGTTGTTGTTGCTGCTGCTACTCACTCACCTCCTGCTGTTACTACTACTTCAGCTGTTACTGGTGCCGCTGTCACTACTACGGCTACTACTGCTGGTATTAGATAATAATTCCAGCACAAAAATATTTACACAATTCCCTAACATTTGATTGGCCCTTAGCAAGTCTCTGTCCAAAATTTATATCCCAGTAAACTCGCACGCCGAACTACTTTCCGTAACCGTGAGGCGCAGTTAAAATAATTCTTAAGAAAACGGAAAATAAACACATTTTCTTGATGAATTTATTTAAAATGCTGGAATTATAAGGAATGAATGGCCTGTTTGTGGAATTTATCGGGGATTATCGTCCAGTATTCCCGCGACTTTACCAAGTTTATACCCCGATAAATTTCACAAAAAGGCCATTCATTCCTATAATATAGTATTTTCAAATAACAACAATAATTATAGAGTAATTATATAATTGAGCCGTGACACACAAAATGTACCTCGGCAACTGCAGGCGAACAGCATAGGACCTGCATGGCTGCGTACATGCTGGTCTGGGCCTACGTGTGGTGGCTCATAAAATGTTATCATGTAAAATAATTATAGAATTAAATTTAAACACCCCAACATATTTTGGATGAGGTGGATGTTATAGCTCATTTACTCTTGATAGTATGACCATGTCGGCAGAGCCTCGCCCATCCAGTTTCCTAAGCATTGCCAGATATTTTTCCCATTCACGGCACTAACCTACTATTCTCTATTTATCCCGTCAACACAGTGCGTATGTGCCGTGAAACATTTTTGATATCCAGTCAGTACTATTTTTGCATTTTACAGCCATTTGTAGGTGTTGACGGGATAAATAGAATAGTAGGTTAGTGCTGTGAATGGGAAAAAATATCTGGCGCGGCACGGAAACGGGAAGTGCTCGGCAGAGCCTCGCCCATCCCGTTTCCTGAGCCTTGCCAGATATTTTTTCCCATTCACGGCACTAACCTACTATTCTCTATATACACGGCGTTACAATGCATTATGCCCTCAGGATGACCAATGTACGGTTTATTAACAATATGGAATACCAATAATTAAACAAATATAAGGAAAAAGAAATAAGTTTATTTGCTACATAAGCACACATGAAAGTACATGTAAGAAAGGTATATACGTGTAATACAAATTGAAATAGATACGGAAAACACGGTCAAGCAATAATACAACCATTTAAAATAAAAATCTAGGTCAAACTCTTTTTGGAAAATTAATATGTCTTGCAATTGAAGTTGGATTTGACCTATATTCAGAAAAAATACAACTAGAAAACGGCTATACAAAACACAAACACATGTACAGTATGCTAATAAAGCAACATTAATCCAACTACACAGATAATTGTTAGAGTTCAGGGGCCCGTTTCACTAAACTTATTGCGACTAAAATGTTCGTAAGTGCAAAATTATGATAGTCTGTAAATTTCACATTAACACTGTTTTCTTGTAAATAATTGTTGGATTTACATTTATTGAGCATAGGCTGCATATGCAGCCTATGCTCAATAAATGTAAATCCATCAATTAAAATTTGCAGACGATTCTAATTTTGCGCTTACGAACATTTAAGTCGTAAGAAGTTTAGTGAAACGGCCCCCTGGCTTCGTACATGTATGGTGTCCAGCTGAGAGAGATTACACCGTAGTCAAGCTCATGAACATTCCAAGACACACGCATGTTTATACAGTGGAACCTCTCTAAACCGGACACCACAAAAACACCTGTGATGTTATTTTTGATGAGTTTCTTGGTGATAATGTCTGTTCGCGATCGCATAGCACACAACTATGGCTCAGAATGAGCAGCTGCCTGATTTACAGTGAAACCTCTCTAAGCCGGACATCCTGGGGACATCCCAGGGTGTCCAGTTTAGTGGGGTTTCACTGTATATACTTTGTAATCATTAACATACATTATCACCAATGACTGAAAGGCGAACAGTGCAGACCTAGAAACAAAATTGCTACCCTGCTGCATACCTCTCGCGAGGGTAGCAATTTAACCCCTTCTCTTTAATGTGACACATGAAAGAGTGATTTTTGCAATCGGTTATCCAGCGTGTTTGATATGTTAGCGATATAAAACTGTCAAAACTGTATAAATAACGTATTAATAAAGAACATACACATGTAGAAATTGGTTATTTTACCGTGACAATGTGTTTATCTAACATTTACATGTATATCATGTATATCTTGTAAATTTGAAACCTTCAGTTCGTTATGCTGAATGTTGAACAACAACAAGAGAACATTTTCAATATGTTTGGCAATTTACTAGTTCTACATCAACTATTATTTGTTTAAACGTATAAAACATACAGTTTACTGAATTTTGACCTACATACAACAGGTTTGGGTATGCACTTCGGTTGCTCACATTTTTTTAATGGGTCAAATTGCAGCCGTATATAGATAGCATATCGGAGGCGAATTATTGTAGCTAGAGCAGACCCGGATCAGACTGCGCGGAAGCGCAGGCTGGTCTGGGTCTGCACTGGCCACAAGGGCGATGTGCCCCATTTCCCAGTCACAGCCACATATGTATAATGTATCAGATCAGTTTGTGTAAAACGTATCAAGCAGAACTCATATACTGCTACAGTTCAGACAATCAAATGCCTTGATTGCGAGTTGGCAGAGCCACCAATAGATGTTCGAAAACGTCGATGACCTGGTAAGATTATCGCAGGTGGTTGTGTATCTGTCATGAACTATTTTCGAACTTTCGACTGTCAGTCCAGCATATTTCCAAGACAGTTCGAATAAACATTCTTAGTGCACAATATTTCATCGCATACTCAATCACATGTGTTAATCTTGCCACGATTATCATCGCTTCTGAACATTTACTGGTAATGCCAACTCGAAATCAAGCGACTTGATTGTCTGAGCTGGAGCTGTAACACAGCTCAGGCTCAGCTAATAAAGCTGTTTGGTCAAGCACAATACATATATTCAAGTACATGTGTTTTGAAATAAAGAAATTGACAATTAATGGAAAGATTAGCGCAGTTGGTAGTGTAGGCACGTGGAATGTTACAGCGTGGGTTTTGATAGTTGCGAACTGTAACTCTTGCAATCTACTCCCGTACCGTCCGTAGCTACGGACGGTACGGGAGTAAATTGCAAGAGTTACCGTTCGCAACTAAGGTTTCGAATACCAGTATGATATGTACATTGTCCATCTATACACCCGACACTCTAGGAGGTGTGAGGTGAACGATATTTAACAGCAACAGCTAATGGCATAATAATTTAAGACACGCCATGTGATTTTGTACCTTCAGACATCTGCGTAGTTTCATGAAATACGCTTACAATATTTTCCGTAAATGGCGTAACGTTGAAAAAAAAATGCTCTGGAAATGTTTTCAACTTTAGACTTTATTATGAAAAACATTGAAAATTTTGTAAACGTATTTAATGAAATTACGCAGATGTTCGAAGGTACACAATCGCATTGCGTGTCTCATTAAACTTGGGCACGTACCTTTAATGACAGTGAATCAATATTACTATAGCCAAGACTAAAGTAAAATGAGGATAAAGCACAACTACACTATATAATATGTATATATTAACTGCACTGTACCTGTATAATTACTAGTTACAGGAAAACTATAATTACATACAGCCTTACAGGGCTCCAGATATGGAATTGGTAATTTAGCATTGTTACTACATCATTTCTGAAACAATTGGGTATTTCACAATTTTAATTGGATAAAATATAATAGCACTACTATTTACATATCAACAGACAGCAATTATTGAATAGTTTGCTTCGAAATTAAAAGATGTCTTGGCATTTCATTAGAATTGTCTCCTTGGAGACAATTCTAATGAAATACCAAGATATGTTTTCATGGAAAATAAGAAAAATATGCTATATTTGTGGTCTGTTTATTGTTTTCTGCTG
This sequence comes from Conchocele bisecta, assembly GCA_029237695.1. NCBI lineage: Eukaryota > Metazoa > Mollusca > Bivalvia > Lucinida > Thyasiridae > Conchocele > Conchocele bisecta. The sequence goes on along the minus strand of CM055265.1, from coordinate 35,029,488 downwards.
CATGATAAAGGTACCATAAAATATGTATTGCTTTTTGATACTCGCTATGTCTGATTTCAATTGGATTTTTGTCAATTTTAATTGGGTATTTAAGCAAATACGCAGCTTATCTGGAGCTCTGTACATATACATGTACATGTATATTAATTGAATGGGTCAGTGAAATACGGTAGCTAACTTCGTTCAGTTATATTATTGACACTATTTGTATAATTGCAAGCCTTGGTCTCACGGGACAGTAGTGTGTGACCCATGTGCGCTCTCTTGTATTAAAACAGTGGGTGTTCATGTGCGCTCTTTTGTATTAAAACAGTGGGTGTTCATGTTCTTATGGGCTCAGACATTTCAAATAAAAGATACACCCCTATAGTCCCACGAGTTTTGGAGTGACCCACATACACGTATCCTGCTGTTTGGAATGATCTATTATTATATACACAAATATGACTTAGCTGATGCAGACATTTCACAATTTTCATCAGTTTTCCTGCCGTCAATCGGAATCAAGGTGTATGATCACGTGGTTACAACAACAAGTACTGACATTTCCAAAGGCCCTCCGATTCAAAGTACGTATTATTTTATTTTGTCCTTATTATCTAACATATGTTGATGAAATATGGCACATCAAACGCTTCGTGTTAAGCTGCATTTGGTGGTCTTGGTACTTTGGCCTAAGCTTCTGTCGTTTTTGCGAATAATCAATTTCCGTGTCTACTGACACGGAAATCGATTCGTCGCGAAATCGACATAAGTATGTGGTCACGAAGATGCGTTTGCTGCGCCATATTTCATCAAAATCCGTTGCCTATTAAGGAAAATATCAAATAACACTCACTTTGGAGTGAGCGCGCTTTCAACACTTTCAGCCATTGTTGTTGTTGTTGTAACCACGTGTTCATGCACCTTGTGAATAATACAAATGAAATTTCGGATAAGAAACACTTTATATACCCATTATATAACCCATTATAATTACAGCTATACTATATTACAATGACATACGTTATCATGATTCTCCATGCACGCAGTCAACATGGTCACATATTACCCGTCGGAATCTAGAATTCAACATGTACGATAACCATCCACGATCTGGGCACCGTTTCACTAAACTTCGTACGACTAAAATGTTCGTAAGTGCAGATTTAGAATAGTCTGGAAATTTCAATTGATAGATTTAAATGTATTGAGCATAGGATGCATATGTACATCCAATAATTGTTTACAATAACACATGGTGTTAATGTGCAATTTACAGACTATTATCATTTTGCACTTACGAACATTTTAGTCGTACGAAGTTTAGTGAAACGGACCCCTGGTAGGTAACTCAAGACGGACAGAATGACAAACTATTGGCCATGTAAAATCATAAGAACGTACTTCCATTTGCCATACCGCATTTTACATGAAACCTGTAACTTAGGAGTTATTACTTGCAAAGTATACTTTTATTGCTAAGTACACTTTGAGGGAGAAACTTTCAATTTAGGATAAATTTATTAATTTTTATTATACTGAATTTATTACATTATCACAGCCAAAATCTACTTCATCGCCTTTTAATTCTCATTGTGTCATGTTGACAGTCTTGCCAGACAACATGTCACGTGGTCCAAGCTGACCAATGAACACTCGAGCAATTTCTGCGGTATGACAAATGTATATATACATATGTTAGTAATACAAAATAATATTTGAAAGAAAAAGTTAAAAACTTTACAAGCGTTTAATACAGTTTACACTATCTATATATTCAAGCAGAATTAAACTTACTCTTTAAATGCCGACAAAAGCTTTACACGTACATGTACGTCTCAATCATCAAATGTATTCAGACAAAGATAATTAATGTATAACAAATTCAGACAATGTTGTTTATTTTTTCATAGATTCTATCTATAGGAAAGTATAGGCTGTATAAAACATAGTATGTACGTCGGCATAGCGTGTATCAAAGCTGGGCCCGACTCTCGAATAATCTCCATACGACTACACAACCGCATGCGCTAAACTCGTCACTGTTTGTCAATTGCTATATTTCTTGGACATTGTTATTGAAAGCAAGCCACTTGATTGGCTGAGAATCAGCTGCTACATCTCAGGCCCGGACAATCAAATTGCTTAACTGCGAGTTGCCATTGTGCTCAGAAACGTTGATAACATAGGCAAGATTAACGCAGGCAGTTGTGTATAAACTTCGCCAGTTTTCCGGCAACTCGGCAGCGGTGTGTGTATATGGTCTGCAACCGACTCATCCATTTCATTGTGAGCTGACAATGCCAAACTATATATGTTGATACTCTGTGCAACATTAACGCAGGCGGTTGTGTAGTCTGTGAGTCTGTATGTAAGGCCGGGCGAGTTCGTTTTCGCGGGTTACAAATGTAGTCTGTGTATCCGGACGATTTAATCTTTGAGTATGTATGTAGTCTATTGCCGGGCGAGGGTCTGGTATAGCAGGGCCAGGGCGGAGGCGAGAATGAGAAGTAGGGCGTTGATCTGGGCGGCACTGGCACCCAGTGTCTCGTCACAGTCGTCACACTGCACACTATACAGCATCTCCACCTTGTTCTCTGCAAATGGCAAACACATGCATGTACGCTATCTCACAATAGTTGAATGTTGTGCTTCAAATCAAGCAGTTTGGTTGGCTGAGCCTGAGCGGTGATACAGCTCAGGCTCCGTCAATCAAACTGCCTGATTGCGAGTTGGCATTGCCAATGTATGTATTTAACAAGAGCTGTAGGAGAACAGCATAGCTCGACTACGAGGGTTGTACACATAGCTTGACAAAGAAGGTGGCTGCGGCCTGCATAAAAACCTTAACCAAGGTTGACTAAAAACCTTAACCAAGGGAAATTAAGTAAGTAATTCAAGGTTAAATGTAGGTCAATGTCAGATATAGGTCAGGGGTTATTGATGTACATCACTAGGAGATGAAGTTTTCCCAAGTATGGTTTCTGTAGGCCCAGGAGTATTCCATATACAAGCTTGACTAAAAACCGTAACCAAGGGGAAATAACTAAGTAATCCAAGGATAAAAGTAGGTCAATGTCAAATATAGGTCAGGGATTATTGATGTACATCACTAGGAGATGAAGTTGTCCAAGTATGGTTGATGTAGGTCCAGGAGTATTCCATATACAAGCTTGACTGTAAACATTAACCAAGTAATTCAAGGTTAAATGTAGGTGAAGGTAAAATAAAGGTCAGGGGTTATTGATGTACATCCCTATGAGAAAAAGTTATCCAAGTATGGTGTCTGGATGCACAATGGTATTCCATGTACAAGCTTGATTAAAAACCTTAACCAAGGTTGACTAAAAACCTTAACCAATGGGAATTAAGTAAGTAATTCAAGAGGAAATGTAGGTGAAGGTCAAATATAGGTCAGGAGTTATTGATGTGCATCACTATGAGATGAAGTTGTGCAAGTATGGTGGGTGTAGGGCCAGTAGTATTGCATATACAAGCTTGACTAAAAACCTTAACCAAGGTTGATTAAAAACCTTAACCAAGGGGAATTAACTAAGTAATTGAAGAGGAAATGTAGGTCAAGATCAAATATAGATCAGGGCTAATTCATGTACATCACTAAGAGATGAAGTTGTCCAAGTATGGTTGGTGTAGGACCAGTAGTATTCCATATACCAGGTTGACTAAAAACCTTAACCAAGGCGTGACGGTGACGGTGATGCCGACGCCGACGCCGGGGTGACAACATAAGCTCTACTTATTCTTCGAATAGTCGAGCTAAAAATACTTGAATAGTGTTCTTGAAATTAAGCACTTTATTGGCTGAGCCTGAGCTATGTTACAGTTCAGGCTGAAGCAATCAAATTGCTTCACTGCGAGTTGGCATTGTCAATAGATGAAAACGTTGATAATGTGGGCAATATTAACGCAGTCGGTTGCGTACTAGTACAATAATAAGCAAATATTCAGTGTATTCAATATATGAGCGGCTTCCATATGAGGGGTGTGATATCAGTACAATAGAATTCCGCTGTCATAAGAAATCGCACATCTTCAAATGTACAAAATGACACGGCTGGTCTCACACGTTCCCACGACATAGTATCTCGTTACGACATAGCATCTCGATCCCTCGAGATGGGATCTCGTTACCACGAGTTAGCTACGTCGTTCGCACGAGATGTTAGCTACCTCGTTCCTAGTCAGCCAATAGGATAGCAGACAGTACTCCACCATCTTGAATGACAATGGTGCTACCTTTTGATTGGCTGACTATGTCGTGGGAACACGATAGCCAACTCGTGGTAACAAGATGTGGGAACTAGATGCTATGTCGTGGGAATGAGATAGAAAAATAATGATCATGTCCCTTGTAAGCTGTAGTACATGTACACATGTGCTATTTGGTGTCGTTTCTTACTTGGCTCGTAGTAATCCTGGGCAAAGGCGCTGGCCGGCTGAAGGTCCGTCACCTCGAACTCGGTTGTCATGGGAATCCGCGAACACGTTCTCACGTTATGGTTTGCCTGCAATTAGCAGAGCGATGTTCATATGCAATTACGAGGTGTTTTTAAATTAGTTTTCATTATCACATCTTTGAGTTTTGTTTCTGCATTTACACATCACATGGGCAATGTATGGACATGAGGATGTGATAACACAGTTATATCACGTTCGTCCACATGTACGATCGACAATCCACGACTTTTGAATAACTCCCATGTCGTACATGTATATTAATTTGTACATTTTGGGACGTACACTACCGCCTGCGCTAATCTTGCCAATATTTGTCAATTTAGTTATTTCAAAATACTTGAATATTGTACTTGAAATCAAGCAGCTTGATTGACTGTGCCTGAGCTGTGCTACAGCTCAGGCTCAGACAATCAAATTGCTTGACTGTGAGTCGGCATTGCCAATACATATTCAGAAACGTTGATAAAATTACTGCAGGCGGTAGTGTGAGTTCCTCTCTATAGTTTACAAGCATGCCGTACCGTATGAAGCGCACTGTCTATTTCAATAGGCTATATAAACAATGAAAAAACAATATTTTGTTTTCCATAAGATTGCAATTTAAGACTGAGCCTTCTTTTTATTTCGTGAAATTTGGTCAAATATTGATTTTATTATCACTCTTAAATTTTGATAGAAGTTAATATTATGGAGAAAAAATATTGTTTTTGTATTGTTGTTATATCCATAAAATTTGGGCAGGTTTCGCAAAACAGACATATCTAAAGCTATCTTATGGCAAGTTGTGTTAGAGGTTGACCTTAGACACACAGGTACGGAAATCCCCATGCCAATAGCTTATTCCAGTATAATTTTAAGGTAAGCAACGCGGTGAAACACAAACCTTTTACAAATCCGTTAACATGATATAAATCTGGGAGCCGTTTCATTAAACTTCACGACTAAAATGTTTGTAAGTGCAAACTTATGATAGTCTGTACATTCCACATTAACACTGTTTTCTTGTAAACAATTATTGGATTTTCACTTATTGAGCATAGGCTGCATATGCAGCCTATGCTCAATAAATGAAAATCCATCAATTTTACAGACTATTCTAAATCTGCACTTACGAACATTTCAGTCGTACGACGTTTAGTGAAACGGCTCCCAGTACCTTACTATGCGAGTTGACGTTAACTATTTGCAAAAATGACATCATTCAGTGCCGGGATTGTATTTATCCAGTCAACACAGTGCGTATGTGCCGTGAAACACGGTGCCGTGAAACATTTTTGTTATCCTGTCAATACGACCTACTCACTGCGTATGAATATGTGCGGTTGCAGGGATTATTTATTTGCATTTTAAAGCCATTTGTATGTGTTGACGGGATAAATAGAATAGTCAATACGACCTACTCACTGCGTATGAATATGTGCGGTTGCAGGGATTATTTATTTGCATTTTAAAGCCATTTGTATGTGTTGACGGGATAAATAGAATAGTAGGTTAGTGCCGTGAATGGGAAAAAATATCTGGCGCGGCACGGAAACGGGATGTGCTCGGCAGAGCCTCGCCCATCCCGTTTCCTGAGCCTTGCCAGATATTTTTTCCCATTCACGGCACTAACCTACTATTCTCCATCTATTTTCCTTATTTCTGAACCGAAGTATATGTTGTGACCACTCATTTGAACCGTCTCGGCGAGACGGTTCAAAAGAGTGGTCACAACATATATTTCTGATGAGAAATAAAGAAATTCTTGAGCCTTGTCGGATATTTTTTCCCATTCACGGCACTAACCTACTATTTTCTATGTATCGTCCCAGTTCAGTGTAACAGTACCATGTACCGGATTGAAGAATACCATGTACTTGTTATATACCACTAATGTTATCACCCCGAACATCCCGACAAAAGGCCAATGCATCGGCGGCAACAACATTTTTGAAAAAAAAAGGTTAGACTTTCAGCTGTGAAGCAACCGAAATCTGTAAGGGGTCCTGGGATTGCCCCTAGACCCCTTACATATTTCTGTTACTTCACAGACCTGGAACGATCGGATATATTTGGACAACAACTAGCTCTTGCGCAGTGTTTTGGGTCAATTTTGGAAGCATATTTCTGAAAATTGGCATATTGCAATATGTTTGGCGTCGCTTGACTGCGTTGTTTATTAGATCATTTGAATACTATAATGTCTGCTCATTCATGCACTGAAAATTGCTATCGCAGACCTCATTTATATAAAGAAATATCCTGCTGGCTCAAAAAGTGGAGTTCGTACGAACCCATCGAACCTCCACTGATGACGCCCTTGCAATGCTGTCTTTTTACAAATATGATACGTCAATAAGTAAATTACACTACCGATTTAGACCATTTTCACTATACTGTAAGCTGTACGGGTCGTTCAGAGTAGACACCAGCAAGATGGCTGACACCGGAAAGCATGACAGGTAGGTGCTTAAATTTTTACTGATTTTCCTATTGAAAACTACCAAATATCACGAACTAAACGCGGTAACCCAGTCTATACTTTTTGTCTTAACCCGCCATTGGTCTTGTCAGGGTCCATCTCTCCATAATATAAGCAGGAACGACGGCTAAACATGAAACGTTTGAAAACGACCGGTACAGCTTACAGTACAGTGATTTTAACGGATCTGAAAAAGGCTTTGTATTAGTTTAAACATATTGTATTGCCCTATTTTGATAGATGTTATTTATCGGTACATAATTTACTAATAATAGCAAACGGGTCGAAGTACAAGTTTTTACAACATCAGTTACTGCCCTTCTCAACCCATCATGTGGGCTTATATTTGATCAAGGTACAAACCTGATAATTTATTTTATACGGAGCCCCGCAGGGGACATGGAATTTTGTTTATTAATTCGTTCCCACGAAATAACAATTCGTTCCCTCAATTTAACAAATCGTTCCCACGATATAACAATTCGTTCCCTCGAATTAACAATTCGTTCCCACGAAATGACAATTCGTTCCCTCAATTTAACAATTTGTTCCCTCGGATTAACAATTCGTTCTCACGATATAAAAATTAGTTCCCACGAATTAATATTTAATTCCCGTGGGAACGAATTGTTATTTTGTGGGAACGAATTGTAAAATTGAGAGACCGAATAGTTAATTCGTGGCAACGAACTGTTAAATTGAGGGAACGAATTGTTATTTCGTGGGAACGAATTAATAAAAAACAAAAATTCTACGTCCCCGTATATCATCAAGCGAATTATGCTTCTGGTACCTGTGCTTAGAACGCACTTACAGGTGGATCGAAGTAAAGGTAGACCATGGCCTCCTTTTCGTTGAACTCGACCTTCCGGGCGACTGTCTCATGCATGAGAGTCGAATCGAACTTCTTGCCCGACGGCATAGACACACCCACGAGCACCATCGCTGGATCTTTCTCGTTATCAACACTGCGGACATACATGTAGGTGAAATTGTAACATATTGAAGGTACAGTGGAACCTCTGTAAACCGGACACCAAGAAAACACCTGTGACATTATTATCCCCTCGCCGATAGGCAAGAGGGGATATAGCGTTAGTCCATATACGTACGTGCGTACGTGCGTGCGTGCGTGCGTGCGTGCGTGCGTACGTTAGTTAGTTTGTTTGTTTGTTTACTTGTTTGTTTGTTGGGGTTTAGCGGCCTATCAACAGCTAATGTCATTTAAGGCCGTGTCACGCACGTTAGTAACACCTTTCATGTTTCACTATATCTCATGAACCGCCGATTTTGATAATATTTGGCCACAATGTGTGTCTAGGGATGGTACTTTGTTTGCATACGACCCACGTCCCATCGGCCAAGGTCAAGGTCACTGAGAACTTATGTTCACCTTGTTTATAAGGCAAGGCAAAACTGTTTTTATTTTTCTTCTTTTTTTCAATAACTCATCAACTTCTTCACCGATTTTGATAATATTTGGCCACAATGTGTGTCTAGGGATGCTGCTTTGCTTTGCATACGACCCACATCCGACCGCCCAAGGTCAAGGTCACTGAGGACTTGATTTATTAGCTTCGTTTAATGATGCTAGTTCTTGTTTTTGATAAGTTTCTTTTAGCTCAGTAGCCGATTTCACCAACATTGCAAAGTATACTTTTCTAGCAAAGTATACTTTGAGGGAGTAATCATTGATTTTTCCGAAATTCATTATTTCATACAGAACTAATGATTGCATATATTTGATGATTAAAACTATGCAGAATTATTATACTGAATTTATTACATTATCACAGCCAAAATGGCTGTGATAATGTAATAAATTCAGTATAATAAAAATTAATAAATTTATCCTAAAATTGAAAATTTCTCCCTCAAAGTATACTTTGCTAGGAAAGTATACTTTGCAATGTTGGTGAAATAGGCTATTTTGAATGTTGGTGAAATAGGCTATTTTGAATGTTGGTGAAATAGGCTATTTTCAATGTTGGTGAAATAGGCTATTTTCAATGTTGGTGAAATAGGCTATTTTCAATGCTGGTGAAATAGGCTACAGGTGTCGATGTCATATTATGATTTGATTGCATTGCTACATAAATCCCATACAATTTCTCAAGACATTCGCTTTGTAAACTTGAATACTGTCTTTTTTCTTTTCCTTTTTTTCTCATCAAACACATGGTTTGACTACACTTTAGAATCATTTACAATGGAAATGATTCTAAGGTGTTGTCAAACCATGCTTTTTATTGATAAAAAAGACAAATATGAAACAAGAGCAACTGATCGTTGATGTGTCCCGCATTTTAATGAATACAATTTTATTCACTGAGTTTGTTCCATAATTTTGGGATACATAACATTTATTTTTGCATTTTATGCCCGTTTTCCGAGTCCGTGGCTACCAATCACATGTACGTACGGGTTCACTCTGAAGCACGTGTTGACGAAAGTGCCGCCATTCGGTGTCCTGTCTACCGTGACGTCAAGGTCAATCTTCGGCACTTTGACGTCAGACATCGAATTGTAGTATGCCACAAACTGTAACACATGGCGAAAACATGTACCTACTATCTGTTCCATGTTTTGCTGCCGACGAACTTTTGGCAATTAGACACATTAAATCTAAAATATATTTAAAAGTAAGTACTTTTTCATCAATAACAAAAATGTCACCCTCCTCAAAAGAAATTATTTGATCAAATTCATCAAATATTCATTTTATTGCGAACAAAATTCATGATTTCTCTATTGGAATGTAACATAGGGGCTAACATAGACTTTAATACCCACTTGATGGAACAGGGGCCCGTTTCACTAAACTTCTTACGACTAAAATGTTCGTAAGTTCAAATTCCAGATCGTCTGTAAATGTCAATTTATGGATTTACATTTATTGAGCATAGGCTGCATATGCAGCCTATGCTCAATAAATGTAAATCCAACAATTGTCTACAAGAAAACAGTGTTAATTTGAAATTTACAGACTCATAATTTTGCACTTACGAACATTTTAGTCGTAGAAAGTTTAGTGAAACGGCCCCCTGTTTATTAATTGCAACTATGGTATAGCTCATAATTAAATTCTGCCAAACCAAATTATTTCCCCTTTTTATTACAATTGTTCATAGTGTGTACTTGAATATTCATTTGTTTATTATAACCAATCCTGTAATGGACCTTTCGCCACAGCGGAAGTGACGTACATACCGTGACAATTGCGTCTGCCTGCGGTGCCAGTGACGTCAACATTGACGTTCATGTCCCGACGGTACGCCATCTGGATCTGCAAAACAAAACATGCATATATAATGTAGTTACTTGTGACTCATGTTGTCAGCCACAACTCACATTAAAGTGGCGTTTGTGTGGTGAAATCTGGAAGTTACTGTTTAGCTAGCACATTTTCACGTCCTTGACCTTACCGGAGATTCTAGAACTGCGTAGTAGTTGTCTACGTCCATGGAGACGTCCTCGGCAACGGTCTGTCCGGTGGCGTCCGCCAGAGATACGGTAAAGTCCGTCGTCTGTCCGGGATAGGCCGTCGCGAACATCGCCAGTGCCCGTAATCCTACGACCGTGTCCTGAAAACAGACGACAGCATGACAGGTGGAAGACTCGGACTTAGGATCCAGTAAATAGCTCCTTTAAAAGACAGCACACAACCCACCCATTTCCGTACAATAGAATGTATATAGCCAAGAATAGGTCATATAGTGTAACAGAAATAGGTGAGGTACATATTTTGAATATAAGGCTCGACCATGTCCAGCCGTGGGTAAACGTTTCCCGTGGCACGAGGGAACCGTTTGAACTACAAGGCCGTAGGCTGCGGGTTCAAACAGTTCCAGTACTTTCGGTACTTTGATATTCTGCTCCAGTCAAACATCTGATTTACACATATACTAAGCGACAAAAAAAATACAGTTTTTAAATGAGCACAACTATATCTCTAAACGAATTTTAACATCTTTTTCTATCAAAAATACATTTAAAGCACAATTTTCAGCCGGAACAATAAACAGTATGCCGATTGATATTGCATAGTCACATGTAAGTCGTCGAAGTATAATTCCAGCACAAAAAAGTTTACACAATTCCCTAACATTTGATTGGTCCGTTGCAAGTCTCTGTCCAAAATTTATATCCCAGTAAACTCCATGCCGAACTACTTTCCGTAACCGTCAGGCGCAGTTAAAATAATTCTTAAGAAAATGGAAAATAAACACATTTTCTTGATGAATTTATTTCAAATGCTGGAATTATAAGGAATGAATGGCCTTTTTGTAGAATTTATCGGGGATATAAACTTGGAAAAGTCGCGGGAATACTGGACGAGGCCTTAAAAAAATTACAATTTTCGAAAAAAATTCAAAAAAAAATTCGTACAACTAAAATGTTCGTAAGTGCACATTTAGGATCGTCTGGAAATTTCAATTGATGGATTTACATTTATTGAGCATAGGCTGCATATTGCAGCCTATGCTCAATAAATATAAATCCAATAATTGTTTACAAGAAAACAATGTTAATATGAAATTTAGAGACTATCATAATTTTCCACTTACGAACATTTTAGTCGTACGAAGTTTAGTGAAACGGCCCCGGACCTTCCACCTGTGGACAGCATGTCTACATACATGCATCAGGAATTGGACATCGGTAATTGTACTTAATCAAGTATGTAGCCATTGCGTTGTTGTCTCCTTCAAAATTGTAATTGAGTAGATTCAAAACTTCACCCCAGTGTCTCCAGGGGGCCGTTTCACTAAACGTCGTACGACTAAAATGTTTGTAAGTGCAAAATTATGATAGTCTGTAAATTTCACATTAACATTGTTTTCTTGTGAATAATTATTGGATTTACATTTATTGAACATAGGTTGCATATGCAGCCTATATTCAATAAATGTAAATCCATAAATTGAAATTTACAGACGATCTTAAATTTGCACTTACGAACATTTTAGTAGTAAGACGTTTAGTGAAACAGGCCCCAGGTGAATTGTGTATTTCAGATACGTTCTTTAAAGTAGTAAATTCATCACGAACACATACACACATACACATGCAGCTAGTACATGTATGTTATCGGCCATACTTGTTTTTACCAGATACCAAATGTAAGGTTATGGAGGCCGTTTCACTAAACTTCGTACGACTAAAATGTTCGTAAGTGCAAAATTATGATAGTATGTAAATTTCACATCAGCAATGTTTTCTTGTAAACAATTATTGGATTTGCATTTATTGAGCATACGCTGCATATGCATATGCAGCCGATGCACACTAAATGTAAATCCATTAATTGAAATTTCCAGACGATCCTAAATTTGCACTTACGAACATTTTAGTCGTACGAAGCTTAGTGAAACGGCCCCCTGTTCTTTAAACTAGTAAATGCATTACAAACACACACACACATATAATGATATGCATGTAGCTAGTACACGTGCGTTATCGGACAGATTTTATTTTATCAGATACAAAATTTAAGGTTATGAATGATATGCAATTCGTATGCAACATATCAACAGTTCCCAAAGTTTCAATATTTACTTTGTGATTTTGACATACCGGGTAGGCTAGTGGACATTGTTTTGTGCTATTCACTGCTTCTGATTTCAATAGGATTTTTGACATTTTAATTGAGTATTGTTACACGACTGTTGTTGTTCGACACCGCTCACCGCCGTATTCAAACGTACAGCATATGCTGTTTTAGAAACAAAATTTGCTACCCCGCTCCATACCGCTAGGGTAGCAATTTAACCCCATCTCTTTAATGTAACACGTGGAAGAGTGATTTTTGCAATCGGTTATCCGGCATGTTTGATATGTTAGCGATATAAAACTGTCAAAACTGTATAATAAATTATTAATAAAGAGCATACACATGCATAAATTGGTTATTTTACCATGTCAAGGTGTTTATCTGACATTTACATGAATATCTTGTAAATTTGAAAGCTTCATTTCGTTATAGTTCCAGCACACAAATATTTACACAATTCCCTAAAATTTGATTGGCCCGTAGCAAGTCTCTGTCCAACATTTATATCCCAGTAAACTCCCACGCCGAACTACTTTCCGTAACCGTGAAGCGCAGATAAAATAATTCTTAAGAAAACGGAAAATAAACACATTTTCTTGATGAATTTATTTCAAACGCTGGAATTATAAGGAATGAATGGCCTTTTTGTGGAATTTATCGGGGATATAAACTTGGAAAAGTCGCGGGAATACTGGACGAGGCCTTCCGGCCTTCGTCCAGTATTCCCGCGACTTTTCCAAGTTTATACCCCGATAAATTCCACAAAAAGGCCATTCATTCCTATAATGTTGAATGTTGAACAACAACAAGAGATACTATGGCTTCCATGAGAAAATGGTTTCCCTGTTCTATTATTTTTGGCAATTTACTAGTTCTACATCAACGATTATTCGTTCGTTTAAATGTATAAACTATACAGTTTACTAAATTTTGACCTACATACAACAGGTTTGGGTATGCACTTCGGTTGCTCACATTTTTTGAATGGGTCAAATTGTAGCCAGATAACATATCTGAGCTGTTTGAGTTATGACCATGGCTGACAATGCTCATTCCGGGGACAAGCCAAAACCTACGTAATGCATGTGTCTCATGACGTTACTAGAACGCGCCGCCATTACGTCACCAGCCCAGCTCAGGCTCAGACAATCAAATTACTTGATCGTGAGTTGGCATTGCCAATAGATTTTCAGAAGCGTTGATAATCTGGGCAAGATTAACATAGGCGGTGCTACAGCTCAGACAATCAAATTGTTTGATTGCGGAATCAAATTGTTTGATTGCGAGTTGTCATTGCCAATATATGTGCAGAAACGTTGATAATATTAACCCTTTGAACCCGAAAGCCTGCTATAGCGGTTTATGCAAACAGTGCAGATCCAGATGAGCCGGCTCGTAACGAGCCGTCTAATCAGGATCTGCACCTTTTGAAAGAAATTTTCATAATTTTGAGAACAAAAAATACCCCCATTTCATAAATGGATTATTTTGTGACTGTTGAATTGGTTGCAAAATTAACATATCAAAATCCATTCCAGTTACTTAGGGGTGAAAGGGTTAATATGGGCTAGATTAACGCAGTATACCTGTGTCGACTGGAACGAGCCGCCCGCCTGACGCATGTCCAGCAACATATTCTTCTTCTCGGTGGCCTTGGCTTTATTGCCCAAGTGGACATATGCCATCAGTGAATAACCAAGCGTCTCCACGGTCGATGGTCCTGAAACAGTAAACTCCCCATTATATGTGGCTGTGACTGGAGAAATGGGGCGTATGGGATTGATGACCAGTGTAGCTCCTGATCAAATAACACACTACTGTAGCCGTCTAATGATCTATAGTGTTTGGTAGAAGCACAATATACGTTACATTTATGGAATGGCGACCAGTGGTAATAGAGAATAGTAGGTTAGTGCCGTGAATGGGAAATAATATCCGGCAAGGCTCAAGAATTTCTTTATTTCTCATCAGAAGTATATGTTGTGACCAATCATTTGAACCGTCTCGCCGAGACGGTTCAAATGAGTGGTCACAACATATACTTTAGTTCAGAAATAAGGAAAATAGATAGAGAATAGTAGGTTAGTCCGTGAATGGGAAAAAATATCTGGCAAGGCTCAGGAAACGGGATGGGCGAGGCTCTGCCGAGCACATCCCGTTTCCGTGCCGCGCCATATATTTTTCCCATTCACGGCACTAACCTACTATTCTATTTATCCGGTCAACACCTACAAATGGCTGTAAAATGCAAAAATTGTATTGACTGGATATCAAAAATGTTTCACGGCACCGTGTTTCACGGCACATACGCACTATGTTGGCCCGTAGCAAGTCTATGTCCAAAATTTATATCACAGTAAACTCCCACGCCGAACTACTTTCCGTAACCGTGAGGCGCAGCTAAAATAATTCTTAAGAAAACGGAAAATAAACACATTTTCTTGATGAATTTATTTCAAATGCTGGAATTATAAGGAATGAATGGCCTTTTCGTGGAATTTATCGGGGATATAAACTTGGAAAAGTCGCGGGAATACTGGACGAGGCCTTAAAAAAATTACAATTTTCGAAAAAAAAAATCCAAAAAAAAAAAAGAAATCTTTTTTTTTTTTTTTTTTTTTTTTCGAAAATTGTAATTTTTTATCGCTTCGTCCAGTATTCCCGCGACTTTTCCAAGTTTATACCCCAATAAATTCCACAAAAAGGCCATTCATTCATATAGTGTTATGAAACAAAGATCCATCTCTCAGGCTAGACACACATGTATTTATTGAGAAAAAATAGCCTTTAATCCATTTGCCATGCAAAACAAGTTGATCATAAGTCCTTACAGTCTGTTCCACGTTTTGCTGCCGACGAACTTTTGGCTATTAAGCACATTAAATCTAAAAAATAATGAAAATAAAGTACTTTTTCATCACTGAATAACAAAAAAGTCAACCTCCCCACAAATTTTAGTTTCATGAAAGTCCATCAAATATTGATTTTATTGCGAAAAAACGATTTTCCTATGGGAATTTAAGATGGGGAGTCAATTTCCAAAATTTTTCGTTTTTTGATCCTTCAGGATCAAAAAACGAAAGAAATTGGAAATTGACTCCGAAACCTCGCGAGACAGTTTGAAAATGATGTAATTAGAAAACAAAAGTTAGATTTTGAAAATCGGTCCACAAATAAAAAAAAATATTTAAAAAAATATATTTTTAGCCCCCATGTTAAATTACCATATATATATATATATATACTCTTTATTTCCCCCTTTCGGGGATTACAACATGAACATGTTACAGAAATGAAATGTGAAACAAAAATGAACATATATACATGTACATGATATAGATACATATGAAACAGTCAATACATGAAGATGTTGTTTTGTATCTTTGTGCATGGTTAATTGTGAACTTTTACACACGGGAAGCAGATCGTATATTAGTAGCTAGTTAGGTGTTCAGTCTACGGTGTCATATATATATATATATACTAGATGGCCGCGGCCTGCATGTCGCGCCTTGTGGCGAGGCATGGACACTAAAAAAAAAGATATAGTATAACGAAAAACTTAACCAAAAAACTTAACCAAAAACTTTAACCAAAAAACTTAACCAAAAAATTAACCAAAAAACTTAACCAAAAACTTTAACCAAAAAACTTAACCAAAAACTTCAAAGCAATTTGACCTTGACATTGGGCACAGGGGCCGCACAGGAGGGTGGTAGAATGAAAATATAGATGATGATAAACACCCATGTGAAGTTTCAAGGTAATGGGCAAAGCAGTTGCAGAGATATAGTATAACAAAAAACTTTAACTAAACAACTTAACCAAAAAATTTAACCAAAAACTTTAACCACAAAACTTAACCAAAAAACTTAACCAAAAACTTTAACCAAAGTACATAACCAAAAACTTCAAAGTAATTTGACCTTGACATTGGGCACAGGGGCCGCACGGGAGGGGGGTAGAATGAAAATATAGATGATGATAAACACCCATATGCAGTTTCAAGGTATTTAATGGGCAAAGCAATTGCAGAGATATAGTATAACAAAAAACTTTAACCAAAAAACTGAACCGAAAACTTTAACCAAAAAACTTAACCAAAAACTTCAAAGTAATTTGACCTTGACATTGGGCACAGGGGCCGCACGGGAGTGGGGTAGAATGAAAATATAGATGATGATAAACACCCATATGAAGTTTCAAGGTATTTAATGGGCAAAACAGTTGCAGAGATATAGTATAACAAACAACTTTAACCAAAAAACTTAACCAAAAACATTAACCAAAAAACTTAACCAAAAACTTCAAAGTAATTTGACCTTGACATTGGGCACAGGGGCCGCACGAGAGGGGGTATAATGAATATATAGATGATGATAAACACCCATGTGAAGTTTCAAGGTAATGGGCAAAGCAGTTGCAGAGATATAGTATAACGAAAAACTTTAACCAAAAACATTAACCAAAAAACTTAACCAAGAAACTTAACCAAAAACTTTAACCAAAGAACTTAACCAAAATCTTTAACCAAAAAAAAACTTAACCAAACAACTTAACCAAAAACTTTAACCGGACACACGTACGTAGGGAGCCATCCGATCATTGAAAGTGCCATTACAGTACGTACTTGTTCTTATGGATAAATGTTGGCAACATTTGGCTGCAAGCCTTACTACTTTTTCCATTTCGTACACATCTCGTTGAGATACGCTATGCCATAATTCGGAACCATATAATAGAATAGGTATGGATATTTTGGTAAGGATGGATGCGATGGTCAGTGGATTGACATTGGCAGATAAGTTATGTAAGTTCAAAATAGAGAATAGAGAAGCTCTGCTTTTTCTACAACGTGATTGTATACTTTGAGAGTTATTAAATGATCGATTAAGCTGAATTCCAAACGTGCGTTACACAATCGTTATACTCTATTACACTTTGCCCAAGTTTGACAGGTTGTAGGTCGGTCAGATTTCTGGCAGTGAATGCAATAGCTTTACATTTACTTGGGTTCATAGTATATCTCCATTTCAGTGAATATGTGTGTACGGTATTTAATGAATTTTGCAAGCAACGTATATTTGGGCAAATAATAGTGATGTTGTCAGCTAGCGTTGGATTTCCGCATTTAATCGACGCAATGCGCGCCCCATGTGGCGAGGTTTGCAGAGTATTTAATAGCTCATCCACGTATAAAAGATACAACCAAGTTGAAATAATGCCTCCCTGCCTCACCCCTTGTCTTAGAGGAAAAATACCGGATTTTGCTCCGTTAACCAAGACACAGCTGTACATGTCTGAATAGCTGTTCATTATCATTCTTAGGAACTTTCCTTTGATGCCGAAATTTAACAACTTAAAGAACAAACCATTATGCCAAACGGTATCAAAAGCTTTCGCTGTGTCCAAGAAGGCAACAAAGCTATCCGAGCCAAGCGCTCTGTTATATGCAATTGTCTCTTGAAGGTTAAATGACACTGTCACTGAATCTAAATGTTTTTGATAGCCATTTTTCTGTTTAGTTGGACATTCTATTTCTTTTATTTTACACCAACGTTGTAGACGCAGATGTAAAATCTTTTCAAATGCTTTGTATATAACAGAGAGCAGAGTGATATGTCTGTAGCTGTCCGGGGCACAGCGTGGTTTACCATCTTTGTATATAGGTATCACGGTTCCAATTTTCTGATCTGTAGGAACATACTCATGCTCGATCATAAGATCAAATAAGATTTTCAGATAGTGCACGAGCGTGTTTCCACCATTGATCAGATGCTCATTTACAATTAAATCAATGGCAGGAGCTTTCCTGGTTTTCAGATCAGCGATTACATGTTTAAGCTCTTCCAAGTCGACTGGACAACCCAAAATAGGACATGAAAAGCCATCATCTGATCTGGTAAAATTATTCACCTCAGAGTCTGCATGCTCCTTGAATGATTGATCAAATGCTGGCTCTTCTTTCGGAACAAATACAGATGCAAAGTGTGACAGAAAACTGTTACATATTTCATTCGGGTCGTTGTTATAACACCATGTGCTTCAATTTGGTTAATACTATTATTGCGGTTATTTCGTTTACTATTGAGCGTGCGCCAGAATAACCTAATATCGCAATTGGCAGTCCCATCAAGATAATCATAGAATTTTTGTTCAGATTCTCGGATTGCATCTCTTTGATGTTTTCGAAATTGTCTCTTAGCAGACTTATATATGCTTTGTATTGGGTGTTGTTGCTATCCCGCGGACGACCCGCAGCAATCCATGCTATCCGACAAGATCTCTGGGTAGCATGAGCTGTTTTCACTGAGGTTGTCCAGTACGGCTTGGAATGTCTGTTGAAATGACTAACAGGCAATGCTTGTTTTGAAGCAATGGTTATGTACTTTAATATATGACTGTACAGCCAGTTCGTCGGCAGCAAAACGTGCAACAGACAGTAGTGACATTGACGCGAGTGTACACGTGGTGTGTTTTCCAAAGAACAGCATCTCTAGTAACTCCATTATGGCCAAATATTATTGAAATCGGTGGAGTTAAGCAGTTATTAGAGGAATGAATGGCCTTTTTGTGGAATTTATCGGGGTATAAACTTGGAAGGCCTCGTCCAGTATTCCCGTGACTTTTCCAAGTTTATATCCCCGATAAATTCCACAAAAAGTTTCCGGCCTCGTCCAGTATTCCCGCGACTTTTCCAAGTTTATATCCCCGATAAATTCCACAAAAAGGCCATTCATTACTTATATTTCCAGCATTTCAAATACATTCATCAAGAAACTGTGCTTATTTTGACAGACGGCAGCCATTTATTTACATTGACAGCACTGACAGCGCACCTGTAGAAAGTAGTTCGGCGTGGGAGTTTACTGGGATATAAATTTTGGACAGAGACTTGCTGCGGGCCAATCAAATGTTAGGGAATTGTGTAAATAGTTTTGTGATGGAATTATACAATGATGGCACGTGTTACGAACGTAGGTACATGGACTAACGCTGTTGGAGCTATAACCCCTCTTGTCTATCCGCATGGGTATATTGATACAAGGTGCATGATCACGTGGTTACAACAACAACAACAACAACAATTACTGAAACTTCCAGAAGCGCCTCCGATTCAAAGTACGTATTCTGTTATATATTCCTTATTATGTAACGCTTTCAGGTGAAATTTGGCGCATCAAACAAGTCTCGTTAAGCTGCATTTAGTGGTCTCGTACTTTGGCCAACACTTCTGTCGTTTACTGAAATCGATTCTTCGCAAAAAGGATATAAGTATGTGCAGAAGTCCCGTGACCACCAAAATGCAGGTCATGAAGACGCGTTTGCTACGCCATATTTCATCAACATCCGTTGCATATTAAGGAAACTATCAAATAATACTTACTTTGGAGTACGTGCGCTTTCAACAATTTCATATAATGTTGTTGTTGTGGTAACCACGTGATCATGCCCCTTGTGATAACAAGTAAATACAAGTGACTGTGAAATGCAGAAATGGAACTTATTATCAGTTTTGACCATAACATAATACATTACAATAAGCATAACGATAGAACCGTTTATCGGCACATGAACCATGTTTAAATGAATGTTGAATCGTTGAATGATCATTGCTTTTATTTGAATAATAATGTAATATGCGCAACCCATGAAATATAACGGCATTGTTAAACTATATTTTAAATTATTATTATTATCAGTATCCGTAATCTGCGTTAGTCAGCCTTTGTCGAATTCAGCGCTGAGCGGCTGCCAGTCCGATCGGCTCAGGTGCGCTCGATAACTTACAAAAACATGTATAATTGTTTTTAGTATTGCATTAAAGTGATTAAAATTTCTAAAGTGATCATAAAACAATAATTCCAGCACAAACATATTTACACAATTCCCTAACATTTGATTGGCTCGTAGCAAGTCTCTGTCCAAAATGTATATCCCAGTAAACTCCCACTCCGAACTACTTTCCGTAACCGTGAGGCGCAGTTAAAATA
This sequence comes from Conchocele bisecta, assembly GCA_029237695.1. Lineage (NCBI taxonomy): Eukaryota > Metazoa > Mollusca > Bivalvia > Lucinida > Thyasiridae > Conchocele > Conchocele bisecta. The sequence continues at coordinate 35,009,018 of CM055265.1, read as the reverse complement.
ATTCTTAAGAAAACGGAAAATAAACACATTTTCTTGATGAATTTATTTAAAATGCTGGAATTATAAGGAATGAATGGCCTTTTTGTGGAATTTATCGGGGATATAAACTTGGAAAAGTCGCGGGAATATTGGACGAAGGCCGGAAGGCCTCGTCCAGTATTCCCGCAACTTTTCCAAGTTTACATCCCCGATAAATTCCACAAAACGGCCATTAATTCCTATATAATACTTTACTCAATTTACATGATTGAATGACAATGTATGGTAACAACACCTGCTAGCATCGAACAGCCTTTGCGGCCTTTTTGGCATTTGTGAGCCTTTGTGGTATTTAGGGTGACACAGAAATACTGTGCACAAATTTGTGTTGACACCTAAAAAATGGCTGCAGACAGCATTGAGACAGGATGATTTTACAGTTGGTTTACACAAATGGGAATAAAAGGATAACCAATGTCAAAGTATGTATACTTGCATGTGTATTACTGGTCTACGAGAGTTTTTAACATGACTGTGTTAAACTGCTCACTCGTCAGACTGTGTCGCAAAATGCCAGGACAGATTGGGCTGTTATTATGACCAATGTTTATATTGATGCCCACGGATACAGAAACTACAACAGACAGATGAAATAGAAAACACATCCGTATAGATTTCTTTTTACAACATTTACGATATTTTCCATAAATTACGTGGAAAATTGATATTGTACTGTACCAGAACCGTCGGTGAAAGAGTTTTCAAACTTGGCAAGTAGACTGGTGGCGGCCACGGTATTTCCGCCTTTAGCCAGGGCGAACGCCACAATAGCCATGCCGTATGCGTTAGTAAGAGAATACGCCTTTTCCTCCAGCCACGTCTGTGCGCCATCGATACAGCTGGTGTGTTGCTGCAAGAGTCGTACACAACCGTCTGCGTTAATCGTGCCAATATTTGTCAATTACTAGATGGCCGCGGCCCGCATGTCGCGCCCGCCGAGGCATTTGATAGTACTAAAAGTTATAATGCAAACTAACTTTAACCCGTACACATACTATCGATTATTTAAACAATTTTTTAACATAAATCCAAAATCGAAAGTAATGTAACCTTCACTATGGGCACAGGGGCCGCACGGGTTGGGCATATACAGAAAATGAAAAGATGAACATACGTGTGAAGTTTCGAGTGAATTGGCGAAGCGGTTTCAGAGATATATTTTTCTTAAAAACTTTAACTTAAATCCAAAAATACTTTGACATTGGGCACAGGGGTCGCACGGGTGGGTCGTAGAATGACGATATGGATCATAATAAACACCCATGTGAAGTCAAAGTTAATCGGTAAAGCAGTTCCAGCGATATTGAGTAGTTAAAAACATTAACGCAACCTCGGATGCACGTACATGTGCCGACTATATCGCGCTGTTCGCAAGCGGGCCCGACAAGAAATTGTGCTTGACATCAAGCGGCTTGCTTGTCAGAGCTGTGAACTATCAAGACAGAGCTCTGTGGAAATCACGAAAAAGCTGAACATGTGTACGAGTGTAACACATACGTGCCATCAATACCACTATTGAAATTACACAACGCTCGAACACACGAGTGCATAGTTGCGAACGGCAACTATTGCAATTACTCCCGTACAGTCCGTAGCTACGGAGGTAGATTGCAAGAGTTACTGTTCGCAACTAACGAGTGCAATGCATACGCACCATCAATGCAGATCGACAGTACACCGTACATGTAAATACATCTATCAACATCTTATATCATGTATTTAAAGGTACTTGGCCACTCACAGGCACAAACTGTACTTTATATCAGAGACAACATCCGAGACATTTTCTGGCAACATTTACATTCATTCACCATTACCCCACGTATTGATTGGCATTATTATACATTTTATACCAGACTTAAATTTCCACACCGATATCGGGGGCGATAACCGTGTTTCCTTAAAATGTTAACGGACATTATTATTTATTCTCTGTATGTATTTTTGATGTGCAATGATCATACTTTATAATCTGTGAAAATATTTTTTCAGGTGACGCATTTAATTAGTATAAATAAATAAAAAATATCATGCCTCATTTGCATATGAAAATAGCATGATACCACCACGAGACACTATCAGTAAAATAAATATTACTAAATGATTATATATGTATAGCGGGCATTTGTTTGTTTGTTTGTTTGTTTATTGGTGTTTAACGGCCTATCAACAGCTAAGGTCATGTAAGGCCGGGCAAACAGGTTCGATCCCGTTTTAACCTGCTGCATTGGAGGGAAAATCCCAAAATCAGAACGGAATATTTACATCGAGATACAACATATTCAGCACTGAAATTAGAATAACCTGACCTGGTGCCAGGTCCAATACCGCACCAAAGTCACTTGGCTCCTTCCCCTATTTAAAAGTAATACCGGTAGGATTACTCTTATAAGGGGTATAACCAGATTCAACTGTCACATACAAAATTGCCAAAGACGTATGTGAGGGCCAAACCAGGTCTCCAGTCGGGATTCCGGTAAGGATGAACCTCGATGGTTAAATTACCCATCGCATGCTCCCACCTGCAACCCACCGCGGGCATTTGTAATTTTTAGACACAATTGTATACTTGTTTAATTCTTATAAAGAACATTGTGTGCCTACTGAGTGGGCATGTACCTTTAATAACAGTTACTACATGTACGTCTGTGTAAAGGTATATTATCTATATCCTAATTATATATTGAACCTCGCAACAACAACCGTCTCAAAACAACAGTCACTTCGGTGTCAGTTGAAGAGAGGCTATGCTACAACAGTATATGGCTGTGACTCGAGAAATGGGACTTATGCCAAATATAACAAGTGTAGCTCCTGATCAAATAGCACACTCATGTAGCCTGATAACTCTATTATGCTTGTTTGTAGCATCACAGGTGTTTCATTGACGGAATGGCGAACCGTGCAGATCCTGATCAGACTGTGCGGATGCACAGTCTGATCTGGATCTACACTGTTCGCAAAACCCAGTAGCTCCTGATCAAATAACACACTCATGTAGCCTGATAACTCTCTATTATGCTTGTTTGTAGCATCACAGGTGTTTCATTGACGGAATGGCGAACCGTGCAGATCCTGATCAGACTGTGCGGATGCACAGTCTGATCTGGATCTACACTGTTCGCAAAACCCAGTAGCTCCTGATCAAATAGCACACTCATGTAGCCTGATAACTCTCTATAATGCTTGTTCGTAGCATCACAGGTGTTTCATTGACGGAATGGCGAACCGGGTAGATCCTGATCAGACTGCGGATGCACAGTCTGATCTGGATAAACACTGTTCGCAAAACCCATTAGCTCCATTTCTCCAGTGACAGCCATATATTTACATTATTCTGGACGGCGTCCTTGTAGTCGAGCAATGCCGCCAGCACCATGGCAGTTAGAGCCACCCCTGGGCTCCCGGCTCCTCCCTGGAATGCAAAAAATATCAGAGCTCCAGATAAGCTTTGTATCTGACGAGTATTGTACCCTCTGATTTCAAATTAAATGCTTATTTTATTTTTACAAATGGATTATTGATTTTCATAATTATTAAATAGGGAACAAATGATCAAAACATAAAACGAAGTATAGTTATTCACTTCTTGATACTGTAACACAGTTGAACATTTACTTAGTTGAGCTACAAAACGCAAGTACATTTTCAATACATTTCATGACGTTTTGAATTAAAATCAGTGAAGCTAGTGACCTTTGATATCACGTTTCTCAGGGTCGGCCCGGAAACATTAGGTATTTCTCTGAGAGCTTCTGGGGGCCGTTTCACTAAACTTCGTACGACTAAAATGTTCGTAAGTGCAAAATTATGATTGTCCGTAAATTGCACATCAACACTGTTTTCTTGTAAACAATTATTTGATTTACATTTATTGAGCATAGGCTGCATATGCAGCCTTGCTCAATAAATGTAAATCCATCAATTGAAATTTCTAGACGATCCTAAATTTGCGTTTACGAACATTTTAGTCGTACGAAGTTTAGTGAAACGGGCCCCCAATTTCCTACTCTTGCAGCCGATTTCATCGAAAATACAAAGTATACTTATCTAGCAAAGTATACTTTGAGGGAGTAATCATTTATTTTCCCCGATATGCATTATTTCATATAGAACTAACGACTGCATATATTTGATGATTAAAAGTATGCAGAATTATTATACTGAATTTATTAGTATCACAGCCAAAATGGCTGTGATAATGTAATACATTCTGTATGATAAAAAATAATAAATTTATCCTTAAATTGAAAATTTCTCCCTCCAAGAATACTTTGCTAGATAAGTATACTTTGTAATGTTGGTGAAATAGGCTACTTGTCTCGCCCGCTGTAATTGGTATCAATATAGGCGGCTGGGCGCCGTTTCACTAAACTTCGTACGACTAAAATGTTCGTAAGTGCAAAATTATGATAGTCTGTAAATTTCACATTAACAATGTTTCCTTGTATACAGCCTATGCTCAATACATGAAAATCCATCAATTGAAATTTCCCGACGATCATGAATTTGCACTTACGAACATTTTAATCGTACGATGGTTAGAGAAACGGGCCCCTGTTCTCTTACACAACTGTATATCTATTATGACCAGTTTATCAGGCTTAATTCGGAAACGGCAATAATTCCTACACGTTTCCTGGGGGTCGTTTCACTAAACTTCGTACGACTAAAATGTTCGTAAGTGCAAACTTATGATAGTCTGTAAATTTCACATTAACAATGTTTTCTTGAAAATAATTAATGGATTTACATGTATTGAGCATAGGCTGCATATGCAGCCTATGCTCAATAAATATAAATCCATCAATTGAAATTTACAGACGATCTTAACTTTGTACTTTTTACGAACATTTTAGTTGTAAGAAGTTTAGTGAAACGGGCCGCCCCTGGACTCGCCTGCTATAATTGGTATCAATACAATAGGCTGCAACGTACACAACTGTACATGTATTATATCCAGTACATAATACAATACAATACATTTTATTCACTCTAAGCCACATACGTGACACACGAGGTATACAATAGATTACATAATACAACGATGGGTAAAAATACAAAATGCATATGTATAAGCTCACTAGTCATTATAACCATAAAGCATTTCTTATAAAAATAGCTAAATTTCTTAATTGCTTTCCAGATTTTTTCTCAAATAGCTGTGCGAATTTTAAAATATTTGGTCTTCTAAATTAAATAAAATGGCTTGATATACCGTTTTCGAACTTCATCATAGAAGCGGCACTCGAAAAGGAAATGAAACTCGTCACCGAGAGCACCAGCGCCACATTTGTTGCAGACCCTGCTTGCTCTCGGCACACCTGTCCATCTACCAGTTTCGACCGCCAGTCTATGATTACAAGTTCGAAATCTGGTCAATGTTTTTCTTAACCTTTCCGTGAGGTTAATTAAATATGTTTCTAATCCAAACTCTGTTTTAAAGATTCTATACGTAATTCCACGTGAAGATGAATCGATGCTGGTGAGCCATGACTGAATAAACTGGTTCTGAAGCTGAGTCCTGGCGTAGTGGCTCAGCCAGATAGCATTAACATCGTTCTGGCTAGCCATACGCCAGGAACTCCAATTTCAGTTAAAATAGATTTAACATTCTGAATCCATCGGAAATGAGTCACATTTGCTTCATGTTGTGTATATAATAACTTATACATAAGAAACAATAATTTACTCTGCTTCCCTGAAACTAATTTTGCCCAAAACGAAATAATTCTACATTTAATGTCAATAATAAGCGGCAAATTTGCCGAGTTCTCCATAAACCATGAAATTTGGTGTGGATTTCTTTACCCCCAAAACAGTTTTACAAAATTTCAAATGAATTGTTTCTATAGCCGAAATGTTTTCAAATCCCCAGATTTCACAGGCATAGCAGAGAATTGGAGTGATACATTGATCAAATAACTTAAGCTGACAGTCTACTGGAGTTGACAAGTTGTTAATCTTTCTAAATAGGCCGAAAAGAGCTTTGGATGCTTGGTCAATCAAATGTTTCTTAGTCTTATGAAAAGTTCCGTTTTGTGAAAAAACATTTCCCAAATATGTAAAGTGGTCTACAATTTCAATTGTGTTATCGTTATATGTAAAGGCTATCTTTTTTGATGATTTACGTTTTTTGAAAATCATAATTTTGGTTTTTGATGCGTTTACTTCCAATTTCCACTGAATACAGTATTGATGAAAATAATTTAGAGCATCTTGTAGGCCAGTTTCTGTCTCAGACATTAGAATAGTGTCGTCAGCGTATAATAACAAGAATAGTTTAACATATATATCTAGATGTTGAAACATGTCAGATGTAACCGATTCATCAGGGGACGTTTCATTAAACTTCGTACGACTAAAATATTCGTAAGTGCAAATTTAGAATCGTATGGAAATTCCAATTGATGGATATACAATTATTGAGCATATGCAGCCTATGCTAAATAAATGTCAATCCAATACTTGTTTACAATAAAACATTGTTAATGTGAAATTTACAGACTATCATACTTTTGCACTTACGAACATTTTAGTCGTAAGACGTTTAGTGCAACGGGCCCATGGTTCGGCTCGGAAACGGTAGGAATTCCTCGGCAAGCCTCGGAATTCCTAGCCTAGCGTTTCCTAGCCTCGCCTGATATTCACTACGTACCTGCATCTCGGAATGGATCACATTGCCGGGCTCCGTGAAGTAGCTCGAGGACTCATTCGGCACAGTGGTTCGGTGGTTACACAGGAAGGTGGCGGCCGACTCGAGAATATCGCCTGATACGAACGTAATATCCTGCTTGGATAACTCGGAAAACGTGCCCAGTACGAACGCCGTTAACCTGAAATGAACAGGGAAATTTGCATAAAGATCGTACATGACTGATTTTAGGGGGGGGGGGGGGGGGGGGGTGGGGGGGGGGGGGGCGGCGTTTCAGTAGACACACACGGTTCTTTATAGGAATATAACACAAGAGTATAATTGTGTCACTATTCCACCAGTTCTAAACATTATGAGTGCCCTCTAATCAGATATAATCATTTAGTAATATTTATTTTACTGACAGTGACTCGCGGTGGTATCAGGCTATTTTCATATGCAAATGAGGCACGATATTTTTTTAATTATTTATTCTAATTATATGCGTCACCTGAACAAATAATATTTTCGACACACATCAAAAAATAAATACAGAGAATAAATCGTAATGTCCGGGGTAACATTTTAAGGAAACACGGTTATCGCCCCTTGATATCAGTGTGAAAATTTACCTCTGCTATAAAATGTATAATAATGCCAATCAATACGTGGGATAACCGTGAATGAATGTTCCAGAACATGTCATATCTACAGAATATACAAAACTATCTCTCTCCCTATATTATAACCTACTGAGTGGGCATGTACCTTTAATACCATTTTATCCCGTCAACACAGTGCGTATGTGCCGTGAAACACGGTGTCCATGAAACATTTTTGATATCCAGTCAATACAATTTTTGCATTTTACAGCCATTTGTAGGTGTTGACGGGGTAAATAGAATAGTAGGTTAGTGCCGTGAATGGGAACAAATATCTGGCGCTGCACAGAAACGGGATGTGCTCGGCAGAGCCTCGCTCATCCCGTTTCCTGAGCCTTGCCAGATATTTGTTCCCATTCACGGCACTAACCTACTATTCTCTATTATTGATACCACCTATTCGAATTACGTGATACCAGAAAGTGCTGTTACATGTAAAGTCCAAAACGGTACCCATATGATTTAATATTATATTTATTAAACAACTTTACTAATTACATAAGTATGTTAAATGCGAAGGGATTTAACGTCCGTCCCCGCAACAGAATGGTGGAGATGTGTCTTTGGTTTGTAAATCTCATCAGCGAGATGGAAATACGATTTTCCAAGTTCGGTAACCTATTTATAGATGTGAGACTTCTGTGAAATGATACTGACCAAGTGCTGGCATGGGGGCCGTCGTCGGCGTCGGGACGGTCACAGCCACAGTGGTTGGAGCTCTCGCCGAACGCGCTAAATCCTCCGGTGTCCGGCGCCGTCGTGTGACCGTAGTTCAACTCCTTCCGGTAACCTGCAACGGCCGGCCGTTTTTAGAAGATCTAACACGAGTGGTGATTTAATACGCAACCGCCTGCGTTAATCTTGAACAGGGGCCCGTTTCACTTAGAAACAACATTGCTACCAAGCTCCATACCTCTCGGGAGGGTAGCAATTTAACCCCATCACTTTAATGTAACACATGGAAGAGTGATTTTTTGCAATCGGTTATCCGGCGTGTTTGATATGTTAGCGATTTAAAACTGTCAAATCTGTCAAATCAAACATGATTAATAAAGAACATACACATGAGAAATTGGTTATATTACCGCGTCAATGTGTTTATATGACATTTACATGTATATCTTGTATATTTGAAAGCTTCATTGTGTTATGTTGAATGTTAAAACAAGAGAAAAGATAGCTTCCATCGGAAAATGATTTCCCTGTTCTATTATGTTTGGCAATTTAGACATCAAAGATTATTTGTTTAAATGTATAAAATATACAGTTTACTAAATTTTGACCTACATAAAACAGGTTTGGGTATGCACTTAGGTTGCACACATTTTTTGAATGGGTCAAATTGTAGCCGTAGATAACATATCGGAGGCGAATTATTGTAGCTACGTTTCACTAAGCTTCGTACGATAAAAATGTTCGTACGAAGATTTGTATAAATTCACGTCACACTGAAGCGTGATTCACTACTGCTACCCTTTTATACCCTATATGTAGGAGTCAATAATACCTATATGTAGGGGTCAATAATCTGAACAACTGGCAATATTTCCCAAAATCCTCTGTTAATGCGAACGTTATAGTATATTTTATATTTGCACTTACAAATTTCTTAGTCGTACGAAGTTTAGTGAAATGGCCCCACGTGATCAACGTTTCTGAACATATTGTCTGAGCCTGAGTTGTAGCACAGCTCAGACTCAATCAATCAAGTTGCTAGATGTCAAGCACACTATCAAGTTATTTTGAAACAAAGAAATATACAGATACAAATGGCAAGGTTAGCCCAGGCAGTAGTGTACATGTACATGTATCGGGCAATGGCAATATTTTATGAGTCTATAGTGAATCCTCTCTAAACCGGATACCCTGGGAGGTCCGCAGGGTGTCCGGTTTAGAGAGGTTTCGCTGCAAATCAGGCATATGATCATTCTGAGACATGTGTGGGTGCTACCTTGTATGTGAGCATGAACAGGCATTGTCACCCGAGATAAATGACCAAGAAACCCATCGAAATAAGATGACAGATGTTTTATTGGTGCCCGGTTTAGAGAGGTTCCACTGTATAAGTAACGAGGTCTCGAGTTTGAATGCCAACTAAATCGCTGTGTATCGCCATGTTCTATTCGCCATATATCAGATAATATTAGATAAATCGTATGAGTCCATTGTTTTAATACTTATTTCCACATATGCCTTATTCGTAGTCAGTAAGCCGCCCTTCTTATCATCATTTAATACGTTTTTTTATATCTAGGTCGCTATTTAACAGTGTTGAAATCAACAACAATAATAATAATTCGTGCGTTTTTCATAGTTTGAGAAGATATCGTTCAGTACGTTTAACCCTTTGAACCCGAAAGCCCGCTATATCGGTTTATGTAAACAGTGCAAATCCAGATGAGTCAGCTCGTAACGAGCCGTCTCATCAGGATCTGCACTGTTTGAAAGTAATTTTCATATTTTTGAGAACAACAAATACCCCCTTTTTATAAATGGAATAGTCTGAACATCATTTTGCGATGAATGGATTGTTTGCAAAATTAACATATCGCAGCCCATTCCAGTTACTTAGGGGTGAAAGGGTTGAAAACGTTTTTCCTTCTGTATTAGGACTATACATATTTATCATAGGGTGAGATCCGTGTTGTTTTATTTCTATGTTAATTGTTTGATGTCTTCCATGAATAACCATCAAAACGTTTATAATAGTGTACAGTGGAACCTCTCTAAACCGGACACCCAGAAAACACTTGTGATCATTTTTTTGATGATTTTCTTGGTCATTTAACTCAGGTGCTATAATGTATGTTCGTGATCGCATAACACACAACTATGGCTCAGAATGTTCAAATGCCTGAGCATACAGTGAAACCTCTCTAAGCCGGACACCCTGGGGACCTCCCAGGGTGTCCGGTTTAGAGATGTTTCACTGTACATAAATGTATTATTACACATACCAATTCCAATGTATGTTTTTGTGAGTGTAGGAGGAGGGGTTGGGTGGGGTGGGGGTGGGGTGGGGTGGGGGTGGGGCGGAGAATACATGACTATGGTTGTTATATATCTTCCATTAATCTCAAACCCCTCTCATTCTCATATGGATTATATTTTATTTAAAAAAATGTGGGAAGAGAAAGGCATAGCCTTTGTTCAAAGGTGGTCTTTTTTCACATGTTCATTTATGTAGTAATTGAATATTAAATGGGGAAAACAAAAGCGTGACCGCTATAGACAGGTAATTGCTATAGCACAGGTTCGAATGTACATATAAATTCATATACAATCGAGGTTCCCGGTAATTAGCCGGTACCCATTTACAGCTGTGTGAGCTGAGTCAGTGTGGATAAAGTGTCTTTATTAACCATTTCAACCCTAAGGACCTGGAATGGACTGTGATATGCTAATGTTCCGACCAATCCAATGGTCACAAAATGATTCTCAGATTCGTCCATTTATGAAAAGGGGGTGTTTTCAAAAAGTACAGATCCTGATGAGACGGCTCGTTACGAGCCGGCTCATCTGGATCTGCACTTTTTGCATAAACCGCTATAGCGGGATTTGGGGTTCAAAGGGTTAAGGACACAACTCACGACCCCGGTGAGGTGCGAACCCACGACCGTTGGATCAGCAGTCCGACGTGCCCACCGATTGGCTATCGCGGTCGTCGTTACACGCGATTGCATATACAGTCCAATTCCCACGTATTTGTGCGTGGTTGCAGGTGGATGGTGGGAGGAATGGGTGGGACATATACCAATTCGCGTGTATTTATACGAAAGTGGCGGGGTGGCGTGGGATGGGTGGAGCATACATGACGGTGATTAGACAGATTACACATACCACTTCCCGCGAGTGGCGGGGATGGGCGGGGTGGGGTGGGAAAGGAGGTGGGGTGGGAGGAGCATCCATGACGGTGATAACACCTACCAATTCCCGCGTATGTCTGCACCTTTTTCCTCATTTCATTAGTGTATTGGCCAATGCCCTTCAAGTATTTCGCGACATATACGCTCGGCACCAGGCTAATCATGTTCTGTTCTCCACACCCCGTTGGCATCCTGATTCTGCCCTCGAGATTGTTGATAAATGGCGCCATTATGTCACCTGCATAACATATATTATTCTGGGTGTGACTGGAGAAATGAGACACGCCGTGTGAGTGAGTCATAGACCACATTAATGGGACACGCCATGTGATTTAGTAGTACCTTCGGACATCAGCGTAATTTCATTAAATACGTTTACAAAATTTGCAATATTTTTCATAAATAAAGTAAAAAGTTGACAACATTTTCAGAGTACATGCGGAATATAATTCGCATGGACTCTGAACATTTCATTAACTTTTGACGCCATTTACGGAAAATATTGTAAATTTTGTAAGCATATTTCATGAAATTACGCTGATGTCCGAAGGTACTAAATCACATGGCGTGTCCCATTAATGTGGTTTATGATATTTGCGAACAATGTAGATCCAAACCAGCGAAGTCTGGCCACGATCTGCACTATTCGTCATTCCATCAATAAAACACACGCCGTGCTTCTAAACGTAGCAATACATATCGTTATCACGCCACATAACAGCAGTGTGCTATTTGATTATGACCTACACGTTTTTCTTCCGACGACATTTTGGCTATTAAATTGATGTAACTTAGAACACAAAAACAAAGTTAGATTTTGAAAATCAGTCCACAAATTCAAACAATATTTCAAAAAATCTATTTTTGGCCCCCATGTTAAATTCCCATAGACAAATAGTTTTTTCCCTATACAATCAACAATTGATGGCATTTTTAAATTTCAAAATTATTTAAAAAAAAAATCGATCTAGCCCCCATGTTAAATCCCCATAGGAAAATCTTTTTTTCGCAATAAAATCAATATTTAATTTTGTTTCGGGAGGGTGACTTTTGTTATTGATTAAAAAGTTCTTGCATTTAAATAGTTTTCAGATTTAATATCGAAATGCTCGACGGCAGCAAAACGTGGAACAGACAGTTACCATAAGCTTTTTTTTTGCAGTGACAGCCACAGTTACTTTGGTACATACATGGATGTATTAAATCCGTTGTTGTATCGTCGTGTTCTGCTGTGGCTGATACTGGAAAAATGCGGCTTCTGTGATTACTGTCGTCCGGAGCGGGGGGGGGGGGATAACAGGTTCAACCGCAATTGATTGATTGATTGATTGACTGATTGGGGTTTTACATACATTCAATAACAACGTCATGTACATACGGGAATACATGTACACCTGTCTTTGGGTGTGGGTACTGTCAATTCAGCACCGGAATTACGATACAATGTCATATTATGAAAAGAATATGTATATAATATACATGGGCCGCGCCATACGAAAACCGGGCTTAATGACAACGTCATGAAAAGCGGTAAACGACGTCGGAAAAACGACGTTTGCAGCGTCGCTGTAAAAGTTCACATTTTGCCCTCCCATTTACGTTTACTGGTGTCGGTTAACATTAAGTGTGAACAGAAAACGGAAAATAATAACTTACTGAAACTTTCGCTAATATGAGACGCGATGCCTTGCACCTTAGAACACATATGATGACGACATGACTTGACAGCACGTACTTGTGAATACATGTACGTTTGACGTTATGGCCATGGTGTCGTGACAAAATATAGCAAGGATACTTGCACGAGTTCCACGCAGCATCAATGACTTAGAAATGCTTCAGGCACTGTGCATTGTCGCCTAACTGTCGTTCTTTGACATTGTCACTCTTTTTCGTCGGTTATCCTTATGTATTCAAAATGGTGAACGCATAATTTAACTGGCTACATATCAGCGAAGTCCTCGCTTACACTGCACCTTGAATCCTAAATAATCTTAAATATGAACAACCTATTGTATGCCAACGATATTACCGTCTATTATCGTGGTAAATTGAGACACTTTTGAACAATGCAATCCAGTACTTAGCGAATTATATGCCATTTAATGCCACTCATTTTATCATAAACCGAGGTAGACACGCAACTGTATTGTAACGGACCTGCAGTCTGGTTTTTGTCAGGTTGATTATCCAGATATCGGGTTTGGTAGCTCCGCACCAACAAGAATGTACACTATCAACTATATATTGGCTGAGAATAGAATACGAGAGCGAATGTCAATTCAACAAGTTTAATAAAGTCTTAACTAACATGTAACAACAATGAAAGTATTCTTTACATACTGAATATCGGATTATGCGGTGCAGAATATGTCATTTCCACATTGTGGCAGAAACGAACACATGGAAAACAGAGAACAATAATGGGAATCTCATTCTCCAAGTAACCTCTGCAACTAATCAACATGTGTCGGTAAGCTTGGTTAAATATTCAACATGTTCTCATGTTGTAGTACATTACAGTTTGCAGTGTTTAAAGATGGGTGGGGTAATCATGGGCGGATTCAGGGGGGTGCGGACCCGGCGCGCGCCCTCCCCCCCCCAACCCACAAAAAAAGAAATTCGCTGAGTAAAGATTGTTTACAAGTTACAAGGCACGTTTTTTGCTCCAAAATGCGCCAGAAAGCAGGAAATGCGATGTAGATTTTAAAAAAAATCAAGGGGGGGGGGGGGAATGCCCCGCCCCCGGGCCCCAGTGCTATCCGAGCTCCGATAATATATTCAAGTATTGCAAAATAGTTACGCCCCCCTAACCCGAAATCCTGGATACGCGCCTGGTAACATGTGACAAAGGGCACATGGCCACAATCCCTGATCCTTGCAATATAATGACATATATATCCAGGGTTTGTATTGAATTTGGCAAAACAAATGCATCAAAATCTCTCTAATAGATTCAGAATCAGTTGTTTCAATGCAGCTCCTTCATTGTTCGTGTATAAGCAATACATAATGCACAAAATTATGGCACGCCGTTTTGCTATTTATTCCCAAAAGAAGATATCTCATAAACTTTAGTAGATATCTGATATATTATATAAGATATCTACTAAATAAATAAGATATCTTAATCAAAAAGCAGTTACATAAGATATCTACTAAACCTTAGTATATATCTTATAAACTATAGTAGATATCTTATAAACTATATGAGATATCTCATAAAGTTTTTAAGATATCTTATATACTTTAGTAGATATCTTATATAATTTAGAAAATATCTTATACAATATATAAGATATCTACTAAAGTTTATAAGATATCTCATATACAATTTTATGTAAGATATCTACTAAAATATATAAGATATCTACTAAACTTTAGTAGATATCTTATATATTTTAGTAGATATATTATATAGTATATAAGATATCTTATATATTTTAGTAGATATTTACATTAATAATGTAAATAAAATATCTTCTAAACTATATAAGATATCTTATATATTTTAGGAAAGTTTAATTAAATTAAAAAATAATGCATTCTCCCCATTAATTTAGCGCCGCAGCAATTTTCTACACTGTTCATACATATACCCTTGCTATGGTCTACACTCACCATTCAGGGTATACGATGGTCGCCTGGGACGGCGGTCTGAGCACCCGGTTGATCATGATCTACACTGTTTACTATTTCCCACCCTCCACCCTCCTCCGCCCTCCATTTAGTAAACGTACTCCCATCTTATATAAGGGTGGAGGGTGGGAAACAGCAAACAGTGTAGATCATGATCAACCGGATGCTCAGACCGCCGTCCCATGCGACCATCGTATACCCTTGAATGGTGAGTGTAGACCCTAGCAAGGGTGTATGTATGAACAGTGTAGATCGAGACTGGTGCGATAGTGTAAACCCTGATCATCATAGGGAACGCCAGCAGGTACGAACAGCGTATACCCTGTCCTTCTATGGGTGTATACCGTTCGTCCGTCGTTGTCATTGGTTGAAATTTAAATTTGAATCAATTAGTCATTTTAGTGCGGCATCAAAGGGAGTATTTCTTACTTTTTATAAGATATCTTATACAGTTTAGTAGATATCTTATATAAGTTCCTTTATAAGATATCTACTAAACTATATAAGATATCCAGTAAAATATATAAGATAACTTATATAGTTTATAAGATATCTTATATACAATTTTATATAAGATATCTACTAAAGTATATAAGATGTTTACTAAACTTTATCAGATATCTTATAAACTATATGAGATATCTTACATAGTATATAAGATATCTTATATACTTTAGTAGATATATTATATATATATGTATTATACAAGATATCTTATAAACTATATAAGATATCTTATAAACTATATAAGATATCTCATATACTATATAAGATATCTGATAAAGTTTAGTAGATATCTTGATTTGTAATAAATAGTAAAACGGCGTGCCATACAAAACATACAGTGAGGTCGGTGGAGTTTTCGAAAAGTCTTGAAATTAATTGGAAATTTGATGGTCATAAACTTGATTTTCGCACGATTTGTAGTATCAAATCATCAGCTTATCACTTGACTGCATAATAATGTATGTCTGAATCAGGCGATGGTAATGCGATCCTCAAGAAAGACACACGGCGACAATTATAAGGTATCACGCTCCCAAATCTGCCCGACGTCGTGTTTTGTTACAAAGTTAATGTTATAGGCGGCCTACTTCCTACATTAAAATATGTCGTCGCATACGAAATGTTAAATAATGTCGCTATTATTCCCCAAAATTATTTCAGACAGCAGCAAACAACAGGGAAACGCCAACACTCTTCCTTATTTGAAAATTATTCATACGGAATTGCGTTACTTGGGCCACAATCCAAAACATGACGTTACATTAATAGCAACTACAATAAACATTATTTTCATACTTTGTCTTGGCCTAATGGGAAACACTTGGAAAGGCTACGAGATATCCAAATTTGGTTGACATGCGATAAAAGATGACAAATCTATAGGACTTGTCCGGGTATTTTATCAACACCCCTTGTATACGCCGTTGATAAAAACGTCGTAATGTCAACGTCATTGATCTAAAACGTCATATAAGTTTTTACCACGCGTCATAAAAATACTTCTAAAATAAAAAATAATTGGGATACATTGATAATTTTGGCGGCATATGGCTTTTAAAAGATGAACAATTCAGAATACGCGAAAAAGTAAAAACTGAAAATTGTGTCATTAAGCCCGGTTTTCGCATGGCGCGGCTCACATGTACATGCAATGCTATAATTTGTATATGTGGCCGTGACTGGATACACATGAGGTGTATGGGTTTGCGAACAGTGCAGATCCAGATCAGCCTGTGCATCCGCACAGTCTGATCTTGATCTGCACAGTTCGCTATTCCACCAATGAAACATCCGCCATGTTTCCAACAAGTAACAAGCAATATAGATCGTTATCAGGCTACAGGAGTGCTCTATTTGATCAGGAGCTACACTGGTCACACATCACATAAGCCCAGTTTCTCCAGTCACAGTGACACACCAGTCAGTATACCCACCGGTCACAAGCATGTACATGCGCAGCGAATCTTCGACAATACCAGCACCCGTGATGAGTGATTTGAGGTCAAAACTCCGGTCACTTCCAACGGAAACGGTCAGTTCCTTTGACTGCTGTATCTCACGGCCTTCCGACTGAAATAGATACCCTAGCCAATATCATCACGATGACATCATAATCTGGGGGCCGTTTCACTAAACTTCGTACTACTAAAATGTTCGTATTAAGTACAAAATTAGATACATGTAGTCTGTAAATTTCATAATAGCAATGTTTTCTTGTAAACACTTATTGAGCATAGGCTGTATAATTCACGAAATAATTTTTTTTCTCATTTTTCATATTTTGATCGGATTCAATATTATTAACAACAGTTGTCAGAAGACAACGAAGCTCGCCTGTTGGCAGCCTTCACTCAAACTTGGCACAGTTGCATAAAAAACATGAATATTAAATAGTATTGACCTTGGGTTAAGGGGCATGCGGTGGACCTTGACATTGGGGTCAGAGGTGCAAGGTGGGTTGTGGGTTTGCTATAGCATAATATAGCATATTAAGATGAATGCATGTATGAAATATCAATGCGCTCCCTGAAAACAGAAGTAAAACAAAATTTAACCCAACGTTAAGTTTATGAATGCACTAAGTTGGTGATTTTCTACAGTATGATAGCTATTCACATGAGGAATGCATGTATGAATGTGCTAAGTTTGTGACTATGGGGAAAAGGGTGGGGTGGGTCATAGCACAATGCTGTAGCACAATAGAGGATCATCAGATGAATGCATGTATGAAATATCAAAGCGTTCCCTGTAAAGAAACCGAAGCTAAACAACATTTATCCCAACGTTAAGTTTATGAACATGCTAAGTTTGTGACATTGACCTTGGGATAATGGTTGAGTGGTGGGTTGTGGATTTGCTACAGCATGATAGAGGGTCATCTGAGGAATGCATGTATGAAATATCAAGGTGTTCCATGAAAGGAAACAGATGTTATAAGACATTTGGGGTGGGCGGTGGGTCATGGATTCGCTATAGCACGATAGAGTTTCATCAGATGAATGCATGAATGAAATATCAAGGCGTTCATGAAAGGAAACAGATGTTAAGACATCTACCCAACGTAAGTTTATGAATGTGCTATGTTTGTGACCTCGACCTTGGGGAAAGGGGTGGGGGGGGGGGTGGGGGGGTGGTGGGTCTGGATTTGCTATAGCACGATAGAGTATCATCAGATGAATGCATGTATGCAATATCAAGGCGTTCCCTGTAAAGAAACAGAATTTATAAAAAGACATTTACTCCAACGTCAAGTGTTTATGATGTTGATCTTGGGGAAAGGTGGGTTGGGGGGGGGGGGAGTGGGGTCATGGATTTGCTGTAGCACAATAGAGGATCATCAGATGAATGCAATGTATGAAATATCAAAGCTTTCCCTGCAAAGAAACAGAAGTTACACAACATTTATCCCAACGTTAAAGTTTATGAACATGCTAAGTTTGTGACCTTGACCTTGAATGCAAGGAGGGTGGTGGGTTGTGAATTTGCTACAGCATGATAGATGGGTCATCAAGATGGAATGCATGTATGAAATATCAAGGCGTTCCATGAAAGGAAACAGATGTTATAATACATTTACCCCAACGTTAAGTTTATGAATGTGCTAAGTTTGTGACCTTGACCTTGGGGAAAGGGGTGGGTCATGAATTTGCTATAGTACGATAGAGTTTCATCAGATGAATGCATGTATGAAATATGAAGGTATTCCCTGTAAATAAACAGAAGTTACACAACATTTACCCCAACGTTAAGTTTATGAATGTGCTAGGTTTGTGACCTTGACCTTGGGGTAAGGGTTGGGTGATGAGTCGATGGATTTGCTACAGCATGATAGAGGGTCATCTGAGGAATGCATGTATGAAATAACAAGGTGTTCCATGAAAGGAAACAGAAATTATAAGACATTTACCCAACGTTAAGTTTGTGGACGACGCTGACGCCGACGCCGACGACGCCGACGACGCCGACGACGCCGGGGGTTTGCCATAAGCTCTTATGCACTTCGTGCAGGCGAACTAAAAACTAGAAAATATGTTCATGGAATATGGATACCCCAACTACGGTAGTAAAACGGGACAAAATTGTGGCACAGTATTAAGTCCAAAAGTGGGAGATACTCAATAACCCGAGGCTCGGATACAAAATCGTAATTACTGTCTCTTTCACGAAAGCTGCCCAAATTTTACAACAATTTGAAGCAAAATTTAAGAATGAGCCTTCTTTTTATTTCATGAAATTTGGTCAAATACATGTATTTATTTTATTGCAAAAAAAACAAGTTCCCCATAGAGTGAAGATGTCTATGGGGATTTAACATTGGGGATTTTTTTTCGAATTTCAGAAATACTGGACCGATTTTCAAAATTTAACTTTTGTTTTCTTAGTTAGATCATTTCCAAGCTATCTAGCTGATTTTCGGAGTCACCTCAATTTCCCCCATGTGATCATCTTGGACAACTCAATTTCAGTAATATCATCAATATTTGACCAATTTTCACGAAATAAAAAGAAGGCTCATTCTTAAATTATGATAAAATTTAATATTATCGAAAAAAATATTGTTATCGCATTGCTTATATGGCCGTACAACTTGGGAAGTTTCGTGAAACAGACTGTAACTTTGTTCATCCACATACATGTACCATATATACGGAAGATACAACATCTAGTTGCCAAGGAGTAATTGCTTTTTATGTCGAAATTGACCATCTGCATGACTCGAATATAGACAAAAATCAAACGATTGAATGTTTATTGGTCTATTTTCGGCCAAAATCTGACGGTGTGGTAGGTGACTCAAAACTAAACTAAAATTAAATAAATACTAGTAAATAACAAAAACAAATATATATATATACAAGAAACGAGGCAAAGCCACGAAGGCCAGGTTTTTTCCAAGCATAGACACATGGACACTAAACAAATAGATATAGTAGATGGAAAAACTTTAACCAAAAAACTTTAAAAAACACACGGACGTACGGACGGACGGACGGACGGACGGACGTATGCCAAAATGCCGACGATATCGCGCTTTCCGCAAGCGGGCGCGACAATGATGATAAACACCCATGTGAAGTATCAAGGTAATGGGTGAAGCAGTTGCAGAGATATAGTACACGAAAAAACTTTAACAAAAAAAATCAAAGTAATTTGACCTTGACATTGGGCACAGGGGCCGCACGGTTGGGGGTAGAATGAAAATGTGGATGATGATAAACACCCATGTGAAGTTTCAAGGTAATGGGTGAAGCAGTTGCAGAGATATAGTATAACGAAACACTTTTAACCAAACAACTTTAACCAGACGTACGTTAAAAAGTTAACGTTGAAAATGGCTAAGTCAATTACGTAGAAATAATAGGTGAAGGTAAATAAAATGGTCACATCTTGGATAGTTGTATGTGGTAGGCACCCCTTGGTTATGAAGCTGTGAAAGTTTGGTGGTCCTAGGTGGTACAGTATCAAAGAAATGGACTTAAACATGAAAACCTAACATTGTAAACGCGAAAACTTAACATTGAAAATGGCTAAGTCGACTGCGCGGAAAAAATGGGTCAAGTTAAAAAAAAGGTAACATGTTGGATAGTGATATGTGGTGGGCACCCCTTGATTATGAAGCTGTGAAAGTTTGGTGGTCCAAGGTGGTACAGTAACAAAGAAATGCACTCAAACACGAAAACTTAACATTGATTGTGGACGCCGCCCGCCGCCCGCCCGGCTTTCGCCAATCCAATAGCCTGTATTTTGTTTAAAAAAAACCTGGCTAAAAACCTAATTAGCAACCCAAAATCAGCAATCAAGGTTATCATGATAGGTTAATATAGCATTCTGATGCAGCACACTAAGACAGGGTGGAGTGGCACGTCAAATACCATACCGTCAGAAATCACGTTCTTCTTCTCTTCTCGATGGTGATTAGGTAGGATTAGGACTGAATGTAACTTTAAGTTAATTACGTAGAGCACACTTGCTAGACATTAATGACTCAGATAGTACACTCGCCACTTAATTTCATTTCACCAGTCACTCAAAACGCAAAATACAGAAACTAGTCTGGCTTCCCCTCAATCATCTCTAATCGATACCCAGTCATACTATATCACACACCGATAAGCTGATGGGTGCTATAGGAGGCCTCAACTTATAGGTTACCATACCTGCATAGATTTTCCTATATTTGGCGCACATTTTTAGAGCCTGAATAAATGCAACATTTATCAAAATTCGGAAATATAAACCAGACAGACGACTATCGGCCTCTTTTTTTACTGGGCTATTCAGGGATTCCGCTGGGAAAAATAAAAAAATCGCCACTTCAAAAAAAAAATAATCAAAAAAATCAAAAAAAATAAAGAAAAGAATAACCAATAGGATAAAAATAAACAATTGGCGGTAAAAAATTACAATTTATTTTTTCTAAAATTGTAATTCTTTATCGCCAATTGTTTATTTTTATCGCCAATTGCGAAAGTGGCGATCGCCAGCGGAATCCCTGGCTATATAGCCCGGGTATGGAAGGTGTTCGAGCCAATTCATGATTTCACGAGTTACACTGTTTGTACGGACGGGACGGACATATAAGGTAACACTAAATACCCCGACCACTATCATGATACACAGGTTGAAGTAACGGACCGAGGTCTATACTATAGGAATGAATGGCCTTTTTGTGGAATTTATCGGGGTATAAACTTGGAAAAGTCGCGGGAATACTGGACGAAGGCCGGAAGGCCTCGTCCAGTATTCCCGCGACTTTTCCAAGTTTATATCCCCGATAAAGTCCACAAAAAGGCCATTCATTCCTTATAATTCCAGCATTTGAAATAAATTCATCAAGAAAATGTGTTTATTTTCAGTTTTCATAAGAATTATTTTAACTGCGCCTGACGGTTACGGAAAGTAGTTCGGCATGGGAGTTTACTGGGATATAAATTTTGGACAGAGATTTGCTACGGACCAATCAAATGTTAGAGAATTGTGTAAATATTTCTGTGCTGGAATTATATGTACATACATTAATATACATAAACGCATCAATACGTGAAAACAAACAATTAAAACATTGATTTTTAATTCCTCCACTACACATTAACATAGAGGGAGTAAAAATATGTTAGCCTTTTTTCATTTATTGATACTTTTCGGTATATTTAATGTATTTATAGACGTCGGTCCGTTACTTCAACCCGTGATGATAGAGGATAAAACGTGTTATACATTGCTTAGATACACGTCGCCGTAACATTTGGGCAGGTTCCGTGATAACCCGACATTTCTGTATGTAACGCAGGGTGACGTAGCGCCCTGTGTTACAGACAGAAAATTCGGGTTAATTCCGGGACACAACCAGTTGCATGGACTGCTAACCTTGACGATCAGTGTCCGTTGTTCCACGTCCATCAGCTCGCCCGAGCGGGCGGTGGCGGTCAGTTTGATATCGCCGATTATGCGGGGCTGAATGGCCACCTTGAACAATCCGGATTGGCCTCCCGCAATCTAGTTGGCATAAAGCACGGGTTAATGGCTACACTGCTGTCTGTTCATCGTTTTGTTGCCAATGAACTTTGGCTACAGAACAATTTAAATCTAAAACATATTTGACTGTAAGTACTTTTTAATAAATGACAAAAAATGAACCCTAACATGCATTAAAAATATTTAATGAAAGTCCATCAAAATTGTATGTTATTGGGAATATAACATGGGGGCTAAATATAGATTTAGAAACATTATTTTGCAATTTGTCGGCGATTTTCAAAATCTGACTTTCGTTTTCTTAATTCTATCATATCCTGACTAACTAGCCAGGTTTCGGAGGATGAAAACATATCTTGGCATTTCATTAGAATTGTCTCCTTAGAGACATTTCTAATGAAATACCAAGATGTGTTTTCGGAGTCAATTTCCATATCGTTTCGGTTTTCCACTCCTCCCCCCACTCCCCCCCCCCCAGCTCATTCACCATTTGGCACTTTACAGTATGTAGTGTATTCATACGCGGAAGAATGCAACACAGTACCGTCTGCGCTAATCTTGCCAATAGTTGTCAATATTCTTATTTCAAAATACTCGAATACTGCGCTTGCAATCAAGCAACTTGATTGACTGAGCCTGAGCTCAGGCTCATACAATCAAACTGCTTCATCATGCGCGAGTTGGCAGTGCCGATAAATGTTCAGAAACATTGATCATCTTGGACAAGATTAACGCAGGCGGTTGCGTATGACGTTTCTGTGCGGCAGACATACCGCGACGGAGGTGTAGCTGCGCCCCTTGGTCACGAACTGCGCCATATTCTCCTCCAGATCGATGGTCACCTAAATACAGTCGTTAATGGTGGATGGGAACGAGTTATTACCCGTTGAATTTATTTATGGAACTCCGGTCCAACTTGTATATTTTATGGCCTAGTTGCTTGTAATACATTCGAACATTGCATGATTTGTTGTGTAAAGAAGGCATTACATATGTATAGTGTTTTCCACTAGTGTTGATCCAAATCATCTGCGCAATCTGATCCTGAACTGAATTATTTGCCAGATTCATATTTTCACTTATTAATTGTATTGCAATCAGTGTATACCCAGATCAGATTGCACATATGTGCAGTCTGATCTGGGTCTATCCTGTTTGCAGTCTTTATTTTTGAAAGGTATTCAGTAAGAAATAAACGCTAAAATAAACTAAATGACCGGATCTTTATAAATAGATTTGCAAAGGGAAATAACTAGCTACAAAATGTAGCTGCAGGTACGTAACTCTGCAAAACATCCCCACCATCCATAACAGGCTATGATTACTATGGAGGGTATGGGAGGTGTTTGAGGAGTTATATAGATCAGCAGTTAGGATTAGTGGAGCACTACAAGCATATTCAACTTTACCAGAGGCCCGTTTCACTAAACTTCGTACGACTAAAATGTTTTTAAGTACACACTTTTGATAGTCTGTAAATTTCACATTAACAATGTTTCTTGCAAACAATTATTGGATTTACATTTATTGAGCATAGCCTATGCTCAATAAATGTAAATCCATTAATTGAAATTTCCAGACGATCCTAAATTTGCACATACGAACATTTTAGTCGCACGAAGTTTAGTGAAACGGCTCCCAGGAACCTTAGCCTTTATAAGGCGGGAACCGACAATTGTCGTCTGCTGTTATTTTCTCCTATCAAAAACATGTTTAAACAGTGCACGTGGATCGTCTCCATTGGAGACGATTCTCATCTGCTGTCAGAACATGCTTTCGATAGAAACCAAATTAAAAACTAACAACAACAAAAACAGCAGACGATACTTTTTGGTTCAGCGCATTAAGAACTGAAACCATATCAATAGTATATATGGACAGCGCCATGCGAAAACCAGTAGCCGATTTCACCAAAAGTGCAAAGTATACATGTACTTATCTAGCAAAGTATGCTTTGAGGGAGCAATCATTTATTTTCCCAAAATGCATTATTTCATATAGAACCAACCACTGCATATATTTGATGATTAAAAGTATGCAGAATTATTATACTAAATTTATTACATTATCACAGCCAAAATGGCTGTGATAATGCAATAAATTCAGTATAATAAAAAATAATAAATTTATCAGTAAATTTAAAATTTCCCCCTCAAAGTATACTTTGCTAGATAAGTATACTTTACAATGTTAGTGAAATAGGCAAAAGCTATCGCGTGCGCACGCAAAACCTATTGCGTGCGCATGCGAAAGAAACAAATATTTCCATGTCCCCTCTGTGCCACCGTAGCTGACTGACCACAGTGTACGTGTTATTATATAGCTCGTATTATTTTTAACAATAACTGAGAAATATAGAGACATATACATACACATATACATACATATGTACACACGCATGCATACAGGTACATACCCATACATGTACACTCATATACGCACATATACACACGTATATACATATATATCTTCTTTCTAAATGTGGTTTTGTTTGTTTGTGTATTAGTGTTTAACGGCCTATCAACAACTAAGGTCATGTTAGACCGGGCAAACGGGTTCGATCACATTTTAACCTGCTTCATTGGGGGGATAATCCCAAAATCAGAACGGAATATTCACATCGAGAACAAATATATTCAGCCCTGAAATTAGAATAACCTGACCTGGTGCCAGGTCCATACCACACCAAAGTCACATGGCCCCTTCCCCTAAAATAGGATTACAAATATCGTAATACTGACATAAGGGGTTTAACCAGATTCAACTGTCACAACCATAATGCCAAAGATGTATGTGAGGGCCAAACCAGGTCTCCAGTCGGGATTCCGGTAAGGATGAACCCCGATCGTTAAATTAATCATCGCATGCTCCCACCTGCCACCCACCTTCTAAATGTGGTATAGTATTACATGTCTATATACGTACATATAGACACATATACATATGTGTACATACACATACATAATTCCAGCACAAAAATATTTACACAATTCCTTAACATTTGATTGGCCCGTAGCAAGTATCTGTCCAAAATCTATATCCCAGTAAACTCCCACGCCGAACTATGTTCCGTAACCGTGAGGCGCAGTTAAAATAATTCTTAAGAAAACGGAAAATAAACACATTTTCTTGGTGAATTTATTTAAAATGCTGGAATTATGAGGAATGAATGGCCTTTTTGTGGAATTTATAGGGGATATAAACTTGGAAAAGTCGCGGTAATACTGGACGTGGCCTTCCGGCCTTCGTCCAGTATTCCCACGACTTTTCCAAGTTTATACCCAGATAAATTCCACAAAAAGGCGATTCATTCCTATAATAAAACAATGCATCAGTGGTAGCGTTATGGCATGAACGTCGTTTCCCTCAAACATGAACACTTTGATCACATTATGTAACGTCGTCGAAATCAATATTTATCATTACATTTATGTTGACAGTGTCATGATTCCCCCCCCCCCCCCCCCCCCCCCCACCCCCCCCCCCCCCCCCCCCCCCCCCCCCCCCCCCCCGATTATGGCGCGAAGGCGTCGACTTTTAGATTGCCAACAATTGCTAGAAGGAAAAGGAACTTATGAATATATTATTAATCAGTATATTTATGCAACTATTCGCTTACGATATTGGCTGGAGTGGAGAAACATTTTTTTACAATTATATTATATATTTCCTGTGCTAATAGACAACAAGAGCGCCAAATGTCACAATATACGCCCGTCGAGGCAAGGGGAGATAGCTCACTGAAAAGCAATAGGGTTCTTTCCCTTGGTATGATAAACATGTGTGCCGAACATGGTTAATATCCGTCATGTAGTAGAACTTGAGTTATTGTGTGGACAAGAATACATAGTGCGAACATTAACAAGAGCTGTAGGAGAACAGCATAGCTCGACTACGAGGGTTGTCGATGTACACATAGCTTGACAAAGAAGGTGGCTGCGGCCTGCATAAAAACCTTAACCAAGGTCGACTAAAAACATTAACCAAGGGAAACTAGAAATGTGGCCTGTCGGCACACGAATACCCCCACTGGCAGCCAAAGAAAACGAGGCATTTTTGATTATAAGCCATTTAGCCGAGCGTTAAGGTTTCAAACGCATCAGTCTGTGACCTTGACCCTGGGCATAGTGTGATAATCCATCATCGAAGTGCATTTCTCGTGTAGAAGGATATAGAGCGGAAGGGAATTTCATAGTGAGCCTTGACTCAATTTCTATGACCTTGACCTTCACGTGATTACGACGTGCGTGGTTATTGATTGCGACACACTTCTCATCATGAGAAACCATTTGTGCTACGAACATTGCCTTTCCTTCAATCCATAGGCAATTGTTCCATGCATCGGTGTAGAAGATATAGAGCAGAAGGGAATTTCAATAGGTTTGACCTTTGAGCCTTCAAACTGTGACCAAGGAATTTGGAAAACGTAAGTGCGTTGTTCCCCCCCCCAGCAATTTGACAATCCATGCATCAGTGTAGAAAGATATTAGAGCCGAGAGGAATTTCAATAGGTTTTGACATTTGACCAATCAACTGTGACCTTGACCTTGGACGTAGTGCGTGTTATTGATCGCGACACACCTTCTCATCATGAAAACAAACATTTGTGCTAAAGCCATTTGATAATCCATGCACACGGTGAGAGACATAGAAGCGGAAAGGAATTTCAATAGTTTAAGACCTTGACCTTTTATTCAACAGTGACCTAGACCACGGACGTATTTGGTGTCGTGTTATGATGATCATAGCTTTGACACACCTTCTCATCGTAGCGAAAACATTGTGCCAAGCCATTTGGGAATTTCAATATTTTTGACCTTTGACCTTCAACTGTGACCTTGACCTTGGATGTAGTGCGTGGTTATTGATCGAGACACACCTTCTCATCCTGAAAAAAAAATTTTTGTGCAAAGGCATTTGATAATCCATCTTCGGTTAAAGATATAGAGCGGGAAGGGCCTTTCAATTGGTTTGACCTTTGACCTTCAACGGACCTTGCCTTGGACGTAGGTGCTTGGTTATTGATTGCGACCACCTTCTCATCATGAAAAACATTTTGGCCAACCATTTGTAATCCATGCATCGGTGTAAATATAAGAGCGGAAGGGAATTTCAGGTCTGACCTTTGACCTTCAACTGTGACCTGCGAGGTGCGTGGTTAAGCATTTGATAATCCATGCATCGGTGTAGAAGATATAGAGCGGAAGGGACTTTCAATAGGTTTGACCTTTGACCTTCAACTGTGACCTTGACCTTGGACGTAGGTGCGTGGTTATTGATTGCGACACACCTTCTCATCATGAGAAACATTTGTGCCAAGCCATTTGATAATCCATGCATCGGTGTAGAATATAGATAGAGCGGATAAGGGAATTTCAATAGGTCATTGACCTTTGACTTCAACTGTGATCCTTGGACGTAGGTGCGGTGTGTTAGCGAATTTGTAAAATCCAATCCATGCATCGGTGTAGAACAAAAAACAAGATATTAGAGCGGAATGGGAAGTTTCAATAGGTTTGACCTTTGACCTTCAACTGTTTGACGCCTTGACCTTGGACGTAGGTGCGTGGTTATTGATCGCGACACACCTACTCATCATGAGAAACATTTGTGCCAAGCCATTTGATAATCCATGCATCGGTGTAGAAGATATAGAGCGGAAGGGAATTTCAATAGGTTTGACCTTTGACCTTCAACAGTGACCTTGACTTTGGACGTAGGTGCGTGGTTTTCCAAGTATGGTTGCTGTAGGCCCAGGAGTATTCCATATACAAGCTTGAGTAAAAACCCGTAACCAAGGGGAGATAACTAAGTAATCCAAGGATAAAAGTAGGTCAAGGTCAAATATAGGTCAGGGATTATTGATGTACATCACTAGGAGATGAATTTGTCCAAGTATGGTTGATGTAGGCCCAGAAGTATTCCATAAACAAGCTTGACTATAAACATTAACCAAGTAATTCAAGGTTAAATGTAGGTGAAGGTAAAATAAAGGTCAGGGGTTATTGATGTGCATCCCTATGAGAAAAAGTTATCCAAGTATGGTGTATGTATGCACAATAGTATTCCATCTACAACCTTAACCAAGGTTGTGTAAAAACCTTAACCAAGGGGAATTAAGTAAGTAATATAAGGTTAAATGTAGGTCAAGGTCAAATATAGGTCAGGGGTTGTTGATGTACATCACTAGGAGATGAAGTTGTCCAAGTATGGTTGGTGTAGGGCCATGAGTATTCCATCTACAAGCTTGAGTAAAAAACTTAACCAAAGAGAATTAAGTAAGTAATTCAAGAGGAAATGTAGGTCAAGGTCAAATATAGATCAGGGGTTATTGATGTACATCACTATGAGAAAAGGTTGTCCAATTATGGTGTCTGTATGCACAATAGTATTCCATCTACAAGCTTGACTAAAAACCTTAACCAAGGTTGAGTAAAAACCTTAACCAAGGGGAATTAACAAGTAATTTAAGGTTAAATGTAGGTCAAGGTCAAATATAGGTCAGGGGTTGTTGATGTACATCACTAGGAGATGAAGTTGTCCAAGTATGGTTGGTGTAGGGCCATGAGTATTCCATCTACAAGCTTGACTAAAAACCTTAACCAAAGAGAATTAAGTAAGTAATTCAAGAGGAAATGTAGGTCAAGGTCAAATACAGATCAGGGGTTATTGATGTACATCACTATGAGAAAAGGTTGTCCAAGTATGGTGTCTGTATGCAACAATAGTTATTCCATGTACAAGCTTGAGTAAAAAGCTTAACCAAGGTCGAGTAAAAAAAAATAAAAACCTTAACCAAGGGGAATTAAGTAAGTAATTCAAGAGGAAATATAGGTCAAGAAGTTCAAATAATAGGTCAGGGGTGAAGGTTTTGATGTACATCACTCAGGAGATGAACGTTGTCCAAGTATGGGTTGGTGTAGGGACCATGGAGGTATTCCATGGTACGAAGCTTGAATTAAAAACGGTTATTCAACCAAGGGGAATTAAGTAATTCAAGAGGAAATGTAGGTCAAGGTCAAATATAGATCAAGGTCAAATATTGATTGATGTTGATGTACATCACTAGGAGATGAAGTTGTCCAAGTATGGTGGGTGTAGGGCCAGTAGTATTCCATATAGATGGTTGACTAAAAACCTTAACTAAAAGGAATTAAGTAAGTAATTGAAGAGGAAATGTAGGTGAAGGTCAAATATAGATCAGGGGTTATTGATGTACATACCTATGAGAAAAGGTTGTCGAAGTATGGAGTGTGGATGCACAATAGTATTCAATGTACAAGCTTGAAAAAAAAACCTTAACCAAGGTTGACTAAAAACCTTAACCAAGGGGAATTAAGTAAGTAATTCAAGAGGAAATATAGGTCAAGGTCAAATATAGATCAGGGGTTATTGCTGTGCATCACTAGGAGATGAAGTTGTCCAAGTATGGTGGGTGTAGGGCCAGTAGTATTGCATATAGAAACTTGACTAAAAACCTTAACCAAGGTTGACTAAAAACCTTAACCAAGGGGAATTAACCAAGTAATTCAGGAAATGTAGGTCAAGGTCAAATATAGATCAGGGGTTGTTGATGTACATCACTAGGAGATGAAGTTGTCCAAGTATGGTGGGTGTAGGGCCAGTAGTATTCCTTATAGATGGTTGACTAAAAACCTTAACCAAAAGGAATTAAGGAAGTAATTGAAGAGGAAATGTAGGTCAAGGTCAAATATAGATCAGGGGTTATTGATGTACATACCTATGAGAAAAGGTTGTCGAAGTATGGTGTGTGGATGCACAATAGTATTCAATGTACAAGCTTGAAAAAAACCTTAACCAAGGTTGACTAAAAACCTTAACCAATGGGGAATTATAAGTAAGTAATTTCATAAGAGGAAATATAGGTCAAGGTCAAATATAGATCAGGGGTTATTGCTGTGCATCACTAGGAGATGAAGTTGTCCAAGTATGGTGGGTGTAGGGCCAGTAGTATTGCATATAGAAACTTGACTAAAAACCTTAACCAGGTTGACTAAAAAACCTTAACCAAGGGGAATTAACGAAGTAATTCAAGAGGAAATGTAGGTGAAGGTCAAATATAGATCAGGGGTTATTGATGTACATCACTAGGAGATGAAGTTGTCCAAGTATGGTGGGTGTAGGGCCAGTAGTATTCCATATACAAGCTTGACTAAAAACCTTAACCAAGGCGTGACGGTGACGCCGACGCCGACGCCGACGCCGACGCCGACGCCGACGCCGGGGTGACAACATAAGCTCTACTTATTTTTCGAATAGTCGAGCTAAAACTGGCCGCCAAGGGGAGATAAGACATCGGAAATATTTCAAAATCAATAAGCTTCTTCGTCTTGCCGTGATAAACATGTTACCTAATTTGATTACAATCCGTCAAGTAGTACTCTAGTTATTGCGTGGACAAGCTGTGCCCGACCGCCCGCCGCCCTCCCGTACAAGGTGAATACATAATACGTCCCTTCGGTGGTTGATGCAACGTAATCAAGTCTTTATATACCCATCATACAGCAGATAACGTTACATTCTAAGTAGAATACCATGATATTACATTTTTATTGCATAAAATGGTCGCTTGCAGCGAGTTAACACAGTGTAATATAATTCGTAATACACTACGAAAGCTGCCCAAATTTTACGGCTATATAAACAATTCAAAAACAAGATTTCTTTTGATAATATTAAATTAAAGGAAAAATTAAGAATGAGCCTTCTTTTTATTTCGTGAAATTTGGTCAAATATTGATTTTATTGCGAAAACAAAATTTCCCCATGTTAAATCCCCATAGACATCTTCACGGAGTGAAGATGTCTATGGGGATTTAACATGGGGAAATTTTTTTGAATTTTAGAAATACTGGACAGATTTTTAAAATTTAACTTTTGTTTTCTTAGTTAAATCATTTCCAAGCTATCTAGCTAGGTTTCGGAGTCAATTTCCAAAATCTTTCGTTTTTTGACTCCTCCCACACTCCTTTACCTCTTTTTCCCCCATGTTAAATTCCCGTAGAGAAATCAATTTTTCGTAATAAAACCAATATTTGACCGAATTTCACAAAATAAAAAGAAGGCTCATTCTTCATTTTTCCTTTAATTTAATATTATCAAAAGAAATCTTGTTTTTGAATTGTTTATATAGCCGTACAATTTGGGCAGCTTTCGTGAAACAGACAGTAGTGTAATAAGTAAGCACACTAGATTGTTAGAGAAACCAGTTTTGATGACCAGTACAGCTTCACTTGTATACTATGGTGATGTGCTTATGCAATAAATATAATCAAACATTTGTGACGATTTAATATGGTATTTATATAACTCGTTGACTAATTTCATAAGAAACACTGCATAGCCTCGTTTCTCATGAAATCAGTAAACTCGTTTAATAAATATCATATTAAGCCATTAAATGCGGAATACACTTTTACGGGTATGCATTTTTTTAAATATTTAATTTTTAATTTTATTATTTCTCAATGAGACGGTTCAAATGGTGGTCGCGACATATACTTCTAAGCACATTTAAAGAAAATATTTATATTTTTCCCAATTAAAATGTCATATGCTCGGCATGAAATGGGTTAAATCAACACTCATGTAAGATCCTCTATACAAGGTGCATGATCACATGGTTACAACAACAACAACAATGGCTGAAAGTGTTGAAAGCGCGCCCACTCCAAAGTAAGTCTTTTATATTTTTCTTAATAGGCAACGGCTTTTGATGAAATATGGCGCAGCAAACGCGTCTTCTTGAGCTGCATCTGGTGGTGCCGGGAGTTCGGCACATACATATATGTCGTTCAGAAGACACGGAAATTGATTCTTCGCAAAAACGACATAAGTTTGGGCCAACGTACCGAGACCACGAAATGCAGCTTAACAAGACGCGTTTGATGCGCCATATTTCATCAAAATCCGTTAAATAATAAGGAAAAAATAAAAGAATACGTACTTTGAATCGGAGGGCTTCCGGAAGTGTCAGTACCCGCTGTTTTTGTTGTAACCACGTGGTCATACACTTGCTATATATCCAGTTTATATTTACCAGGCTCGGTTCGAAAATGGTAGGAACTCCGGGGCGTGCCACGGAATGCCTACGCGTTTCCTGGACTTTCCTGATAACTTGCCGTGCCGTGTTCGTCCGCATGTACGAGGAGATAATCCGCGAACTTTAGCGAGTGGATTATCGATCGTACATGCGGACGAATGTGATCTCACTGTATTATCACATCATCATGTCCATATATTGCCGTTGTGCTGTGTAAATACAGAAACAACTCGAACATGTATAACAAATGTGGAATCAGATATCATAAGACACTGGTTATTCTCTATTTGTGGGTGTGACTGGAGCAATGGGGTTTATGGGTTTTACGACCATTGTAGATCCAGAGGCTTATGGGTTTTGTTTAGCGACCAGTGTCCACCATGATCAGACTGTGCATCCGCACAATTATCATTTCTCCAATCACAACCACATTTATCAGAGGGCTTCCACCATGCAGCACCCACATACCTGCATTTCGGTGGATTTGTAGTTGAAGACGACTATCTTCAGCTCGAATTCTTCCTTCCGTATCACGGAGTATGGCAAGTCCATGGAAACAAACAGGTCTTGGGTGGCCGTAACCTACACGGAGGGACAGGATAGTACTGGGCCCCACAGGGGCCATAGTATTCATGTTTTTATTACTTCGTTCCCACAAAATAACAATTAGTTCACACGAATTATTCGTTCCCACGAATTAACAATTCGTACCTCAATTTAACAATTCGTTCCCACGAAATAACAATCGTTCCAACGGGAACGAATTGTTAATTCGTGGGAACTAATTGTTATATCATGGGAACGAATTATTAATTCGAGGGAACTAATTGTTAAATTGAGGGAACGAATCGTTAATTCGAGGGAACGAATTGTTAAATCGAGGGAATGAATTGTCATTTCGTGGGAAAGAATTGTTAATTAGAGGGAACGAATTGTTATATCGTGGGAACGAATTGTTAATTCGAGGGAACAAATTGTTAAATTGAGGGAACGAATTGTTATTTTGCAGGAACGAATTAATAAAAAAATGCATGTCCCCTGTGGGGCTCCGTAGGATAGAGAGCACTAATTCACTATTATAGAAATAAATTATGACGTTTTTAGAATCTTTCTTGGGGTATACAAGTTTACTGTTTAACCACACTAAATCATCAGATAGTACAGTGATACAGTAGACTGTCATTTAGTTCATTGCCGTGTCTGTTCATGATTAACAAGAGCTGTAGGAGAACAGCATAGCTCGACTACGAGGGTTGTCGATGTACACATAGCTTGACAAACAAGGTGGCTGCGGCCTGCATAAAAACCTTAACCAAGGTTGACTAAACAAGTTAACCAAGGGAAATTAAGTAAGTAATTCAAGGTTAAATGTAGGTCAATGACATATATAGGTCAGGGTTATTGATGTACATCACTAGGATATGAAGTTTTCCAAGTATGGTTGCTGTAGGCCCAGGAGTATTCCATATACAAGCTTGACTAAAAACCTTAACCAAGGGGAAATAACGAAGTAATCCAAGGATAAAAGTAGGTCAAGGTCAAATATAGGTCAGGGATTATTGATGTACATCACTAGGAGATGAAGTTGTCCAGGTATGGTTGATGTAGGCCCAGGAGTATTCCATATACAAGCTTGACTATACACATTAACCAAGTAATTCAAGGTTAAATGTAGGTGAAGGTAAAATATACGTCAGGGGTTATTGATGTACATCCCTATGAGAAAAAGTTATCCAAGTATGGTATATGTATGCACAATAGTATTCCATATACAAGCTTGACTAAAAACCTTAACCAAGGTTGACTAAAAACCTTAGCCAAGGGGAATTAACTAAGTAATTCAAGGTTAAATGTAGGTCAAAGTCAAATATAGGTCAGGGGTTGTTGATGTACATCACTAGGAGATAAAGTTGTCCAAGTATGGTTGGTGTAGGGCCAGGAGTATTCCATCTACAAGCTTGACTAAAAACCTTAACCAAAGAGAATTAAGTAAGTAATTCAAGAGGAAATGTAGGTCAAGGTCAAATGTAGGTCAAGGTCAAATATAGATCAAGGGTTATTGATGTACATCCCTAGGAGATGAAGTTGTCCAAGTATGGTGGGTGTAGGGCCAGGAGTATTCCATATACAAGCTTGAGT